>CM045742.1:45885000-45900000 GCA_024760905.1 Plotosus lineatus
TTTTTTACGTCGGATGCTCTTCCTGACACACCCGCTGCTCAAGGGCACAGTGCACTCGGTCCGAGTTTCTCTCTGAAACCTTGTCCTGGTGATTCCACCTGGATACCGATGACACAGAAATACCGATGTGTCTAATTGGTTCACTTTTTGTGCTGACGCTGTGATCGGTGCGTTGTAGCCCCGCCCCGGTCCTGAGGTACTGTATACTGGAGAGTGAGAGTTTGGAGCGAGTTTCTCGGCGTGGAAGTAAATCAAGTGCTGCGGGGTTCTGAGTGTTTCTCGGGAGATGGCGAGGTTTATTCTCGCGTTCGCGGCGCTCGCGCTGCTGTGTGCGGCGGGTTCTGTGCTGTGCGGTGAGTCTGTGCTTTATTGTTCGTCTTTAATCCGCCTCGCGCTGGCTTTGTGTTGTTTCATCGGCGCAACCTGACTGAAACCGAAAGTCACAGAAACGGGAAGATTATTGAAATAATCACATTCCCGTCGCTTTAATTCAATTCCCGCCGTGTTCGGGTGATTATATCAGTGAGTAGTGAACACACAGAGGCCTTTCATTGACAGAGATGTTTATATACAATATATTTATGTTTATATATATAAAGGTTTACAGTGTCCGGCGCGAGGAACGCGGAAGTGTTTATTTTCAGTAGAATATCCGTGTATATATTTTGCCTCCTGCCTGAATTCTCTCCTTTACCCCCTTTATCCTTCTCTTTAATCTGAAAGGAGCCCAAAAAGCAAATCCCCTGATTCTGTGTCATCGTTCTCAACTCTTTTTATAATCGAAATATTGGGAGAGTGCGCATGCGCGGGTCACGTTACGTCACCTCCCGGTGTTTTCACTGGGAAACCTTCCCAGTGCTGGGCAACAGGAACACCTGCCCAGGGGTCTTGGGGTGATGGGGGTCCTGCGGGGGGAACCGAACCCGAGCCCACTACACCCCCGAAATAGTGCTGGTTCGATTCCTGAGGCTCTGTACTGAATCCTTGTGCGCTGCTGCAGTGAAGAATTTTCTATTCGATTCGTTTTTATGATCAAAGTGGAGGATTGTAAACAAAGTGTGTCAGTGAAGCAGCACACGGGTGAATTCCACGGAACTGGACCGCAGCGCCACAGAACAGCTTTCATTTCCACGGAGATCCCGCTGGAGCGTCACTGCTGGGCTCGAGCACACAAGGCATGATGCCCTCACCTTTTCCACATTCTGCTGGGTGTCCTGAAACCGACATGGGTTTAACTGGAAATATAGACACAAATTGTAAAAAGGAGCCTGCAGTGTTTACTGCGAAGAAAATATATTTACAAATAAAGTACATGTTCAGTAAAAGCTGCATAATTTGGTCCTTATATGTTCAATGTTGAAAAGTAAATACTTGCCAAATAATGTCAGTTGTTTATGACTCTGTGGCGCCGCCTAGTGGACTGATGGCCGCGCACACGCACACGCACGCACATAAACAGACACACTCACAGACAAACACAGTGGTTGTTATAAGTGTAGTGTATATAACTTTAATTTTACATTACTTTGATGAGATAGATTTGTCACTTTATAAAGTCATCTTCAGGCTGTGGAGCAAATATTTAACATCCTCGAACCTTCACTGGATATTACTCACACCGTCTGTCTTCCTTTCGGCTTTTTCCCTTTTACTCGGGAGTCGCCACAGCGAATCATCTGATTTGCACATTTTGATTTGGCAGAGGTTTTAAGGTCGGATGCCCTTCCTGTCACAACCCTTTTAGCAAGGGACAGAAACACGCTGACAGCTTTGCAGCTCCTCTTTACGAAAGTCAGCAATGGTTCTTTTACATCAACCTCTCACCATAGACAGTGACAGACATGGCCTGCCTTTGATAACCCAGTTAGTGCACTGGGGGGGGGGGGGGGGGGGCAGTGACAACCTTGTGGAGAGTGGGACTCGAACCCCCAACCTTTGGATCAGCGATCCAGCGCCCTATACCACTGGACCACCACTGCCCCACTGGATATTACTCACACCATCAGCTCAAATTTTCAGGGTCGTTGTAAAATGTCAAACTGGTACTGCCTACTACTATTATTGTTATTATTATTGTTGTTGTTGTTGTTGTTATTATTATTTTTCAGGTTTTGATAAGTTGCCGTGACTTGTTTTTCTGTAATTTTCTTTCCTCTAGCTGAGCACTCTCTGTATTACACCTACACGGCCTTATCCAAACCCCTGCAGCTGCCTGGAATCTACGAGTTCACTGCCCTGGGCATGCTCGATGATCGAGAACTCGACTACTACAGCAGCCGGGACCAGGTTAAGGTTCCTAAACAGAACTGGATGAAGGACAGGATGCCGGTGGATTACTGGGAGAAAGGCACTCAGTCCCGTAAGAGTAAAGAGCAGTGGTTTAAGGTCAACGTGGACATCCTGATCGAGCGTATGAGACACAATAAGACTGGTTAGTAAATATCTTTGGATTTCTACTTTGGATTTAGCCTCAGACACTACAAATCTTCACTGTGTCGTCTGCATTTCAGACCTTCATGTTCTTCAGTGGAGACACGGCTGTACCATCGATGAAGACAAAGGGAACGTGAAGTTCTTACGTGGAGTTGATGAGTACAGCTACGATGGCTCCGAGTTCCTCTCCTTCGATGAGGCGAACTCGAGATGGATCGCTCCGGTCTCAGCTGCCGAGCCGACTAAAAAGAAATGGGACGACGTACAGATCCTCAACCAGTACACCAAGGGCTACCTGGAGAAAGAGTGTGTGGACTGGCTCACCAAGTTCATGGACTATGGAAAAGAGGAGCTGAGAAATTTTTGTAAGTGTTCAAAGGATTTTAACGGGAGTCACTTCAGCTTGGAATGTATACACAGATTAAAAAAAAAAAAATAGTGACCACAGCATAAATATTTCTCGTTTCAGCTCCACCGGAAGTTCAGCTGTTTGCCAAGAAATCAAAGGTTGATTCCACCAAGTTGCACCTGACCTGCCTGGCCACAGGTTTCTACCCAGAGGATGTTGTGGTTCTTTTGAGGAAACGCAAAACTGCCCTGCCCGAACATCTGGTAGAATCTTCAGGGGTCAGACCCAATGGGGACGGCACATACCAGCTGAGGAAGAGTGTGGTGATCAAAGAGGAAGACAAGAAATATTTTGACTGTTTTGTGAATCACATCACACTGGAAAAGCCAATAGTTACACCAGAAGATAAAGGTAGAGACAGTCGTTCAGTTACGAACGCAATCAATCATTTTACCCACTGTTCGCTTTGAACCCCGTAAATCTATTGTTTTTACTGTTGTTTTATAATTATATTATTATTATTATTATTATTATTATTATTATATTGTTGTTATTATAAGTATTATTGTTACTATATTATTTGCTTCTGTTTTGAAGAAATTCGCTGCTTGGACTGTACGCTACCAAAGATCCAGAGTGGAATTATTGGAGGAGTGGTTGGAGTTCTGATCACACTGGCTGTGGTTGCAGTGGTGATCGTCTTACTTTGGAAAAATAACAAAATCCGTGAGTATAACGGGTTCAGACGGATGTTCTGCACTTCAGGTGTCTGGTCCGTATCAGAAGGGAGAAAATACGACCCTGTAAAGGACAGTCCTGGTGGACCTACCGAGTCTGAGACAGTAACAGTGATTAACCTCGTTCAGCCCACGATCTATAAATTACAGGAAGTGGAAAGTTGTGCTGCGAGACGTCCAGTTTTATTTTAATTATCACTTCAGTTTGAATTGCAGCACCGAACTGATCGTATAAATGCTTCTGTAACCTCAGTGACGCTCTAAATGCTTTTCATACGCCCAGCCGTTATAAACGGCCATTACAATTCCCGCCCATCTGTCGTCTGGTAGTGTATGAGATGGTCATCCGAGTCTCAGTCTGAGTCTCAGTCTCAGCCTGTTTACTCAAAACCTGCCAAATAGTGGCGCCTCTGTTACAGTCACATGGTTCGAGATGTCTGCGATCACATCATGAAAAACATCAGCAGGTCTGCTAGCGACGGGAGCTATAAGTCCACCGAGGAGACAGTTATGTTCCGTCTCCACGAGCACGGCTGGACCTGGTACTGTGTGCAGTTCTAGGTGTTTGTGCAGTGTATCTCGGGGAGTTTCTGATGATATCTCTGTAAAATGTACAGAATTGATCTGGTCTTTATTGGCGTTTCTCTGTGTATAACCTCCTCGTGATGTTATTAGTTGAGAACAGAACTGAGATGGAAATGTCAATCTGTTTTTAGAATTGGCGTGTAACAGAACCCCGACGAGCAGCTCGAGCAGCGTGGAGACTGCAGGTAGGTGGGATTCGTACTGAGCCTGTGATGATGAACTGATGAACCTAAATTACAGAAAAATGTAATTCACACTGAAACCTGATGAGAAGTCCGTCCTGAGTGGTATTATTCACAGAATGATTCTTTATTTTAATTAATTATTAATTAGTGATCAGTTATATTCCACAACAGAAGATGGGTCATGTGAACATTGCACCTTTTTGACTCTCACATTTTGTTCATGTATAATATGCTAAAAGTTGTTGATTACATCATCACTTGATTATAAACTTGTGTTTTTAGGTGTCCCAGTCTTACAGCCACTGATGAGTTTGAGTGTTTCAACACTGGCTGCACCAGCAGCTCACACCGGTACGTTGGGCCGCATTCAGAACACTGTCAAGGAATCAGGACAACCAGGGGTGTCCAAACTTCTTTCACTGAGGACCACATACATAAAAATATAGGAGGGGCGGGGCAACTTACTAGAAATTAGGTATATACAGTCTTAACTTCAGTAAAGTTAGAAAAATCAATTAAAAATGGTCAGATACATTATATTGTTGAATATAATTAACCACAAAACTGCCTTGATCATAAAAGGTATACTTTTATCATTTTTAAGGATAGTTTTGGGAGCCTTGGAACGAATCACGCGTTTTACATGTAAAATGTGGTTCAACGTACAAAAATCCAGGTTACAAAAAAGGCTCTGGAAGAGATTAATTTCGTATGGTGTGGTACCACTGTAAAAGCATGATTTATAGCCTGTAAGAGCATTTCTATTGCTGCTTTTATTATTTATTACACGTTGCACTTACATATTGACCAAGTATTTAAGTTGATGTGAAACTGAATCGTAACTGCGTGTCATGAACACACGCGAAGGTGAAACGGGAAGCGCACGCACATCGCCAAGCAACAATACTCACAGAAAAACTATCAAAACTCGACATGCACAAGAAGGTCAAACAATCAGGCAAATAACAAACATATCGGCGGCAAAGCCATCATTCAGGTAAACAAACAGGTGACGAACACACACACAGTAACCCTGAGGTCATACTGGGGCGCGATGTCCGTGATTGCCATGATTTGAGGATCCTGAGGGAACTTGGTGGATTTGTGTTGGTTGTGCCAAAGGTTTTGACTGTCGGACGTTTTGCGGTGATTATTGTGATGTATTGTGATTCGACGTGATCGTGGTAGAACATGAGGATCATGGTTGAGCTCAGTAGAACTTAAAATGTAACGGACCCTGATACGACATCATAGGAGATCTTGATGAGGCTGGAAACACAATTCCTTCAGGTTTCATCTCTTGGACATGCCCCGCCTCCTATTTATACCCCAGTCGTGCTCCGAGGCGTGGCGCTCCGTGGATTTTTGATACTTGGATACGGTGAACGTCATGCTTCAGTGTAAACGAAGGGTTAACAGGATGTCCAAGGCACAGGCAGATAATCAGCAGTCAGAGGACCGAAAACCGGTCAGACGCTGGATATCAGTCTGAGTACTGCAGCAATCGTCCACAGGGGGAACAACAAATATCGATATCGATACAACAGGTCAGGTGATCAGGTGTGTGGGAAATAGGTGTGCACATGATCGTAGGATGAGCATCAGAAGTCAGGAGAAGGTTGCAGGTAGGGCTGTGATGTCGGGCTGCGTTCAGGTTGATGTGGCCGTGATTTATTAATTTTAAGTGCCATGAGGACATCAAATACAGTGGTACCTCAATTTATGAAATTAATCCGTTCCAGAGCCTTTCTCGCCACCTGCATTTTTCATAAGTTAAACCGCATTATACATGTAAAACGTGTGATTCGTTCCAAGGCCCCCAATACTACCCCCTAAACCCTTTAAAAATTATAAAAATATACCTTTTAAGGCCTCCTTCTGCTTCAATATTGTACCGATGGTAGACGGGTTTGGCCATATTCCTTTGCGATATCACTCAACCGCATGCCACGAGCCCGTTTCTTTTCACTCGCACTGGAAATCACACGTGTGCATGTGTGTTTGTGTGTGCGTGTGTGTGTTGACCATGTCTTAACAGAGTTAAATCTTACAAATGTTTATGCAAGGTTAAAAGCCTGAGCCAAAAGATAACGTTGCAATGAGCACACTCGAAAAACTCATGAAACAACCGTAATTCTGTCCTTTACATGAAAAACATTATGGGTGCTCCATAATAGCCAACGGGAGGGAGCTCCGTCATCTCTATTAGCCAATGGGAGGCCAGCGGGGCGGGATGTTGGGAGATAGCCAACGGAAGGGAGCTGTATCATTCCTCCTAGCCAATGGGAGCCCAGCGGTGCGGGATGTTGGAAGATAGTCAATGGGAGAGCAGCTCATGCATTGTTTGAATGGCGCATTTTAATGTTTGAATGGCGCGTTTGGCACGTTTCGTAAGGAGAACTTGTTTCGTATACAGAGACAAAAAAATTTTGGAAAATGTTTTTCGTAACCTGGATTTTTCGTTTGCTGGGACTATCGTAAGGTGAGGTACCACAGTGCTCAAGTTAACCGCTGTTACATTATTATAAATGAACAGTGTCCCGGTTTCAGAAACGCTGTATGCTTTACATTTCGTTGTCATGAATGTTCGAATTCTTTTTATTCTTTTTCCAGATTCACATCCTGGTATTGGCTCACAGGGTGAACTCGGTAAAGAGGACTCTGACACCTCAAGTGACTCTGGTAATGTTCTGTTATTATGATTATTGTTGTTGTTGTTGTTGTTATGATTATGACTATGATTGTATGTTTTGAGTTAAATCCTCTGGTCTGGATGGCTGGCGGTGCACGTGTGTGTTTGGTATGGTACTTGTGGAAGAAACGATGCTGTGCTGTACTCACGGTGGTGTTTTTCAGGGAAGGGAAGCCCCGATTACTCCCCAGAAGGCAGCAATGAGATGATCTCCGAAGACTCCAAAATGCTTCCCAAAGATTAATGATTACACAACAAATTACAATATTTGTCCCTCAGGGTTGAGAGATGGCTGCATTTCTCAAACTGGCTGTGCTGTAGATAACCTCAAGTCTGGTGATGGATTTTTGCCCGATCTTTTTATCTGTGTTAAGATTGAAGGTTTTTTTAGAGTAATTTCTGTCTTTCGTGTAAAGGTGTGGCGTTAACGTGAATCTGTTGCCTTTAATCTTTCATCAAAATGCACATGCAATGCTGTCATGTCGTCAAAAAGAAATTTTCTGAAGCGTCTCGATCTGTGGTGATTGTAATTCTTTTCTTTGCAGTTATGTTTATAGACGGCTATAAAATATTAAACTTACAGGAAATCTGTGCTTTTATTTCCAACAAGTTAAATAAACGATCTGAAAAATATATTTAGCAAGTTTTACTAAAATGCAAATGAACTGAATTAGTTACTTCAAACTGGGTTACTATTCAAATTTAGTGCATGCACTCACAATAATTTTTATCATATAATATTCCATATTGAACTTTGTGTGCTAATTATAAATCTATATAAAACTATATATATTTGATAGTTTCTAATAATTTTTAATTCCTGTATTATCCTGGTTTTAATAATTTGTGATGAGAATAAATAAAGGAAAACTGAGAACATGTTCCTCGTGATTATTTATTTCATTCTTTTTGTCTGTAGGATTTAATGACCTGCATAAAGTCGTACTGCAGTTAAAACTCCGATATCACCACATAACATTCACAATAAAATCTGGTGGCAGGTCTCTAATAACAACAATAACAACAACAACAATAGTATGACTATAATAATAATAATATAACCCCCCC
Organism: Plotosus lineatus; assembly: GCA_024760905.1. Lineage (NCBI taxonomy): Eukaryota > Metazoa > Chordata > Actinopteri > Siluriformes > Plotosidae > Plotosus > Plotosus lineatus. The sequence goes on from CM045742.1 coordinate 45,893,050, forward strand.
CCCCGAATCGCCACCTTATCATGGTAGAGGGGTTTGCATGTCCTCTTGATCCTTGGAGCTATTTGTCGGGGGCATTATGCCCCTGGTAGGGTCACCACGGCAAACAGGCCCTACTTATAGGTCCATACGAACCACGTATCAAAGACCCCTACAGACACACATTGGTTCTCCTCAGTCAACGAAAGGATAGTTTCCGTCCACGTTGTTGTGTGTGTGTGTGTGTGTGTGTGTGGATGGGGGGGGGGGGGTCCTGACTGTTGTTTGTGCCTATGCACCAAATGACAGTTCAATGTACCCACCCTTAATGGAGTCTTTAGGGGGTGTGATGGAGAACGTTCCCACTGGGGACGCCCTCATTGTTTTGAGAGACTACAGAGAGTACGGCCTCTCTAGTCTGAACCCAAATGGTGTTTCGTTGTTGCACTTCTGTCCTCATCAGTTTGTCCATCACAAACACCAAGTTCGAATATGAGTGTGTCCATAAGTGCACTTGGCAACAGTTTGTTGATCAACTTTGTAGTCTTGTCACCGGACTTGCAGCCGCATGATCTGGACACTCAGGTGAGGAGAGAAGTTGAGCTGTCAACTGATCATCACTTGGTAGTGAGCTGGATCTGATGGCAGGGAGGCCACCCTCCAGAGGTGGCAGGCTCAAGTGTGGAGTCAGGGTCTGCAGGGAACATATGGCAGAGTCTCCTGTCTGAGGGGCCTTTAACGCCCCCCCCCCCCCCCCGACAGAGCTACAACCACGTCCTGAAAGGCAGGTGACGGCATCCGAGTGAGCCATGTTTCGTGCCTCCATTATTGAGGCAGCAGCCCATAGCTGCGGCCAGAAGGTCATCAGTACCTGTTGTGGCAGTATCCCCTGAGCCCAGTGGTGGACACCTATGCTGAAGGGGCCATTCAACTGAAAAAAGGAGGCCTGTCAGGTCTTGTTGTTCTGTGGCACTCCCGAGTCAGCAGACAGGTACCAGCAGGCCAAATGTGTTGCAGCCTGAGCTGCCGCCGATGCAAAATCTCGGGCTTGGGAGGAGTTCGGTGAGGGTCTGGAAAGCAATGATCGGTTGGCCTCAAAAAAGTTCTGGACCACCATCCGACACCTGAGGTCTTCACAAATACTGTTTACAGTGGAAGTGGGGAGTTGCTCACTTCGACTGGGGATATCATCAGGAGGTGGAAGGAAAGCTTTGCGAACCTCCTCAATCCCACCATCATGCCCTCCATAGTGGAGGAAGATCCTGGGGGTTTGGGTGGCAGTCCACCCATCACTGTAGCTGAGGTCTCTGAGGTAGTCAAAAAGCTCCTCAATGGTCGGGCTCCAGGGATGGATTATATCCACCCTGAATATCTCAGGGCTCTGGATGCTGCAGGACTGTTTTGATTGACACGTCCCTGCAACATCACATGGTCATCGGGGACTGTACCTCTGGATTGGCAAACCGGGGTGGTAGTCCCCCTTTTTAAAAAAATATTGTGGAACCACACTCCTCAGCCTACCTGGGAAAGTCTATGGAGGGGTAGGGAAGAAGAGAATCTGACCCATGGTTAACCTTGGATTCAGGAGGAACAGTGTGGTCTTCATCCCGGTCATGGCACTTTCGACCAACTTGTGCTCCGAGAGTATGACATACTGAACCCATTGCTATGGGCCATTTGGCTGCTGTATCACCAGAGCCTTGTTTGGTCCACATTGGTAACAACAGGTCGAATTTGTTGAGGGTTGGAGTCCAGGCTGTCCTTTATTTCTATTCTACTCTATTCTTTGATTCTATTCATAATTTTTATGGGCAGAATTTCTAGGCACAGCCGAGGCGTTGAGGGGTTCTGGTTTTGTGGCCATCGGATCTCGTCTCTGATTTTGCGGATCACATTGTCCTTTTGGCTTCATCAATCCTGGATGTCCAGTTGTAATTTGAGCTATTTTCAGTCGAGTCAGCACCTCCGAGTGAGAGGCCATGGTTGTCAGCCGGACAAGAGTGGAATGCACTCCTCCAGCTCTGCCTCCTGTCTTTTCCTCAGTGCCACTGTTTCTAAACCACACAACATTGCTGGCCTCAACACCATCTTGTACACTTTTCCTTTCATTCTTGCCGATCCCTTCCTATCACACATTACAGCTTCCACTATTCTTTCCCATAACTTCATCGTATGGCTCATCAACTTTATTTCTCTGTAGTTGCCACAACTCTGCACGTCTCCCTTGTTCTTAAAAATGGGCACCAGCACACTTCTCCTCCATTCCTCTGGCATCCTCTCACTCTCTAAGACCTTGTTGAATGTTCTTGTCAGAAAATCTACTGCGACCTCTCCTAGACACTTCCATACCTCCACCGGTATGTCATCAGGACCAACTGCCTTTCCATTCTTCATCCTCTTCAATGCCCTCCTCACTTCTCCCTTACTAATCTTTGCTACTTCCTGGTCCTCAACAGTCACCTCTTCTACTCTTTTTTCTCTCTCATTTTCCTCATTCATCAGCTCTTCAAAGTACTCTTTCCATCTTCCCAGCACACTTCTGTCATCAGTCAATACATTTCCCTGGCTGTCCTTTATCACTTGAACTTGCTGCACGTCCTTCCCATCTCTATTTCTCTGCTGTGCCAACCTGTATAAATCATTTTCTCCCTCCTTACTGTCCAACCTATCATACAAGTCATCATACGCCCTCTGTTTGACCTTTGACACCACTACCTTCGCCTTACACTGTGTCTCCCTGTACTCCTATTTAGTCTCTTTGGTAAGAACTGTCCTACCTGTCTCCCTGATCACATTAGCTGCACACCACCATCCTATGCTGTTTCACAAATTTCAATGAAAAGACTAAAATTAAAAGTGTCCATGAGGTTGAATCTGAAGATTTGAAACCTTTCAGAAGGAAAGAGGAGGCTGCAGCTTCGATCCAGTTAACATGGTAATCAGGTGCTTTGATTCTGGCCGGTGAATATTATTTATTTATGAATGTTGATTTTTTTTTCGTACAGCTCAATTAAATTCTGACATTACTGCATCTGCTCGCTTCACTTTTGCCAAGGAGCTTATGTTTCACCATTGAATTGATTGGCTGTTTGTTAGTAGAATTACACAACTGTATTTATTTATTTATTTATTTAAGGGGAGAATGTGGTATAGTGGTTTGCACATCAACCTCACAGCAAAAAGACTCCAGGTTCAATTCCCCAAAGGCTCTCCCCGTGCTTGCATAGGTTTCCTTCAGGTACTCTGGTTTCTTCCCACAGTCCAAAAACATGCACTGTAGGCAAAGTGGCTGTTCTAAATCATCCCAAGGTGTGAGTGTGAATGGTTGTGTGAGTATTGGCCCCGCAATGGACTGGCGAGCTGTACCACGCCCTTGTCCAGCATCAGCTGAGATGGGCACCAGCCTCACTACAACCCTAATTGGAATTAAAAAGCTTAGAAATGCATGAATATTTATATAGTTTGAATATATATGATTTTTGCAGATTATCAATGAAATTACAGTAGGCCCTTGACTATTCGCGGTTTTGCACTCACGGTTTGAGTATTCGCGGACTGCCGAGCAACTGACACATCACTCAAATTCAGCCAATGGCTGTCACCCTTCCTGCTGATTGGTTGAGATGATGCCCCCTTTTTCTTCATTCGCGCACAAGTTGTCACTGAGCCTCTTTTTTTGTGTGTTTTAATTCCCAGTTAAGCTCTATGATAGCACTCAAACGCTGTGTGTCTTCTCTGGCTAAGCGATAGAAAACGCTGGATGTCTCTTCTGAAGAAATAAGACTTTCTCCTGAGAAACGACGGTTTCCTCTGAACTGTTGTATTAAAGTCTTTTTCAATTATTATTCCAGTACAGTATCAGTAGGCAGCAAAGCCGTCGGCATGTTTCTGTCCGTTGCTAAAGGGTTGTGTCAGGAAGGGCATCCGATGTAAAAACCTGTGCCAAATCAAACGTGCGAATCATTCGCTGTGGCGACCCCTGATAAAGGGAAAAAGCCGAAAGGAAATCTCATTCCAGTACAGTATCTAAGTTAAAGTTTTTGCATGAGATTTCATGTTCTGTAGAAGGATTAACAAACGATACCAAAAGGATAAACTTTATTAATATATCTTTTACAATGAGCCCAGGCAGAGTTTTCAGAGTCATGTTTCTTTTTATTTGTTTGTTCATGTTTTGCACTATGCTTGTCTATGACTGGTCGACCCTACTACAACTATGAGATCGGAGTGTTTTCGGTTCGGGCGTATATAATTAAGCACGCTCAACTCCTGAGCTAATATGCTCCAGAGATTCTGGAGTGAGTTAGATGAAGTGATGCAGAGTACTCCCAGAGGTGAAAGAGTGGTCATTGGTACAGACTTCAATAGACATGTTGGTGCAGGCAACAGAGGGGACGAGGAAGTGATGGGCAGGTTTGGTATCCAGGACAGGAACACAGAAGGACAGATGTTGATCGATTTTGCAAAAAGGATGGAAATGGCTGTGGTAAATATTTTTTCCAGAAGAGACAGGAGCATAGGGTGACTTATGAAAGCAGAGGAAGCAGCACACAGGTAGACTACATCTTGTGCAGGCGATGTAATTTAAAGGAAGTCAGTGACTGCAAAGTAGTAGTGGGTGAGAGTGTTGCCAAGCAGCATAGGATGGTGGTGTACAGGATGACGCTGATGGTGAGGAAGGTGAAGAAGGCAAAGGCAGAGCAGAAGACAAAGTGATGGAAGCTGAAAAAGGAAGAGTGTCGTGTTGTCTTCAAGGAGGAGTTGAAACTGGTTTTGGGTGGTCAGGAAGTGCTTCCAGATGACTGGACAACTACAGCAAATGTGATCAGGGAGACCGGTAGGAGAGTACTTGATGTGTCATCTGGAAGGAAAGTAGATAAGGAAACTTGGTGGTGATATGACAAAGTGCCGGAGTGTGTACAAAGGAAGAAGTTAGTTAAGAAGAAGTGGGACAGAGAGAGGACTGAAGAGAGTAAACAGGAGTACAGGGAGACAAAGCGTAAGGCGAAGGTAGCGGTGTCAAAGGCCAAACAGAGGGAGTATGATGACTTGTATGATAGGTTGGACAGTAAGGAGGGAGAAAATGATTTATACAGGTTAGCACAGCAGAGAAATAGAGATGGGAAAGATGTGCAGCAAGTTAGAGTGATAAAGGACAGAGAGGGAAATGTATTGATTGATGACAGAAGTGTGCTGGGAAGATGGAAAGAGTACTTTGAAGAGCTGATGAATGAGGAAAATGAGAGAAAAAAAGAGCAGAAGAGATGACCGTCAAGGACCAGGAAGTAGCAAAGATTAGTAAGGGTGAAGTGAGGAGGGCATTGAAGAGGATGAAGAATGGAAAGGCAGTTGGTCCTGATGACATACCGGTCAAGGTATGGAAGTGTCTAGGGGAGGTAGCAGTAAATTTTCTGACAAGAACATTCAACAAGGTCTTAGAAAGTGAGCAGATGCCGGAGGAATGGAGAAGTGTGTTGGTACCCATTTTTAAGAACAAGGGAGATGTACAGATTTGTGCAACTACAGAGGGATAAAGTTGATGAGCCATACGATGAAGTTATGGGAAAGAATAGTGGAAGCTAGACTAAGGGCAGAGGTCAGCATTTGTGAACAACAGTTTGGTTTCATACCAAGAAAGAGCACCACAGATGCAGTGTTTGCTTTGAGGATGTTAATAGAGAAGTACAGAGAAGGTCAGACGGAGCTGCATTGTGCCTTTGTGGATCTGGAGAAAGCATATGACAGGGTGCCGAGAGAAGAACTGTGGGATTGCATGAGGAAGTCTGGAGTGGCAGAGAAGTATGTTAGAGTGGTGCAGGACATGTATGAGAGATGTAAGACAGTGGTGAGGTGTACTGTCGGTGTGACACAAGAGTTCAAGGTGGAGGTGGGACTGCATCAAGGGTCAGCTCTGAGCCCCTTCTTGTTTGCTATAGTGATGGACAGGCTGACAGACGAGGTTAGACAAGATTCCCCATGGACTGGAAGTGTGCGTGGGAGTGTGTGTGTTTGTGAGTGTGTGAGTGAGTGAGTGGGAGTGGGAGTGAGAGTGAGAGTGTGTGTGTGTGTGAGTGAGTGGAAGTGTGTGTTGGAGTGAGTGAGTGTGTGAGTGTGAGCGCGAGTGTGAGTGAGTGTGAGTGAGTGAGTGTGAGTGAGTGGGAGTGAGTGAGTGGGAGTGTGTGTGTGTGCGCCACAGAAAACAATTGAGAAGCACTGAGGTAATCACCAGTCCTCCCATACACCCCCACCATACACCCAGTCCTCCTATACATCCCCACCATACACCCAGTCCTCCCATACACCCCCACGTACACCCAGTCCTCCCATACACCCCCACCGTACACCCAGTCCTATACCCCCCACCGTACACCCAGTCCTCCCATACACCCCCACGCACACCCAGTCCTTCGTAACACCCCCACCATACAGCCAGTCGTCATATACCCCCCAACGTACACCCAGTCCTCCCATACACCCCACCGTACACCCAGTCCTCCTATGCCCCCCCCACACACACACACACACACACACCATACATCTAATGTACACTCCTGTAATTTCATTACTCGTCCATATGAAGGAGGACATGAAGGTAGTTGGAGTAAGAGAAGAAGATGCAGAGGACGGGGTGAGATGGAGGCAGATGATTCGCTGTGGCGACCCCTGAAGGGAACAGCCGACAGGAAAAGAAGAAAAAGATACAAATTAAGCAGGACAAATTCGAGTTTCCGCAAAATAAATAAATAATACTAAAAAATTGTGACGTGTCATTTGTGGCGTTCCTTTTTGCCCACCGGAAGCGGAAGTCAGGTCACTGTTTGGTCAGGTGACGCAAAGTAGTTGTGAGGATTCCGAAGCTCGCTCGCTCACGATAAGCTTTGCTGATACGTAAACAGAAGGAAACATGGAGGCCGCGGATCCTCGGTCCTCGAGTGACGGCGCGACGCCCAGTAAGGGAGGATTCAGCGGCGAGGA
>CM045742.1:45902500-45937500 GCA_024760905.1 Plotosus lineatus
ACCTCGGTGTTCTGTGTTCCTTCATTACGTGCTGAACTTTATGGTGAGATGAGAACGTGTATGATGCTTCGTGATTAAACTCCGGGTATTTATTGGATGTGTGTACAGCGGATTTGAGAAGGCTGGTGATGCGTTTTCGACAAATGTCTCTTTATCTGTTTGACCGTTTTAGCCTTCGAGCGCGTGTCTGCATGTAAGCGCTAATGTAAGACGAATATTAATTTTAATTCGCCAGGTCCACGTTTCAGTGGGAATAAACGGAATAAGTTTTGTGTGTGACGGACGGAGAACCGCTAACATGGGTGAGACGACGCTGCGGTTTTTACCTTTTAAGGTCACAAGATGTGTGATGTCACTAGAATGGCTGGACTGCTTCGTGAGTGTGCTTGATGGTCCGCCCCTTCCCAGCACGTGATATCGGTAATATTTAGGAGAGCTCCATGGGTTGGACTCGATTAAGAAATCCTTGCAATGGAAATGGACTAAAGCCTGACGTGACCTTCTAGTCGAGATGTTTTGCTGCTTTTGCACAGACAGGGTGAACAGGCTGCTCCTGGATCTGCTCGCCCCACTTTCCTACGTGTTTGAACTGATCCAGGATCCCTGGGAAGCGATACATAGGTCCGAGTAGGAGAAACGTCCTCATATCATGATGCTGGCACCAGCAGGCTTCAGGTTTTGTTGCCATTTTAAATTATTTGGATCTTTTTATCTGAGCAGCCGAACATTTTCTGCTCTTCTTTGTTTCCTCCTCTCCAATCAGCTTTTTTTACATCAAGGTCCGCTGTTCTGAACAATGTCTGGAACGACCCAGTTTCCTCAGAGTTTCAGAGAGAAATGTTTATAATCAGCAGGTACAACATTTCCCGCCTTCCTTCCTTAAATAAGGACAATGATTGGCTTCTGGTTTTTAAACACTGAATGATGTCACTAATTAAACTCCACAATGAACACACCTTTCAGTTGGTGATTCAATTCTACAGAATCAGTAGCATATGCGGGTCGGGGCTGTTGGTTCTGTTGGATTCTGTTACTGTGCTACACTTGATGGTACATTATTTACCGCGGAAGAACATCATCGCTACCAAAACAACTGACCGATCAGGTTCGTCACGTCTGACTCGGACGATTTTGAACACGACTGTGTATAAGAAGAAGGTGATGATCTTGCAGTGGAAGAATATTAAATATGTTCCTGACCCAAATATAAATATAAATATTGACCCACACAGTGAAAACAGTGTTTACTAAACACTCCGCCCTATGACCTTGTGTTGTGTAAACAACGTTCACCACTTATTTCTGGTTCACTTCCCCTTCTGTACCTGTTGGGATGGTCGAGGCCACACACTGGGGAGGTCAGGTCAGACTCCACGATGCCTGGCTACGGTTCCCAGAACTTTCTGGGGACTCCTCAGAGTTTTCCGCACTGACTGAGAGTTTGTCCTTCACTATTAATGATTATTAAAACCGCAATAAATAATTAGAATGATCTCGGATATCACTCAGTCTTAACTTTTATTTCATTCATAATATCGATGTGCGCCCCAGCATGGTCACCCTGAAGCGTGCATTATATCTTCTCCCTATGGATATAATGTACCGTACAGCCCAATAAGTCCTTCGCTTTTGATGTGGTATAGAGTTAAGGGTGCTGGGCTCATGATTAGAAGGTCATGGGTTCGAATCCCAGTTAGACCCCCACTGTGCTAAGACCCCTGGGTAAGGTCTTAACCACAAGTGTGCCTCTGTTCACCCAGCATAAATGGGAACCAGTAAAATATACTGGGAAGGTAACCTGCGATGGACCAGCGTCCCCTCCAGGAGGAGCTGAACTCCTGGTTGCTTCACGCTACAGAAACCGGGGGGGAATAAGCACCGCCCTGATGAGCCACTAGGCTCGAGTGGAAAGCCCAGGGGACTTTTTGATGTGCACGACGTGTACATGATGTTTTCACACATGAACACTGTGGTTCAAGGACACATCAGCTTGTGTCACGTGCAACCGTATGCGGCACAAAATTGAATTTTGACAGTTTACCAGATTCTGTTGCTTGTGGTGATCCGCGAGACCGCTGTTAATATTACTGGAGGTTTAGTTCCGTCGTCGTGGCTCTCGTACACATTTTTTCCATTTGAGGAACTTGATTAAGTTTTCTGCTCTTCATGTTGTAATGTCGGGTTTAAAGAGTAATGCTGTTGATCCTTACAGAACGCTTAGTGTGTAATTATTTTTAACCAATACACACACACGCGTAAAAAAAAAGCACAAAACTGGGCATTTTATCCCACAGATAACGCGCGGTTTCTCACGCGATAGTGAGGCGTCACATTCCGGTGACTGAGGACAAGACGTTGCCAGAGATGAGCGTGATGGTCCTCGGTTGGTTTAGGAACAAAAAGAAGCTTGCACTGGACCATATATAATGTGTTATGATGCACGGTTCAGACCAGACAATACCACAGATTCACCGACGCTTGTCTAGACTTGTAACATGCACACACACACACACACACACACACACACACACACACACACACACACTTTGAAATCGGGTATGGACTGATGTCGGCGGAAGGAACCGCTGATGTTATACGTGATCGTTTTAACTAACGAATGACACTAATTCACCTTTAAAGGCGGTCTCGTGGGGGTCAGGTGTTATGTAATTTATCTGAATCTGTGAGGTCACCCTGTGGTCATTAACGCATGTCCTGTTTGTCTTTATCCCACAGCTGGCCATGTCTCCATCAGGTAGGTAATTTTTTTTAAGTTATGGGTTTTTCTTGCTTTGGGTTAGCTAAAGTGATGTATTAGCGCTGGAGAAGCAGTACGGTTAGAATGAACTAGCCTGTTTTATGTAATAATTAAGGGGGTTACGTGTCGCCGCGAGTTTCGCATCGTAGGAAGTGTGTGGAATGAGAGGCGTCTAATTCAGCATGGAGGAGTTTGTGTTTAGTTTGATCTACACAGTATAATATGGTGGTTTCTTTATTAGCATTAATGAAAGCGAGCGCTAGATAACATGCCACCAGGCTGATGTCATGTGTGTGACATCATCAGATGGAATAAGTGTGTTAAGGGGTCATTCAACATTTTCAACAATTTCCTAAGCGTACAAAACGTACGCTATGGGGGAGGGGGTAAGATGTCTGTGTACGCTTTTTAATATAAAACTGTCGATCAACAATAATACATGCGCTCGTGATTATATATATATTTTTTGTGCGTGTACGTTTGAAACTCTCAATGTGCGATTCGCCAACCACCTGCAGTTTTGCACATCTGCAAAGTCTGCAATGAATACAGTACAGTACTACCCAACCCGGTATCAGCTGCTGAAACATCAGAAGGCAGCTGATCAAGGGTGTAGGCTGGGGTGGTGCCCCCCCCCCCCCCCCCCCCCCCCCCCCCACACACACACACACACAGCAGGAGTTGAGTTCCGCTGGACAAGAAATTGTGTATTCACAATCTTATAAATAAACTTAATGACTGTTATTGAAGAGAAAGTCGGAGATAAGTTCCGCATGACTAGAGTCAGGAAGTAAACCGGAAGTTAACGTGTAATGGGCACTACGCATGTGCACGCCCGAGCTGACCAATCAACAAACAGTAAGCAATAATAGCTGAACACTGTCAATCAAACAAAGTGCGCGTGTGAGAATAAAGCACAGTTTGTTAGTCCCGCCTCCGGCTATTGCACATGTGTTAGAACACAAACATTGACACACAGGGAATGAATGGATAAAATAATCATCATCCATCCAGCCTGGATCTGCAGCCTCATGCTCAGTACTTTTATACAATTCATAGTATGATTTTGTCCAGTAAATATCTATTAATATTTGTTTGTGCCTTGGAGTAGATAAATAACTTTATCTCAATTTGTAAATGTATTTATCACATGTACTTGCAGATATAGTTTGAAATATATTTGAGAATGTTTTTGGTTGAACTATAATATTTGATTCTGATTCTGAGAGGAATAGATGAATCGTCTTCTGCTGAAAAACTGTGCGTGTTGTTGGCGTGAGATTCCATGTTGTTTATATCATATGCTGTGACATGCATGCACTATATTTCATGTGGTACTTTGTACCGACCCAGTGACGTCACGGTAACTTTGTGTGAGCAGGAACTTAGCGATGGCGGCTTTCGGGTCGATAACTTATACGACAAGCACATAAAACAAAAGCGCTGTTTGTGCAATGGTTTATTTATGATATAAAATTTAAGCCACAATCGCTTCAATAAACTATACTTAAGCTACTGACAACTTATTTCATCAGCGTTTCATTTCCCCTTTCAGGCTTAGGCTCCGGTCAACCGAGATGTGCACCCCCCACGGTCGGACCAGCCTACGCCCTTACTGATCACAAACTGAAGCGTGGTCGTCCAAAAGCCAATGACCAATAAAAAAAAATGCAGACATTTTGAATTATATTTTAAGATAAAATAATATTATTAAAAACATTGTTTTTATTATTAAAACCAAAAGTCTTAATATTAATATTAAAGCAGATGTCCTTAAAAATAATTCTTTAAAAGTATCTATTTTTTATTGATTTCATTATTATTTGACTGGTGTATAAAAGTAGTATTGATCAGGGAAATACATTGATTTATTTTATAAAAGAGGTTTGAACATTGTTTTGTTTAATATCTTATTTAAAAATCCTGTCGAGAGATCATCAACATTTATTTGTACACTTTTCCTGGGGGGGGGGGGTCAAAAAAAGCGTACTCGCTGTACGCGTGGGAAAATGTTGAACCGCCCCTAAGAGTAGCAGAACGAAGGGCAGTGAAGTGATCATACTGTAGGAATCTGTATGTTTTTGTTCCTGTCTTCATTCCTTGTATCAGTGGTTGGAAACGAGGCCGAGCAGGCAGCAGTGTCCCGTGTGCAAAGCAGGCATCAGCAAAGATAAAGTCATTCCTCTGTATGGCCGCGGCAGCACCAGCCAAGAGGATCCCAGGTACGCCAGTCACCGTATACAAATCTGAAATGTGTACGCCACGATGTTCTCCTCAGGCCATGACTTTGTGTGTGTGTGTGTGTGTGTGTGTGTGTGTGTGTGGGTGTTACAGATTAAAAACTCCACCTCGACCCCAAGGACAGAGAACTGAGCCCGAGAGCAGAGGGGTGAGCCGATTGGTCAGAATAACGAGGGGTGGTGTTAAGGAAATCCGGAGTGATGAGGTTCTGTCTGCATGTGCAGTTTCAGGGTTTCGGTGATACCGGGTTCCACATGTCGTTCGGAATCGGGGCTTTTCCTTTCGGCTTCTTCACCACCATCTTCAACACCAATGACCCGTTCCACAGACCAGGTACGGCATCACCGCTCAGGGGTTTAATTCTCCCACGCCCGCTTTATAAAGCTTTAATATTACTCCATGACCTCGAATCAAATGTGATTAGATCGCTGCAGAATAATCATATTCAACAAGAGGGAGACTGTTTTATTCTATCACTGTATTCACATTCTTAAAAATTTTATTTATATATATATATATATAAATCTACACACGCACGTACATACATACATACAGTGGCATCTATAGGGCAGTGGTGGCCTAGTGGTAAAAGGTTGGGGGTTCGAGTCCCACTTTTCACAAGGTTGTCACTGTCCCCCTAATGCACTAACTGGGTTATCAAAGGCCAGCCATGTCTCTCACTGCCTATGGTGTGACAGACTTCGAATTTTTGGAAAGTTTGCACAACCTATTTTTTGTTGACGGGTAAATGGTTCTGGTAACCTATAGTTGGTTCACCTATAATAATTTGCGTAACCCATCAGTTATGCAAAATGGTTGCCTGAAATTTCAAGTCCTAAAAGAATCGAACATTTGGATTTTTCACAGAGAAAGACCACTATTACATGCAACTGGAAATGAGGAACAAAATAGTAATAAGTCAGCAACTATGAAAAATCTTTAATGGAGTTAAAAATTACAAATTCAATGTCAGACATAAAATATAACAATTTTACTGAATTTGAATTATTTAAAGAACTTTAAATGTAATAATATTGAAAGCAAAAAACACAAATATTAATACAATCCAAGTCAGTCTATTCCTGATAGCATTCTGCATATCGACTACTCACTCGATATAAAATATAATACTGCTAATACAAAATATAATATCACAATGTCTAATTCAACTTGCTATTGCAAACAATGCAGATCAAATAGATCTGAGAAAAAACTCAAGTACAACAAAAATAGAAATAGCACCTTAATCTAATACAATAAAAACACAAACATTTTAACAACTATAGCACCAATCTGTGATGACTGTGTAACCCATTTCAAATTGAGGTATTTTTGGACACCGTCATAATGGAGTATTATAAAAATACTTCTATGGAGAGAGATTAAAAGTAAATAAACTATAATGACTATCTGTTCTGCTTGAGTGAACATTCAAGACTCCTCCATGGTGACATCACCATCATCATCAGTTACTAGGCAAACTTACTAGGTTAGTAGAGTCGGAGACGAATTACGGCAATCCGGCCATTTGCAGCATTACCAGTTTACGACATGCCAGGACTGTATGCTTTACTATATGTGCAAACTATTTAAGTTTGATTATAGTTTTTATCTTTCCTGGAGAAGTCTACAATTTGTGCCGACTACGAACTTCCACACGTTTTTTTAAATTTTGATTTTACTAGAAAATGAGTGTCCCGAGTTGTCGAAGTTTGTTTGTTGTGAACTCTGATATCAACTTCCTACGCGACCGTATTGTCGTTCGGGTGTTTTAATAAAGTGCCAGCCGGTCTGCCGACTGAACGATCGGTTGCCTGAATTTTTGAGGCTTGGTGTGAGGTTCATGTCAAGGAGTCATTGCTGACTTTCGACAAGAGGAGCTGCAAAGCCGTCTGCGTGTTTCAATGTGAAAGGACCTGAGCACCCATCACATTACCTTGGTTGAGAGTATGAGATGACAAGATCGTCTCACTCACAGCAGCTTATAAACAGAGCCACCTGACAGATACACACACATACACACACACACACACACACACACACACACACACACACACACACACTGTTGCTATAAAATACTTTACGGGAAAACTAGCTGGTTAGCATGGAGCTGTTTAGCTGAAGGCTTGTAGTCCATTTGGTGGGGATGTTAAAGTCTGGTGAATTCTTGTTATTGTATTTTTCCCATTTTCTCACCTAATTTATTTGTATCCAAATCCCACCCATCAGATACTACCTTCCCTATCACACTACCACCACCAACCAGGGACTGACGAAAGCATGCGCACGCCCCCTCCATAGCACAAAATTCTTTACGAACTGCTGCACATGTGTATTTGGGGGCGGGTCAAACACACTTGGAGAGAAAGTGCTATCCGCCCCCTCATACGAATGAGCTCACCATGAATGGTTGGTGATCACTGTGAATGACGGGAGTGAGCGTACGCCGTCCGTCCCTCCCATGAGCTCAACCAATTAAAATAAGTCTAATTCATAAATCTAAAAATATGCACATACACTCCAATACTTTCATTCTTTTTTCGTGGAATAAGTGTAGACTGAAAACAAACTTCATCACAGACACTTCTGGTTTCGATCTTCTGTGTTGGGGGGAAGATCTAGTTCTTAAAAATGGTTTTGTCATGATTAATCTCTCAGAACAAAATCACAGCCATTTCTGATTTTTTTATTTTTCTTTGGTGAGGGTATGAGCTGCTCGGAGTGGATTAGCCAATCAGGGCACAGAGTTGATACCTTGTGACTGGGTAGTTTATATACATTTAATAAGAATTAAAACTGGAGACTCCTTCCAGAAATCTTCCTGGGTGATTAGTGTTGAGTGTCCGTGTGTCAAATCCACAATCTAACGTCTTGAATAATAATTTCCAGATCCTCACTACGCAGCCGATCACCAAGGCAACGGCAACAACGGCAACAACTGGCAGGACTCGCTCTTCCTCTTCCTCGCCATCTTCTTCTTCTTCTGGATCCTGAGTGTGTGACTGCATGGGAGGGAGAGAGAGAGAGAGAGAGAGAGAGAGAGATATGACTCACACAAAACCACACCCACACACAGTAAACCACACCCACTCCCACAGATTGTGCCGTACAGAGGAACAGTATTAAAACACAGCTCAATGTAAATGAGGTTTCATAAAGAAATAGTGTGTGTTGATGAGGACACGCCCACGCACACTCCACCATCATCCTCATCCCATTTTATTCATGACTTGTGCTTCATACCAAAGAGAATTCCTCGTCTCCCATGCTAACTTGTGCTGCTGATGTCATCCAGCACATCTGTGTGTATAAAGTATTATTTACCCTTTTGGATCAAATCCAGAACCGTTCCACACTTTTACTGGTGCAGTGGAAGCATGTGGACGTTTATGGCCATTATCTACAATGACATGAGCAACACTGCCACTAGAGTATCAGGAGAATTAGCGTGTGGGTAATGATGGGAAAGCCACGCTTCCCACTGCTACCTGGTTACCAGGAGAACCTTCAGCATGCAACATCTACGAGGTGCTACGTGTAACGAAATAATTGTAATTAGCAAAACTAGCATGACAGCTAACGCAGTGTTAAAAGATCACTTCAGAAAGCGCGGTGTCCTTCCCTGTGTGTAGCATAGTGACCGCCACTAGCTGTTGAGGGAAAAACTGTCACATTCCCTTTGCTTGTTCTGTCCGAGTGTAATGACCAGCGTGAAATGATCAATCCTCTGGAACCTTAATCATATACTGTGTACGGCTGGCAGTGTGGCTAGTTTTGGATTTCCGTTTCATCGGATTGTCATTTGTGTTCCGGCGAACATGAGGGCGCGCTCAGATATGAGAGAGACACGCCCAAGGGCCGCGTTTGTCTTGGTCTTCGACAGCCTGTCGTTCAATGAGGTGAAACGAGAGAAAGTGTTCAATCAGCTGCCAATCATTACTAATAGTGTTGGGGTAGTATTAAAGAGCAGAGGAATATCGCCACCGTGTGGCCTGTCGTATCGTGCTCTTGTTCTTGAACAGGTTAAATGGCGATAAACGTGTAAGGCCGGCGCTGTACATAAATTTAAATAGCGAACTTGATTCCAATACACATTTGCCCATGAATCAATCACGATCAAGAACATTCGGGCGTTGGTGTTTGGGACCGAGCCTGAACATCATTTATTTGTGGGTTTGTTAAAAGGGTGTGAATCTGGTCGTGTGGGCGGAGCTTAACCTGTAAAAAATCTGTCTATCAGCACTGTTAACTAATCTGAGCTTCACACTGTAACATCTCCCTGTGTGTGTGTGTGTGTTGTGTGTGTGTGTGTGTGTGTGTGTGTGTGTGTGTGTGTGTGTGAGTGAGATGAAACTATACTGTGACTATTTCTATACTCCCTTTTGCAAGATTGTAGATATGATGTCATGATGATGTCATGGTGATGCACGAAATCAAAATACAAAGTTTCTAATTGTGTTTCGACTGGGGTGGGCTGCGGTGGAGTATTGGAGGTCAGGTCCGTGAGAATCATGTTCTAGAATTCGAACCGGGCGGATAAAGAGTGTTCCGGGAGCGAGCTCGGAACGCTAGCTGTTCGCTGTTAGCATTGTTTTGAGCAGCATTCTGAGGAGCTTCAGGATACTAAGTAGTTTTCCGAAGCCCATTTTAACCATTTTATAATAATCATTATAATTCTATTACTCTTTAAAATTATGATAAAATACTTTAAAATCACAACCTGTGTGTGTGTGCGCGCGCGTGCATATTGTGTGTGTCTGTGTGTGTGTGTGTGTGTGTGTATTTGTGTTTGTGTGTGTGTGTGTGTGTGTGTGTGTGTGCTCGCGCGCTTTATCTTGCTGTTGTAGTGTTGCTCATCTTTTTGACTTGAATAAAAAGAATTATATTGTTGGGGTGGGGCTTACAGAAGTTGGGGCGGGGCTTACAGAAGTTGGGGCGGTGCTGTTTACTGAAACGAAATGAATAAATGTTTCCTACTGCATATGAGCTGTGTGTTCTGTTTACTTGTGGTTTATTTATTATTAGTTTCCACCCCGTTCTCTGATGTTCAGTGATGCTGAGTGCTAGTTTATAATTTGTCGGTGTCAGTTGAATATTTAACGGTCATTTTAAACATGATCCCTGCTGCTGAGTCTTCTGGGTAATTTTGAGTCGCAAGTGCAAATGGATCCTAAGAAGCCACATCCGGGCAGTGGTGGCCTGGTGATAAAGGGCTGGATCACTGATCCCAAGGTTGTGAGTTCAAGCCCCACTCTTCACGGGTTATCACTGTACCCCCAGTGCCCAAACTGGGTTATTACAGGCCGGTCGTGTCTCTGGTGAGAGGTTCATGTAAAAGAACCATCGCTGACCTTTGTAAGGAGGAGCTGCACAGCCATCAGTGTGTTCCTGCCCTGCGATGGACTGGTGCGCTGTCTAGGGTGTACTCTACTTTCGCCCATGGTCGGCTGAGATGGGCAACAGCCTCCCCGCGATCCTAATTTGGATTAATTAGTTGCAGAAAATGAATGACGAAGCCATGCCTACTTTATATACAAGGATGAGGAAGTTAATTAAAGGTGTCCGGTGAAAATGGTGCCCCTCCTCTTCATCTTCATTGTTGTCATCATCATGTTTTGAAAAAAAATCCCATGTGTTGACTGACGTTACGAACACGACCAGAGTGGTATTGGAACGACAGTGATGCAGTGAACACACACGCCCACATATTATGCTGAATGTCTGTGACCAATCGGATGAGTGAATTGAATACCTCATCTCATCTCATCTCATCTTCTTCCGCTTAGTCCGGGGTCGGGTCGCGGGGGCAGCAACCTTAGCAAAGAGGTCCAGACATCCCTCTCCCGAGCCACTTCCTCCAACTCTCCCGGGGGGACACCGAAGCGGTCCCAGACAAGCCGAGAGACATAGTCCCTCCAGCGTGTTCTAGGTCGACCCCGGGGTCTCTTCCCGGTTGGACATGCCCGAAACACCACACCAGGGGGGCGTCCGGGGCATTCTAACCAGATGCCCGAGCCACCTCAACTGGCCCCTCTCAATGCGGAGGAGCAGCGGATCTACTCGAAGCTCTCCCGGATGGCGGAGCTTCTCACCCTATCTCTAAGGGAGAACCCGCCACCCGGCGAAGGAAGCTCATTTCAGCCGCTTGTATCCGTGATCTTGTTCTTTCGGTCATTACCCAAAGCTCGTGACCATAGGTGAGGGTTGGAACGTAGATCGACTGGTAAATTGAGAGCTTCGCCTTGCGGCTCAGCTCCTTTTTCACCACGACGGACCGGTACAGGCACCGCTTAACAGCAGAGGCTGCAGCGATCCGTCTGTCGATCTCTCGCTCCATCCTTCCTCACTGTAAACAAGACCCCAAGATACTTAAACTCCTCCACTTGGGGCAGGACCTCATCCCCGACCCAGAGGGTGCATTCCACCATTGTCCGACTGAGAACCATGGCCTCGGACTTGGAGGTACTGATCTTCATCCCGGCTGCTTCGCACTCAGCTGCGAATCGCTCCAATGAGAGCTGGAGGGCCCGACTTGAAGCCAAAAGGACAACATCATCCGCAAAAAGCAGAGATGATATCCGATGGCCACCGAACCAGAACCCCTCATCGCCTCGACTGCGCCTAGAAATTCTGTCCATAAAAATTATGAACAGAATCGGTGACAAAGGACAGCCTTGGCGGACTCCAACTCCCACCGGAAACGAATCCGAGCTGCTGTTACCAATACGACCAAACTCTGGCTCGGTGATACAGCGACCGAATAGCTCGTAGCAACGGATCCGAACGCCGTACTCTCGAGCACGCCCCACAAGATCTTTCGAGGACACGGTCGAAAGCCTTCTCCAAATCCACAAAGCACATGTGGACAGATTGGGCAAACTCCCATGCCCCTTCCAGAATCCTGTGGAGCGTATAGAGTTGGTCAAGAGTGCTGCGGCCAGGACGAAAACCACATTGTTTCTCCTGAATCCGAGGTTCGACTATCGGTCGGATCCTCCTCTCTAGTACCCTGCATAGACTTTACCAGGTAGGCTGAGGAGTGTAATTCCCGATAATTGGAACACACCCTCCGGTCCCCTTCTTAAAAATTGGGACCACCACCCCAGTTTGCCAATCCAGAGGTACAGCCCCGATGACCACGCCGATGTTGCAGAGACGTGTCAACCAAGACAGTCCTACAACATCCAGCGTCCTGAGGTATTCTGGGCGGATCTCGCCCAACCCCGCAGCTCGACCACCGAGGAGCTTTTTGACCACCTCAGTGACCTCCACTCCAGTGATGGGCGGACCCTCACCCGAACCCCAGGGTCTTCCTCTTCCACGGAGGGCGTGTTGGTGGGATTGAGAAGGTCCTCAAAGTATTCCCTCCACCTCTCAACAACATCCCCAGTCAAGGTAAGCAGCTCCCCACCTCCACCGTAAACAGTGTTTGTGAAGAACTGCTTCCCCCTCCTGAGGCGTCGGATGGTGGCCCAGAACCTTTTGAGGCCAACCGATAATCACTCTCCAGGCCCTCACCGAACTCCTCCCACGCCCGAGATTTTGCATCTGCGACAGCCTCGGCTGCAGCACGCTTGGCCTGCCGGGTACCCGTTTGCTGCCTCAGGAGTCCCACAGGCTAATAAAACCCGATAGGCCTCCTTCTTCAGCTGGACGGCCCCCTTCACCGCAGGTGTCCACCACCGCGTTCGGGGATTACCGCCACGACAAGCACCCACGACCTTACGGCCACAGCTATGGGCTGCCGCCTCAGCAATGGAGGCACGCAACATGGCCCAATCAGATTCCATGTCCCCGCCTCCTCCGAACGTGGTTGTAGCTCTGCCGGAGGTGGGAGTTAAAGGCCTCTCGGACAGGGGCTCCGCCAAACGTTCCCAGCAGCCCCTGATTACACGCTTGGGCCTGCCAGGTCTGGAAGGCAACCCCCCACACCACCGAAGCCAACTCACCACCAGGTAGTGATCGGTAGACAGCTCAGCTCCTCTCTTTACCCGAAAGTGTCCAGAACATATGGTCGCAAGTCCGATGACACGACTACAAAGTCAATCATCGAACTGCGACCTAGGGTGTCCTGGTGCCAAGTGCACTTATGGACACCCTTATGTTCGAACATGGTGTTCGTGATAGACAAACTATGACGAGCACAGAAGTCCAACAACGACACACCATTCGGATTCAGACTGGAGAGGCCGCACCTACCGATCACACCCTTCCAGGTCACACTATCGTTGCCCACATGGGCGCTGAAGTCTCCCAAGACAACGAGCGAGTCTCCCGAGGGAGCGTTCTCCAACACCCCCCCCAAAGACTCCAAAAAGGGTGGGTACTCTGAACTGTCATTTGGTGCATAAGCACAAATAACAGTCAGGCCCCGTCCCCCCCGCCCGAAGACGGAGGGAAGCTACACTTTCGTCAACCGGGGAGAACCCCAACATTTGGGCACTGAGACGGGGGGCAACAAGAATACCCACACCGGCTCGCCTCACCCCATGAGCAACTCCAGAATAGAAGAAGGTCCAGCCTCTTTCGAGATGGATGGTTCCAGAGCCCAAGCTATGCGTTGAGGTGAGCCCGACTATATCTAGTCGGTATCTCTCCACCTCACGCACCAAATCGGGCTCCTTTCCCGCCAGAGAGGTGACATTCCATGTCCCGAAGGTCAGAGTAAGCAGCCGAGGATCAGTCCGACAGAACCCATGCCTTCGGCTGCCACCCAACTCACACTGCACCCGACCCTAAAACTCCTCCCACGGGTGGTGGGTCCATGGGAGGGCGGACACATGTCTCCTTTTGGGGCTGGGCCCGGCCAGGCTTGATGGGCATAAGCCCGACCACCAGGCGCCGCCTTCGAGCCCCTCCCCTGGGCCTGGCTCCAGGAGGGAACCCCGGTGACCCGCGTCCGGGCAAGGGAGACTGATTCCTCTGTTGTTTTCTCATGTCTTAGGGGTCTGTTTTGAATCGCACTTTGTCTGGACCTTCACCCCGGACCTGTTTGCCTTGGGTGACCCTACCAGGGGCATTTGCCCCCGACAACATAGCTCCTAGGATCATTAGGTCACGCAAACCCCTCCACCACGATAAGGTGGCGATTCGAGGAGGGGTGAATTGAATACCATGTGTTGTTAAACATACAGCACACGGAATGCTGGGCTCCGTCAGTGCGTGGACGGGACCACTATTGTATTCAATTCAATTTATTGTAAATCAAATAGCTACAGATAAACCCATCCCGCAAACAGGAAACTAATCAAGGCGGGATGGGTTTCACAAAATATACAGTATTATACTTTACACTCTTATTTTCCATATTTGTTTTGTTGTTTTTTAAATGCAGCCATGAGGTGGGGGGGGGCACTAACCAGTGTCTCTCTCCCTCATGCCGGTGCCAAGCCCAGAGAAATGCAGAGGATTGTGTCAGGAAGGGCATCCGACGTAAAACCAATGCTAAACTTTTATGATGCAAATCAGAAATATTACCCCCATACCGGATCGGTCGAGACCCGGGTTAACAACGACCGCCATCAGTGCTGTCAATCAACAGGGTGCTGATGGAAATTGGACTACTGTTGGTCGAAGGAGAGGTGGGAGGCGTGTCTGTAGGCAGAGAGAGAAGAGGAAATGCATGAGTCTAGGACTGAGAGTAGGGACTTTGAATGTTGGAACTATGCAAAGAAAAGGTAGAGAGCTGGCAGACATGATGCAGAGGAGGAAGGTGGACATATTGTGTGTTCAGGAGACCAGGTGGAAAGGTAGCAAGGCTAGAAGCTTAGGAGCAGGGTTGAAGCTGTTTTTCATGGTGTGTATGGGACAAGATATGGAGTGGGAGTCATCTTGAAGGAGGAGTTTATCAGGAATGTTCTAGAAGTGAAAAGAGTGTCAGACAGAGTGATGAGTCTCAAGTTAGAAATTGAAGGTGTGATGCTCAATGTTGTTAGTGCTTATGCCCCACAGGCAGGATGTGAGCGAGAAGAGAAGGAGAGATTCTGGAGTGACTTAGATGAAGTGATGCAGAGTACCCCCAGAGGTGAAAGACTGGTCATTGGACTTCAATGGACATGTTGGTGCAGGAAACAGAGGGGACGAGGAAGTGATGGGCAGGTTTGGTATCCAGGACAGGAACACAGAAGGACAGATGTTGATCGATTTTTCAAAAAGGATGGAAATGGCTGTGGTGAATACTTTCTTCAAGAAGAAACAGGAGCATAGGGTGACTTATAGAAGCCGAGGTAAGAGCACACAGGTAGACTACATCCTGTGTAGGCGATGTGATTTGAAGGAAGTCAGTGACTGCAAAGTAGTAGCGGGCGCGAGTGTTGCCAAACAGCATAGGATGGTGGTATGCAGGATGACACTGATGGTGAAGAAGAGAAAGGCAGAGCAGAAGACAAAGTGGTGGAAGTTGAAAAAGGAGGAGTGTCGTGTTGTCTTCAAGGAGGAGTTGAACCAGGCTTTGGGTGGCCAGGAAGTGCTTCCAGATGACTGGACAACTACAGCTAATGTGATCAGGGAGACAGGTAGGAAAGTACTTGGTGTGTCAACTGGAAGGAAAGTAGATAAGGAGACTTGGTGGTGGAATCAGGAAGTGCAGGAGTGTGTACAAAGGAAGAGGTTAGCTAAGAAGTGCGACATTGAGAGGACCGAAGAGAGTAAACAGGAGTACAGGGAGACACAGCGTAAGGCGAAAGTAGCAGTGGCTAAGGCCAAAGAGAGGGCATATGATGACTTGTATGATAGGTTGGACAGTAAGGAGAGAGAAAATGATTTATACAGGTTGGCACAGCAGAGAAATAGAGATGGGAAGGACATGCAGCAAGTTAGATTGATAAAGGACAGAGAGGGAAATGTATTGACTGATGACAGAAGTGTGCTGGGAAGATGGGAAGAGTACTTTGAAGAGCTGATGAATGAGGAAAATGCGAGAGAAAAAAAGAGTAGAAGAGGTGACCGTTGAGGACCAGGAAGTAGCAAAGATTAGTAAGGGTGAAGTGAGGAGGGCATTGAAGAGGATGAAGAATGGAAAGGCAGTTGGCCCTGATGATATACCTGTGGAGGTATGGAAGTGTCTAGGAGAGGTAGCAGTAGATTTTCTGACAAGAACATTCAACAAGGTCCTAGAGAGTGAGCAGATGCCGGAGGAATGGAGAAGTGTGCTGGTGCCCATTTTTAAGAACAAGGGAGACGTGCAGAGTTGCGGCAACTACAGAGGGATCAAGTTGATGAGCCGTACGATGAAGTTATGGGAAAGAAAAGTGGAAGCTAGACTTAGGGCAGAGGTCAGCATTTGTGAACAACAGTTTGGTTTCATGCCCAGAAAGAGCATCACAGATGCAGTGTTTGCTTTGAGGATGTTAATAGAGAAGTACAGAGAAGGTCAAAGGGAACTGCATTGTGTCTTTATGGATCTGGAAAAAGCATATGACAGGGTGCCGAGAGAAGAACTGTGGTATTGCATGAGGAAGTCTGGAGTGGCAGAGAAGTATGTTAGAGTGGTGCAGGACATGTATGAGAGATGTAAGACTGTGGTGAGGTGTGCTGTCGGCATGACCAAAGAATTCAAGGTGGAGGTGGGACTGCATTAAGGGTCTGCTCTGAGCCCCTTCTTGCTTGCTATGGTGATGGACAGGCTGACAGACGAAGTTAGGCAAGAATCTCCATGGACTATGATGTTTGCAGATGACATTGTGATCTGTAGTGAGAGCAGAGAACAAGTGCAGGAAAATCTAGAGAGGTGGAGGTATACCCCGGAAAGGAGGGGAATGAAGGTTAGCCTCAGAAAATAAGAATACATGTATGTGAATGAGAAGGACCCAAGAGGAACGGTAAGGTTCCATGGAGCAGAGATAACGAAGGTGGAGGATTTTAAGTATTTAGGCTCAACAATCCAGAGCAATGGAGAGTGTGGAAAAGAGGTGAAGAAGCGTGTGCAGGCAGGTTGGAATGGTTGGAGAAAAGTGTCCGGTGTGATGTGTGATAGGAGAGTGTCAGCAAGAATGAAAGGAAAAGTGTACAAGACGGTGATGAGGCCAACGATGTTGTATGGGTTAGAAACAGTGGCGCTGAGGAAAAGACAGGAGGCAGAGTTGGAGGTAGCAGAGATGAAAATGTTGAGGTTCTCTCTGGGAGTAACGAGGATGGATAGGATCAGGAATGAGTACATCAGAGGGACAGCACATGTAAGATGTTTTGGAGACAAAGTCAGAGAGGCTAGATTGAGATGGTTTGGACATGTACAGAGGAGGGATAGTGAGTATATTGGCAGTAGGATGCTGAGGTTGGAACTACCAGGCAGAAGGTCTAGAGGAAGATCAAAGAAGAGATTTATGGATGTGGTGAAGGAGGACATGAAGGTCGTTGGAGTAAGAGATGATGATGCCGAGGACAGGGTGAGATGGAGGCAGATGATTTGCTGTGGCGACCCCTGAAGGGAGCAGCCGAAAGGAAAAGACAAACCCCTCCTTCAAGAAGACTCCTACTCCATTTCTCTTCCCATTCACACCATGAAAAAAACAGTTTAAACCCTGCTCCTAAGCTTCTAGCCTTAATACCTTTCCACCTGGTCTCCTGAACACACAGTCTGTCCACCTTCCTCCTCTGCATCATCTCAGCCATGCCTTTCCTCTTCTCTCTCTGCCTACGGAGTCGCCTCCTGCCTCTCCTTCGACCAACAGTAGTCCAATTTTCACCAGCACCCTGTTGGTTAACAGCACTGATGGCGGTCGCTGTTAACCCGGGCCTCGACCGATCCGGTATGGAGGTAATATTTGTGATTTGCATTGGTTTTATATCGGATGTTATGTTTATAATAATTGATTTTGGGGTGTTTTGAGATACAGTAATGGTATTTATAGCTGTATAGTACAGTATGAACGTCATGTCAGTGGAACATACAGTTACAACTTGCGTTTTTTTTTTCACCGTACATTCGGCCGTCTGGAACTGTACTAAAATGTAAGTTGGGGAGCGTCTGTATGCACACTGTATATACATATATACATGTATGTAAAACACAAGCTGCGTTATTTTGACCACTACTCTTGTGTATGTATATACAGCCCCACCCACAACACCACAGGTGTGAAACTCGTACTGTACTGTATTGGTCAGTGTCTGTACAGAGGACACGGATTGACCAATCAGCTGCCAGAGGACTCAGATCAGTTGTTTAAATGAGCGAGTCAGGTGTACTCCTGCCTGGTGGAAACAAAAACCTGCAGCCACCCGGCCTTCTGTGGCACGAGATTCGCACCCGTGCTCTACACTATCTGCTCTATTGACGCTTCTGATAGACCCCTCCCCCAATGGAACACCATGTAGACACACACACACACCCAGTATTTATATCCAACACTTTATTTTATAGGCATATAAATACAACCTGCTCATTAAAATCAACTTCAACATCTTAATATAGAATTCTTACAGAAATACACTTCAGTAGATTTACAGCATCACCACAATCAGTGATCTTAAAATTTAACTTTTTATGGAACTAAAAAGTGTGCGATAAAATCTGAACATGATGGCTTCACAGAATTTATATTTTAAAATGATAACCTGTTTAGAAATATCCTTCAGAAGGGCTCGTGCAAATATTCATCAAAAACTGAAGCGCAGTGGTGCTTTAAATCTCAACGTGCACATCAGTATCAAACATCTCATCTCAACATGAAACCTCACACACACACACACACACACACCTCCCTGCCCACAGGCTTGAAATAACATCCATTTGGATATCTTTGTGCACTCAGTCTCAGATTATTCTTCTGGAATGTTTGTGAAATACATTTTAATGCTAAATTGGCACAAATCAAGTTTAAGTTCGTGTTGTTTTCCATCCAGGAACCCAGAGAGTGTGTTAACGCTGGGTTTAATATCGGGGATGAATGAAATGGATAAATCTGATTTCTGAAACGGACGTGTGTCGATACTAATGCTAATCAACATGAAACAAACAAGTCATCAGTTAAAAAATAAATAAACATTTGGTTTGGCCCAACACTGAGACGATCACTGGTCGACTGTTTAGTGCGGCTTCGTGTTTAGCACTTTGGGTTTCGGAAGTAAAAATAAACATTTTCATGAAGCAATGTTAATCTGTGAGAGTCACAGAACAACGCACTTCATTTCAACATCTGGGTAAAATAAAAATAAACATCAAAGTTTTATCTCAATAAACATCCTCAAAGAATTCAAGCTTATTCGGTGATATTTTTGGAGAGTCCGGGATTTGGCTTCAAAAGATGAATGACTTGAATTAAAGATGAAAACTTTGAAATGATAAATGTAAGCTCACACTCATGCCGTGAGAGAAAACGTTTGATTCGAGCTGAACGCTGATGAGGTTTCGAGTCTTTTCTATCAGTGCTGTATATATCGTAAGCTAGTGAGCGCTAATGAATGCTAAAAGCTAATCATGGTAAAAATCAGGAGGGTACAGTGCAGCGTGTCAGTGCAGCGTGAGGAGCTGATTGGTCACGTGATGGAGTTTAGAGGGACAGGAAGTGAAGGTTCATTTTTTTTCTTGTTTGTTTTTCTTGTTCAGGATCTTCATCAGGTTCTTGGACATGTAGTAGGGTTTATCAGCACTGCCGTCATTCCTCTCCAGATCTTCCACTGAGGAACACGTGAGGAACATGACCATGCTGAACACTTTAAGTGTGAAACATTGAAGGGGTGTGGTTACATGAGTGTGGTGCTGGGTTACAGTACTTACGGAAGCAGAGGAAGAGTGTATCCACACACATGCTGTAGACGCTGAAAAACGCACTCGCTATGAGATACGCACCAAACACTACCGCCTATTTTACACACACACACACACACACACACACACACACACACACACACACACACGTTACAAACAACTACTAACCAATCACAGGCCCTGCTTTATTTTCATGCCTGTCTGTTGTTCCTTAGCAACTATCGCTACAGCCCACGATCTCCAGAAAACCACAGCCATCTTATCTAAACCATGAACCACAGGATGTGGCCTCTGTTCAAAATCTAGAATGAACAGAACAGAGTGTGTGTGTGTGTGTGTGTGTGTGTGTGTGCACACGTGTGAGTTTGAGTGTATGATTGAGTCTGTGTATGTATGCACATGTGAGTGAGTGCGTGTGCGTGTGTGTGTGTGTGTGTGCGTGCTCGCACACAAGTGAGTGAGCGTTTGAGTGAGTGTGTGAGTGTGAGCATGCATGCGAGTGCATGTGCAAGAGTGAGTGGGTGAGAGAGTGAGTATGTAAGTGTGAATGTGTGAGGGCGAGAGAGTGTGAGTGTGCACGCGAGTGCGTGCGAGAGAGTGCGTGTTCTTACGATGATGGGCATCCAATAGTAGTTGAGATTTGAAACTGTGAAGGAGGAGTTGGGAACCTCGATCTTTCCACTGAAGAAATAAAACGCCAACACACCTGAGGAACGAAGAAATAAACTGAACAAACATTTCAGAATAAACAGATTTAAAAACAAAATGGAGCATTCAGTCAGGTCCATAAGTATTTGGACTGCGCGCGTGTGCATATAGAAGGAGTTTTGATATTCTTACAGTCGGGTTCGAAGTAATATCAGTGTGGAGTTCAGTTCGCCACGCCAGGAACCAATCATTGTCCTTATTTAAGGAAGGAAGGCGGGGAATGTTGTACCTGCCGGTTATAAACATTTCTCTCTGAAATTCTGAGGAATCTGGGCCGATCCAGATATTGTCAGAGCAACAGCGGCCCGGGATTAAAAAGTTTGGAGAGGAAACAGAAGAGCAGAGAATGTTTGGCTGCTCAGATAAAACGATCCAAATGATTTAAAATCCAACCAGAACCTGAAAGACGTGGAAGAAACACTCTACCTTTCGAATGGATGAAGAGACGAAATATCAAGGACTCAGCCAAGCTATCGGCAAGAAGCCCCACAACGTCCCACTGCTGAAAAAAAGACTTGAAGAGGTTCTGATTCACCAAAGAGCACATCGACCGGAATAACCAGAACCGGAGCAGCATCCTGTGGACCGAGGAAAGGAAGATCGTCGTTTTTGGGTCGAGTGGCGGGGGCAGTTTGTCAGACGAGCCCCAGACACGGAATTGAAGCCACAGTGCACTGTGAGGACAGTGAAGCCTGGTGGTGCCAGCATCACGATATGAGGATGTTTCTTATACTCAGACCTATTTATCGCTTCCCAGGGATCCTGGATCGGTTCAAATCCATCAGAACACTCGAGCTCGTGGTGCCTCATGCTGAAGACGAAATGCCCTTGAAATGGGTTTCAACAAGACAATGACCGCAAACACACCAGTAAACGGGAAACATTTCAGTTCCAGAGCGAAAGGATTGAGGTTCTGGTGCGGCCGACCCATCCCTGGACCTTAATCCAATAGAAAACTTATAGTGTGAAATCAAAAATGCAGTTTCTGAGTTAAAACCCAGAAATCCAGAACTGTGGGATGTCGTCCAATCATCCTGGGCTGGAACACCTGCTCACAGGTAACAGGAGCGGGTCGACTCCATGTAACCCAAATGTGCAGCAGAACCAGTGTTTATATAAATAAATATTAGTTCAGCGATTCAAAGGAAAACAAAATCTTCAACTTGTTTTCACATCAGACGCTGGAGGTTTGAGTTGATGAAGAAAAAACAGATGCTGTGATTTTTAACAGTCGAATATTTACTTGTAGGGCGGCACGGTGGCGTAGTGGTTAACACATCCGCCTCACAGCAAGAAGGCCTGGGTTCCATTCCCGGCCTGGGTGTTTCTGTGTGCAGTTTGCATGTTCTCCCCGTGCTCGTGTGGGTTTCCTCCGGGTGCTCCGGTTTCCTCCCACAGTCCAAAGACATGCACAGTAGATTAATTGGCCGTAGGTTCACATCGTGCAGAAGGCAACGGCAAACCACTGCACTGATCCTGCCATGAAAAGCTCCATGAAGATGATGATCAAGGCGTTACCTTCATGTACAACTCAGGCACGATACAGATAGATTTACTGTACTTGTAATTGATTTCTTGAAAGGAAGAAAACATTTAATATTTTTCCTCGTGTTTTGATTTGGAATCGGAAATGTCGTGGTCACAGCGCGTCTCTGTGTTTGGGGAAAAAACAATGAGAAAGATTCTGAGATTTATTCACTTCCTTTAGAAACACTGCATTTATTTTTATTTTCACAACTCGGAGTGTGTGTGTTTATATACACGCACATATACATTATGTATGTATGTGTGTGTGTGTGTGTGTGTATATATATATATATATAAACTAGTCCTCAAAAAATTAGCATATTGTGATAAAGTTCATTATTTTCTGTAATGTACTGATAAAAATTAAACTTTCATATATTTTAGATTCATTTCACACCAACTGAAATATTTCAGGTCTTTTATTGTTTTAATTCTGATGATTTTGGCATACAGCTCATGAAAACCCAAAATTCCTATCTCAAAAAATGAGCATATGATGTTCAGGTAGTGTAAACGAGCTATTAACCTAATCATCTGAATCAACCAATTAACTCTAAACACCTGCAAAAGATTCCTGAGGCTTTTAAAAACTCCCAGCCTGGTTCATTACTCAAAACCACAATCATGGGTAAGACTGCCGACCTGACTGCTGTCCAGAAGGACATCATTGACACCCTCAAGCAAGAGGGTAAGATACAGAAAGAAATCTCTGAGCGAATAGGCTGTTCCCAGAGTGCTCGATCAAGCCACCTCAGTGGGACGTCTGTGGGAAGGAAAAAGTGTGGCAGAAAACGCTGCACAGCCAGAAGAGGTGACCGGACCCTGAGGAAGATTGTGGAGAAGGGCCGATTCCAGACCTCGGGGGGACCTGTGGAAGCAGTGGACTGGGCTACAGGTGCCGTATTCCCCGGGTCAAGCCACTTTTGAAGCAGAAACAGCGGCAGAAGCGGCTGACCTGGGCTACAGAGAAGCAGCACTGGACTGTTGCTCAGTGGTCCAAAGTACTTTTTTCGGATGAAAACAAATTTTGCATGTCATTGGGAAATCGCGGTGCCAGAGTCTGGAGGAAGACTGGGGACAAGGAAATGCCAAAATGCCTGAAGTCCAGTGTCAAGTACCCACAGTCAGTGATGGTCTGGGGTGCCATGTCAGCTGCTGGTGTTGGTCCACTGTGTTTTATCAAGGGCGGGGTCAATGCAGCTCGCTATCAGGAGATTTTGGAGCACTTGATGCTTCCATCTGCTGAAAAGCTTTATGGAGATGAAGATTTCATTTTTCAGCACGACCTGCACCTGCTCACAGTGCCAAAACCACTGCTAAATGGTTTACTGACCATGGTATTACTGGACTCAATTGGCCTGCCAACTCTCCTGACCTGAAGCCCATAGAGAATCTGTGGGATATTGTGAAGAGAAAGTTGAGAGACACCAGACCCAACACTGTGGATGAGCTTAAGGCCGCTATCGAAGCATCCTGGGCCTCCGTAACACCTCAGCAGTGCCACAGGCTGATTGGCTCCATGCCACGCCCGCATTGAAGCAGTCATTTCTGCAAAAGGATTCCCGGCCAAGTATTGAGTGCAGAACTGAACATAATTATTTGAAGGTTGAATTTTTTTGTATAAAAAACACTTTTTTAAATGGTCGGATGAAATGTGCTAATTTTTTGAGATAGGGATTTTTGGTTTTTCTTTACTTTTTTGCCAAAATTATCAATATTAAAAACAATAAAAGGCTTGAACTACTTCAGTTGTGTGTAATGAATCTAAAATATATGAAAGTCTAATGTTTATCAGTACATTACAGAAAATAATGAACTTTATCACAATATGCTAATTTTTTTTAGAAGGACCAGTATGTGTGTGTGTGTATATATATATATATATATATATATATATATATATATATAAGAGAGCGAATTTTCTGAGTAGGCCATTCTGTAAGAGAGCGCTCAATACTTTTTCGTAGAACAAATATAAGTATATATATATATATATATATATATATATATATATATAATCCCTCACTTTTCGCAGTTAATTGGGACCGAGACACCCACGCTACTATCGAAATCCGCGAAGTAGGATCAACCCCCCCCCATTGACGTAGATGTACATGTATACAGTGTTCTCGTTTGACGCAGGCAAATCCGTGGGGACGCAGAGTAGCAAACCAATGTGCGTCCGTCTGACTCATTAATAATTTTCATCAATTTATGTAATATTGCCCCAAAACAAATAAATCTGCCAAAAACTTTCCGAAATCGATCGATGCTTTGACAAAGCCGCCATTTTGTTTAATTCAGTAAATGTTCAAGCAGGGAATGCGCTTTGAATTTACGTCTTGTGGGCGTGGCCCACAGTGCGCGCATGAGAGACAGAGAGAGAGAGAATAACGCTTTAGTTTTTAGTTTGGTGTTTTAAGTTGTTTAATTCAGTAAATGTTTAATAAATGTGGGTGAATTTGAGCTCATCTGGAATTCCGATCCCTCAAGGAATCAAATTCAAGTTGAGTTTGTCAAGCAGGGAATGTGCTTTGAATTCCACGTCTTGTGGGCGTGGCCCACCAGTATTTGTTTACCTCTCGTAGCGCGAGATTTCGTTCGTTCATTTCCGATCAGCTGCCGAGTAAGAGCTCTTGCAACATGCCTCCGAAAAAAGTCTTCAAAGTCAACGAAAATCAGCGTACACTTAGTAATTTCTTCTCACTGAACAAGATGATGATTCACTGAAGATGATGATTCACATCACAAATGCAGCCATGAGGCGGCGGGTGGGGGGGGGGGGTGTGTCACTAACCAGTGTCTCTCCCCCTTAGGCCGGTCCCAAGCCCGGAGAAATGCAGAGGGTTGTGTCAGGAAGGGCATCCGACGTAAAACCAATGGCAAACTTTTATGATGCAAATCAGAAGTATTACCCCCATACCGGATCGGTCGAGGCCCGGGTTAACAACGACCACCATCAGTGCTGTCAATCAACAGGGTGCTGATGGAAATTGGACTACTGTTGGTCGAAGACGTCGAAGAAGGAGAGGCGGGAGGCGTGTCCGTAGGCAGAGAGAGAAGAGGAAAGGCATGAGTCTAGGACTGAGAGTAGGGACTTTGAATGTTGGAACTATGCAAAGGAAAGGTAGAGAGCTGGCTGACATGATGCAGAGGAGGAAGGTGGACATACTGTGTGTTCAGGAGACCAGGTGGAATGGTAGCAAAGCTAAAAGCATAGGAGCAGGGTTTAAGCTGTTTTATCACGGTGTGGATGGGAAGAGAAATGGAGTAGGAGTCATCTTGAAGGAGGGGTTTGTCAGGAATGTTCTAGAAGTGAAAAGAGTGTCAGACAGAGTGATGAGTCTCAAGTTAGAAATTGAAGGCATGGTGTTCAATGTTGTTAGTGCTTATGCCCCACAGACAGGATGTGAGCTAGAAGAGAAGGAGAGATTCTGGAAGGAGTTAGATGAAGTGATGCAGAGTACCCCCAGAGGTGAAAGAGTGGTCATTGGTGCAGACTTCAATGGATATTGATATTCAATGGATATTGACTTCAATGGAACAGAGGGGACGAGAAAGTGATGGGCAGGTTTGGTATCCAGGACAGGAACGCAGAAGGACAGATGTTGATAAATTTTGCAAAAAGGATGGAAATGGCTGTGGTGAATACTTTCTTCCAGAAGAAACAGGAGCATAGGGTGACTGATAAAAGCGGAGGATAGGAGTACACAGGTAGACTACATCTTGTGTAGGCGATGTAATTTGAATGAAGTCAGTGACTGCAAAGTAGTAGCGGGGGAGTGTTGCCAAACAGCATAGGATGGTGGTATGCAGGATGACGCTGATGGTGAGGAAGGTGAAGAAAGCAAAGGCAGAGCAGAAGAAAAAGTGGTGGAAGCTGAAAAAGGAAGAGTGTCGTGTTGTCTTCAAAGAGTTGAAACAGGCTTTGGGTGGCCAGGAAGTGCTTCCAGATGACTGGACAACCACAGCAAATGTGATCAGGGAGACAGGTAGGAGAGTACTTGGTGTGTCCTCTGGAAGGAAAGTAGATAAGGAGACTTGGTGGTGGAATGAGGAAGTGCAGGAGTGTGTACAAAGGAAGAGCTTAGCTAAGAAGACATGGGACATTGAGAGGACCAAAGAGAGTAAACAGGAGTACAGGGAGACACAGCGTAAGGCGAAAGTAGCAGTGACTAAGGCCAAACAGAGAGTGTATGATGACTTGTATGCTAGGTTGGACAGTAACGAGGGAGAAAATGATCTATACAGGTTGGCACAGCAGAGAAATAGAGATGGGAAGGACGTGCAGCAAGTTAGATTGATAAAGGACAGAGAGGGAAATGTATTGACTGATGACAGAAGTGTGCTGGGAAGATGGAAAGAGTACTTTGAAGAGCTGATGAATGAGGAAAATGAGAGAGAAAAAGAGAACAAGAGGTGACCATTGAGGAGCAGGATGTAGCAAAGATCAGTAAGGGTGAAGTGAGAAGGGCATTGAAGAGGATGAAGAATGGAAAGGCAGTTGGTCCTGATGATATACCTGTGGAGGTATGGAAGTGTCTAGGAGAGGTAGCAGTAGATTTTCTGACAAGAACATTCAACAAGGTCCTAGAGAGTGAGCAGGTGCTGGAGGAGTGGAGGAGAAGTGTGCTGGTGCCCATTTTTAAGAACAAGGGAGACGTGCAGAGTTGCGGCAACTACAGAGGGATAAAGTTGATGAGCCATACGATGAAGTTATGGGAAAAAATAGTGGAAGCTAGACTAAGGGCAGAGGTCAGCATTTGTGAACAACAGTTTGGTTTCATGCCAAGAAAGAGCACCACAGATGCAGTGTTTGCTTTGAGGATGTTAATAGAGAAATACAGAGAAGGTCAGAGGGAACTGCATTGTGCCTTTGTGGATCTGGAAAAAGCATATGACAGGGTGCCAAGAGAAGAACTGTGGTATTGCATGAGGAAGTCTGGCGTGGCAGAGAAGTATGTTAGAGTGGTGCAGGACATGTATGAGAGATGTAAGACAGTGGTGAGGTGTGCTGTCGGTGTGATCGACGAATTCATGGTGGAGGTTGGACTGCGTCAAGGGTCAGCTCTGAGCCCCTTCTTGTTTGCTATGGTGATGGACAGGCTGACAGACGAGGTGAGACAAGAATCTCCATGGACTATGATGTTTGCAGATGACATTGTGATCTGTAGTGAGAGCAGAGAACAAGTGGAGGAAAATCTAGAGAGGTGGAGGTATGCCCTGGAAAGGAGAGGAATGAAGGTTGGCCTCAGAAAATCAGAATACATGTGTGTGAATGAGAAGGACCCAGGAGGAACGGTGATGTTACAGGGAGCAGAGATAACGAAGCTGGAGGATTTTAAGTACTTAGGCTCAACAATCCAGAGCAATGGAGAGTGTGGAAAAGAGGTGAAGAAGCGTGTGCAGGCAGGCTGGAATGGTTGGAGAAAAGTGTCCGGTGTGATGTGTGATAGGAGAGTGTCAGCAAGAATGAAGGGAAAAGTGTACAAGACGGTGGTGAGGCCAGCGATGTTGTATGGTTTAGAAACAGTGGCGCTGGGGAAAAGACAGGAGGCAGAGCTGGAGGTAGCAGAGATGAAAATGTTGAGGTTCTTTCTGGGAGTAACGAGGATGGATAGGATCAGGAATGAGTACATCAGAGAGACAGCACATGTTAGATGTTTTGGAGACAAAGTCAGAGAGGCTGGATTGAGATGGTTTGGACATGTACAGAGGAGGGATAGTGAGTATATTGGCAGCAGGATGCTGAGGTTGGAACTACCAGGCAGAAGGCCTCGAGGAAGACCAAAGAAGAGATTTATGGATGTGGTGAAGGAAGACATGAAGGTCGTTGGAGTCAGAAAAGAAGATGCAGAGGACAGGGTGAGATGGAGTTACATTTGGACCCATACTTTCCCAGTCTGCGAGTCCCTGGGACTCCTTACTTTCTTGAGCAAAAATGAACACTGTGTATATAATATCAATAAATATATATTCAATGCTATAAATGATTATAATAACAATTAAACATTATATTTTATTTACATCTTATGCATTATGTTTTAAGTACACACACACACACACACACACACACACAGAGGCGCGCAGGTGCGCATGCATGAACTCAAATGCGCACCTCACAGCAATGTAACTAGTTTTGATGGGAGATTTTGGTTTGTTTTTTGTTTAGGGTTTTTTTGGGGGTTTTTTTGCATTATTGGCCTTGATTTTGCTGCATTTTCCTTAACTTTTCCCCTATTCTTCCTTAATTACCTTATTTTTTAATTCGATGAATATTTGAAAAAAAAAAAAAAAAAAAAAAACATTGTTGCACTGAAGCCGCATGAATTGAAGTGCAAAGTAGCGAGGGATGCCTGTG
Organism: Plotosus lineatus; assembly: GCA_024760905.1. Lineage (NCBI taxonomy): Eukaryota > Metazoa > Chordata > Actinopteri > Siluriformes > Plotosidae > Plotosus > Plotosus lineatus. Next base: position 45,930,803 of record CM045742.1, read on the forward strand.
TATGTATGTATATATATATATATACACAGTCAGCCCTCTACTTACGAAAACCTCTGAATACGAAAAATCCAGGTTACGAAAAACATTTTCCTAAATTTTCATCCTCTGTATATGAAACAACCTCTTCTTACGAAAAGCACCAAACGTGCCATTCAAACATTCAAACAATGCATGAGTTGCTCTCTCATTGGCTGTCTCCAAACATCCCGCCCCGCTGGCCTCCCATTGGCCAGAAGGGAGCTGAACTGTACCCATTCCTGTACCCATACTTCCTGTTTGTCATACACGTGAAGGAGAGTTGAACAGGACTGTTGGCTTGTTTTGACAGTGATCATTGCAGTGTTATATTTCGTTATCCATCATGGACCCCAAGAAAGTGATTCCCGGTGACACCGAAAAGAAGAAGTGGGCCCCGTTATCAATCGAAGTGAAGGAGGACATAATTAAAAAATGTGAAAGTGGGATGCGGTTGAGTGAAATTGCAAAGGAGTATGGCCGAAACCCCTCTACAATCAGGACGATATTGAAGCAGAAGGAGGCCTTAAAAGCGGAGAAACAATGACGGAGGCAATTATTTCGGAAAAAGCAACCGCCATATTTAAGGACCTTGTGAAGGAGGGTGGGGGTGAGGGTGCTTCAGACCAGCAATCCCCGGACTTTAAAGAACATCCTTTTGTGTTGTAGCACCCTCGGCCCTCTGAGCAGCCCGGCTCAAGACCACAGTCAACTGTGCCAGAGACGGAGGCTCCTGTGGATTCCAACCTGATAGAGACAAATAACTTCTCTCAGGATGACGATTTTGTGTTTGAAGACTTTGCGCGGTTAAGGCTGAAGGGAATGAGGGGTGATGAAGATCACTTCTGCTAACCCTGTGTGCGCAGTGAGAGCTGGATCGAAGGGGCTCTATGTGTCAGTACTACTACATCACCATTCCACTGGGCCAATCTGAAAGAGCAAGACGCTCATCCGAACGCTTTCTCACCTCTTTTTTACTTTTTTCTTGCGTGGGTGGTTTGAGAGATTTAAAAAAGGTAAGTAATTTTCTTTTACTTTTAACACATATTTCATATATTACGTGTGCACAAACACGTATATTTCACCTAATATATTAAAGATGAACATGTGAAAACAATAATAATAATACATGTACATTAACATTAAGAATAATTAATAATAAAACAAGAATAAACAATCAGTAAACACACCCTTCCCATCACTGACTGTGGCGAAGATGTCACGTGGGCAGGCATGAGGTGGTGCGTAACAGAGTAGGAGTAGGAGAAGAAGAATTTTGTGCATGTGCATGCTACGAATGCCAGCGAGGAAAGACTTGTGGTGAGATCCCACAAGGCCAGTGCTTCTCAAATAGTTGTAATGTCAGAGTGGGCCACGTATGACCCTGAGGAGCATGCTTTTTTGCTGTACTGTACAAGAATTAAGTGTAATTGCACATCCTCTACAGTAGGTGGCAGTGGCGCTCTCACTGTGTTCCCTCTGCTGTAGGGAAAAAGCACCGAGCAAACGATATGAAATGCAGTAAACACTATTTATAGTTGTGCACGGGGTGCTGGGGGTGGGGCCGTGAAATGTTTTTTTTTTTATTATTCCTATAGAAGGCATCACAGAAAATAATTGAGAAGCACTGCACAAGCTGTTTTCGCAGCACAAAAGAATATGAGGCTAATTGGCCCAGAAAAGCCATTTCCCCAGCAGAGCTCGTAAATCAAAATTTTACTGGTTGGATGGGGCAGACTTTTGGTGGATCGAAGCTCATATCATGGAAAATTTGTTATAAAAGACACTCGTAAGTGAAGGTACCGCTGTAAATGTATATACATGCCGCCCCCCCCCCCCCCCCCCCCAAGCCTCTGGTGTAATTGGTGATGAGACGAATTGAGGCTGTACCTCGAAATATTTTTATTGATTTCTATCCACATCTACAGGAGTACAGTGACGTCACAGACCGTGTCCAAATACTTATGCACCTGACCATAAATATTTTGTAAAATTGCAGCTTTGTCTGTGTCTCTCACCTACACCTCCCACCACAAGAAGTTTCCCAAAGAACAGCAGCAAGTCCGTCACTTTATCCAGCACCACAACCCTGAACACACACACACACACACACACACACACACACACACAATAATAACAGTAACAATAAGTCATGTGATTATTGTTTATATTATTGTTTTATACCCTTGTCACCGGATGTTCATATTTTAATTATTATTAATTACCTGTTGTTATAATGTGCAGACGTAACTGAACACACTTCTAATTTTACTGATTTTATAAATGCTTTAATATTTGTGCAGTAAATGCATTGTATTCTTATATTCAGTTTAAGAAAATAAAAATGAATTCATAATACATTTAGTCTTATAATTTAATTAATTTTTATTTTATAAACACTAATTTTACTTCTACAGAACATGTTTCATATTTTGCAGCATGAATTTGTTCGCTTTTAAACTTGGTTTTAATAATTATTAAGTGAATTTCGTTGTTTAATTCTCTTTAACGTTGTTGTTACCTGATGATGTTCCTCATGAGGAGAGAGAAGGCGTTTTTGGCCGAAACACAAAAGTTTTTACCGTAAATGGCGATCTGTCAAAAAAAAGAGAAGAAATCACTTAAAACATGCACCTGTGTGTGTGTGTGTGTGTGTGTGTGTGTGTGTGTGTGTGTGTGTGTGTGTGTGTGTGTGAGTGAGAGAGAGAGAGAGAGAGAGATTTTGAGTGTGTGTGTGTGTGTGTGTGTGTGTGTGTCTGTGTGTGTGTGTGTGTATGTATGTGTGAGGGTAGATGCGCCTCACCATGATGTAAGCATTTCTGTTGAGGAATTTGATGAATTTTTCCAGACACCAGAAGCAGCACTTCAGACAACACATTACGAACCGAGCACAGGGATTCTGAGCCTCTGTACGTGCACACACACACACACACACACACACACACACACACACACACACACACACACACACACGTAAAAGGCATGAATAAACTCATTGGAAGTTCGAGTTGTGTGAATAAGGGGGCGGGAACAGTAGTGATGTGTGTTGGTGTTGTATTTAACCTCGGTGTGTTTACACTGACTAATTTAAGGTCACATTTCACACAGTGTGTGTGTGTGTGTGTGTGTGTGTGTGTGTATATACCTTTAAATTTGTGGTCGATGTACTCCAGAATGATGCGTATGAGTTGTACGATGGTGAGAATCAGAGCTCCGAACGCCAGCGAGCCCACGTGATACCTGAGAGTCAGAACAATCATTTATAAAGAAACATCAGAAAGGGACAGACCGCAGTATTGGCGCCGGGCGAGACGGGAGAAAAGGAACACAGACTCGTTTAGGTCAGGAGGTACACGACACAGGGATGAGGTTCTCACCGCAGCGCCCTCATGAAGGAGGAGACGAGAGGGCACGCCGGGATGTCGGCGGGTTTATGGAAGGCCCAGTAGTACGAGGCGAAGGCTCCGGCGAGCGTGCACTGCCCCAGAGCGATGACGAAGTTCACGCACCACAGAAAACCCACCACGTTATATAGCTGCAGGTTAAAGAGGTTCCTCTGGAACAAACCTTCCGTGTTGTACTTTATAAACGCACAGCGCACTGACGGACACTGGTACACCGAGCTGTTAAACGTCTGCACACAGAGGGAACACGGAGGAAGACGACAGGGAGATTAGATCTATAACACCTGGGACACACAGAATGTTATGGCTGGTGCATGGTGTGATGATAGGAAGAGACAGAGACGGAGAAAGAGAGAGCGAGAGAGAGAGAGAGAGAGAGAGAGACCTCTGAGACATTAGTCAAGAAGAGAAAGAATAAAAAACAGAAGTAAAGGGAAGTAAAAAGACAAAGTCCAGTTTCCTCTGTGTGTGTGTGTGTGTGTGTGTGTGTGTGTGTGTGTGTGTGTGTGTTTGTGTGTGTGTACCATTGGAGAGCAGGTCTCGTTGCCAGTGATGGAACTGCAGCCGGTCTCTGAAGAGTTTAGTGATATAACATTGTACACTGGACCTCCGGATGTAGCCAGATAACTACACACAGTGTTAAGGAAACACACACACACACACACACACACACACACTCTCTCTCTCTCTCTCTCTTTCTCACACACACACCAGTATGGTGGAAGGATACAGGGCGGTGATGCCCCAATAGGAGACACATACAAGGAGCATTATGAAGGTGACTACAGGATAAACCAGCGTCGACATCATATATCCTACTGCCCTACACACACGCACACACACACACACACACGTGGAGCTCAACTCAGGTAGGTGTGTGTGTGTGTGTGTGTGTGTGTGTGTGTGTGTTTACTTGCTGGCCTCCTGAATAATAGCGATGGCAATGAGAATTCGGGTTCTGAGGAAAATCAGCGTCAGCAGGAGAATTGCCTCGACCACACACAGTATAATCACTGAGAGGCACACAGAGCTTATTAAAGCAACCAATCACATCACAGACATCTGTTATAAAAGGACTCCACCCACAATAGCCCTGATATTACATCACAGACTACAGCCACAACAGAATCCACCCACAATAGCCCCATAGTCAATCACATCACAGACTCCACCCACAATTCCCTCAGCCCTGTCTGGTATGATTGGCATGAATCAAGTGGCTGTAAGGAGCTTGCTTTCCCCGGGTTAACGATTCTGGCGCATTATCTGTACTGAGTGGCGTTTGTGATGTGAACAGCTTACAGAAAGCCAGCCACGTGTCGCGGATCTGCAGGTACACATTGACGTCGGTGGTGAAGCCAACATTATTGAAGGTGAGTGAAGAGTCAGCCAAAGATGTGTACTCATTATAGCAGTACCAGATACCTGGGAATAAAAATCATCATCATCATCATCATCATCATCATCATCGATCATCAGTCCTGTTACTGTATCGTTCACACACTTACCAAATGCCCCGACTGCCAGAACTCCAATGATGAGGATCCACACCAAGATGGCCGCCAAGAAGCGCAATAGAATGAGAAATAGCAAACTGACCACCATCGCTATCACCAACCCTCTGTGTGCATTTTACACACACACACACACACACACACACACACACACACACACACACACAATTCAGCTCTTCACAGACAACAAAACTCTGAGCATGTAGAGTTTAAGGAGGCGTGAGGATTAAGAAAAATAAAATCTCAGCCGCTTCCATTTAAAATAAAATTTATTTAATAACAATCACAGAATCGGAACCTCACAGAATTCATTTTTATGGACAGAATTTCTAGGCGCAGCCAAGTGTTGAGGGATTCTGGTTTCATGGCCATCGGAACTCATCTCTGCTTTTGCGGACGACGTTGTCCTTTTGGCTTCATCAGGCCGGGACCTTCAGCTCTCATTGGAGCGATTCGCAATCGTGTGTGAAGCGGCCAGGATGAAAATCAGCACCTCCGAGTCCAAATCCATGGTTCTCTGCAGGACAAGGGTGGAATGCACCCTCCGGGTCGGGGATCGAGGTCCTGCCCAAGTGGAGGAGTTTAAGTATCTTGGGGTCTTGTTTACGACTGAGGGAAGGACGGAGCGGGAGATCGACAGGCGGATCGCTGCAGCCTCTGCTGTAAAGTGCAACCTGTACCGGTCCGTCGTGGTGAAGGAGCTGAGCCGCAAGGCAACGCTCTCAATTTACCAGTCGAGCTCCGTTCCAACCCTCACCTACGATCATGAGCTTTGGGTAGTGACCAAAAGAACAAGGTCACGGGTACAAGCATCTGGTCAGAACGCCTCCCGGGTGTGGTGTTTCGTTCATGTCCAACTGGGAAGAGACGCTGGAGGAAATTATGTCTATCAGCAGGTCTGGGGGCACCTCAGTGTCCCCCGGAAGAGCCGAAGGAAGTGGTTAGGGGAAGGCACGTCTGGTCCTCATTGTTTAGGCTGTTGCCGCCACGACCCGACCCCAGAATAAACAGAAGATGATGATGATGATGATGATGACATTAATCACAGCTGGAAACTGACAGTGTCCTCGCTGCAGCTCCAGGTGTGAACACCAGAGGGTGGTGTTGACCTGAAGGCAATGTAAGTGCCTGGGTCACTGGCCTAGTCTCTTAGCTACGATATCGTTGGATGTAGCGGCTTCACTTCCATCGTAGCTAAAAAATCTCATCCAGTTACTCTCGACTAATTCGGGCAACTTTTCCACTTTTTTTTAATAAACCTTTTACAGTTGAAAGGCTCAGCACTCAAAGACTTATTAGTTGTTTTTAGTGCGACATGTTTTATTTTTCTGTTGTTGATGTACGTGGGAATAATAAACTAAAGTCAACATTGGCAAAAGAAAATAAATAAATAAATAAAATCACCAGCTGATTCCCGCCGTCCCGCTCCAACAAACATCAGTGTTTGCCAATTTGTGGATGACGTCAGATCTGCTTTTCCAGCTGCTCGATTAACATTGGTCGTGTTTTTAAAATGAATGATTGATTGACTGACATGGAGATGAGGTGTCAGTGTAACTATACAGAAGTCGATGTTCTGCAGATCCAACACCGCGCTCCTCAACCAGTATATCCAGAGAGCTGGAAGACGCCAAATCTTCATTTGCATTCTGGGTAAAATTCTGTTCTTTACGCCGCTAGGAACCCGATGCACATCAGACAAGTGAACACTGAGAGGCCTGACTGCAGGGAGGACACGCTGAGGAACCGCGAGGTTTTCAAGTCA
>CM045742.1:45952500-45995000 GCA_024760905.1 Plotosus lineatus
TGTTGCTTTGGTATGCACATTGATGTGAGTCTAGTGTGAGAGGCAGATTTCGCTTGAGGTGTGCCAGGACCAGTCACTCAAAGCACTTCATCACAATGGCTGTTAGTGCAATAGGGTGGTGGTCATTCAGGCACGTTGGAGAGGAGTGTTTCAGCACTGGTATTATAGAAGCAGTCTTGAAGCACATTGGTACTGCTGCTTGGGTGAGAAACAGGTTGAATATGTCTGTGAGGCCCCTGTGAGCTCAACACAGACACTGAGCACATGACCAGGAATTCCGTCAAGGCCAGCAGCCTCACTTGTGTTAATTCAGCTCAATGCATTATGGACCTCTACGGGGGAGGATGTAAGGGTCTGGTTGTCATTCAAATGCTTGGTCTGTATGGCCTTGTCCTTGTTTGTCCCGGTCAAAACGAGCATAAAAGTCATTCAGCTCATTGATGGACACGTTCATGGCGGTTGGTGTGGAGCTGCTGTGCTTATGGTTGGTGATGGCCTGAATGCCCTCCCACATGCGTCAGGGGTCAGAATCGAAGAAGTGCTCCTCCACCTTTAGCTTGCGATCATGCTTGGCCTTTTTAATACTCCTCTTCAGGTCTGCCCTGGCTGTACTGTAGGTCTGTGTGTCGCCTGATGTGAAGGCTTTGTTGCATGACTTCAGCAGAAGCCGCACCTCCCTGCTCATCCATGGCCTCTGATTCAGGTACCTGATGATCTATTTCTCTGTGGTATCACTGTCAGTTGTGGTGTTGATGTATTCCAATACTGAGTGACTGTAAGAGTCAATGTCTGTGTTCGAGCCATGGGTGGCCTGAGAGGCAAACATATTCCAATCTGTGTCGGTAAAGATGTCCTGTAACACAGAGTCTACCCCTCGTAGGCCAACCCTTGATGGCCTTCAGAGAAGGCTTCACACGGTGAATGAGTGGTGTGGACTTGGTGAGGAACAAAGAGAGGTGATCAGACTGTCCCAGGTGTGGTGGTGGTGGGTTGCCACGTAGGCCCCAGTATTGTTAGCATAAACATGGTCCAAGGTTTGCCCCTCTGATGTGGCAAGAAACATGTTGGTTGAATTTCGGAAGCACCAACTTGAGGTTTGCGTGGTTAAAGTCGCCTGCTATGATGAACAATTATATACACTGATACACAAGTTAGTGTGTGTGTGTGTGTGTGTGTGTGTGTGTGTGTGTGTGTGTGTGTGTGTGAGACAGAGAGAGAGAGAGAGAGAGAGAGAGAGCTCACTCGTTGGGTGGTAGGCCACAGAACATTCCAGTTGAATTCCGTGGGTAAAGCACATGTCGTGGGTCACCGTACAGCCACGCTGCAAAGCAAACTTGTATTTATCTTTTATTTTAGATTTTATACATTATTTATTTATTTTATTATTATTTTAGCATTCATGCTATTAATACTATGTACTAATGCAATGTACTAAAAAGACAATTTATAATACATCATCACACACACTTTCTGTGCAGTATCCTATTCCAGGTCGAGTTGCATCAATATGCTAATGCTAAACCCTTTACCTTAACATTAGCATCCACACGATGAAACCTGTAACCTCATAAAGTACAGAGAGAAAGATTCCACGAGCAGAATGCTACCCTGGAATGCTCATGCTAATTGTGAAGTTGAAATGCATGTTCCAAAGCTAACATGCTAGCATTTTATTTAAAATAATTTCAGTACAAGCACTGAAGTCGTCGGTTCAAGCCTTTCATGTGTGAAAGCAGTATGATGTATTATAAACAGAGATTATACACACGATTAAAGGATGTATCAGCAAGTTCAAGCCTTTTAAACAGGTAGAGGTGTAAATACACTACTGCTGAACTTTCATGCTAAATGTAGCAACAACATGCCAAACAGACAGGTGTACAGTGTGCGCGTGTGTTTATAGCGGGTCACTCCCATATTCAAGGTAAGTAAATAGGTAAGGAGTATTCTGGATCACACACTTAGCATCTGATAATAGCTCTGTGTGTGTGTGTGTGTGTGTGTGTGTGCGTGTGTGTGCGTGCGTGCTTGATTCTAATCTGTGTTGATTTAAGATCCTCGACTAAGAATGGACGAACAATAATGGTGTGTTTGACTGATGTGTTCCTGTACAGTCAATAGTGACTGAACAATCACACCGCTGTCACTAACGAGGTTAGTAATCACTGTAACGGGTAACTGTATTCAATTCGACGCAGCTCTCTTTGTTGAACGCTGAGAGGTGAAGTGAAAGGTCTGATGATCGAGTTGGACTTGGGCGTAAAGCAGAAGCTCCGCCATGTTGACCAAGGGAGTGGTTCATTCCTTTCTAAACAAGGGCAGGATCACGTGCTAATATCTTTAATATTCTCACCCAGAATTCCAACACACATGTATCCAAGGACGACGAGCATGAAGAGGACACAGCAAATGATATCAGTGCAGCTCCTGCACAAAGATCATACAAATTACATGTGTGTGGGAGTTAAGTCCACTACATAAAGTCACAGACACACACACACACACACACATCATGCATATACACACATACAACCTCTTGTGCTCTCTCTCTCTCTCGCTCTCACACACACACACACACACAGACACACACACACACACACATCATGCATATACACACATACAACCTCTTGTGCTCTCTCTCTCTCTCTCACACACACACACACACACACACATCATGCATATACACACATACAACCTCTTGTGCTCTCTCTCTCTCTCTCGCTCTCACACACACACACACACACACACACACACACACACACACACATCATGCATATACACACACACAACCTCTTGTGCTCTCTCTCTCTCTCTCTCTCACACACACACACACACACACACATCATGCATATACACACATACAACCTCTTGTGCTCTCTCTCTCTCTCTCTCTCTCTCTCACACACACACATCATGCATATACACACATACAACCTCTTGTGCTCTCTCTCTCTCTCTCTCTCTCTCTCTCACACACACACACACACACACACACACACACACACACGTACAAACCTGTTGTGAATGGGTCCGTTAAATGTTGGATCATATTGCGTCGGCTCTCCTAAAGGACAGGATAAGGTATTGTTAGTGAAATGATATTCAGTCCTGCGATCAGAACCACATCATCTCTTCTGTTCGGTACCATTGATAATATTCCTGGAGCTAAGTATCCTACACACACACACACAATAAAGGTGTGGTGGACCTCACGTTCCAGAATAACAAATACTTTAACCCGATCAACTACTGTACAACAAATCGCCCACCCAAGGACAAAATCTCACATCAGCCTCAAATAAACATCCACCAATCCAACTACCACCTTCTCCCGAGTCACCGTGACGACATAAACAGTCCCCTACATCCCTCGACACTCCCAGGAACACCTTCCTTCTGTCATACGGAGGCCAGAAAGCTCATGAAGCATCTTTTAGAGGTCACGGGATTTACTCTCAGTGAAGCTGCACTGTTGGGTTCTCTGAATGCTGGTCAGAAGATTCCACTGAGACCTGAATCGACATTCCAGGTTATACACACCGTTCCTCTCCTCACAGGTAACGAACCAGGGGGAGGTTTCAGACTGAAGGTCAGAGGTGACAGTGAGTCACGTTTATTGCAGTTCAGTGCGATAAACCGGCCGCCCCTGATGATCGTGGTGCGATTGGATCATTGTCCCTGCGGCTCTACTTTAATAAATACATGTATACAGTCAGCGTGTTTCACCGACATCCGCCCCACCGCTGCCAACAACCACTTCACCGCTCTGAACTCTCAACTCCACCCTGAACTCCACCCTCAGCTGAAATTGGTGAGATCAGATCGTACAGCAATGGCAGATTTTAACGTTGAGCTCTTTAAACCGGTTCTGGTCCATACAAAGATCGAGATTTGAAAAAGCCACTGGAGTTAGAGCTCATTCTGCCACATTAATAGATAACGCTGTGCTCCACCCGCTGTTCTCTTATCTGATATTACGGAACATTTCCCAATCTTTCATCTCCGACTATCTGAGACACAACCCTTATCAAATGACAAACTACAGCCTATAGACACCAACCGCTCGTAATAAAGAGAGATATAATGACCTACGGAGAGACATCAGCCGGAATGAAGATCAAATTCCAGCCTTCACTGCTTTCCTATCAAACTTATTTGTGTAGTTCTGCTTTCAGGCGCTATGGCGATGAAGTGGTGAGCACATCCGCCTGACAGCGAGAAGGCCCGGGTTCGGGTCCCGGCCCCGAGGTGTTTCTGTGGAGTTTGCATGTTCTCTCTGTGCTTGTCTGGGTTTCCTCCATTCACTCCACTGCCCTTCCACAGTCCAAAAAAACCTGCATTGGCTTATTGGATGTTCCAAATTGCCCTTTGAGTGAGTGTGAATGGCTGTGTGAGTATTGGCCCTGTGATGGCCTGTCCAGGATGTACCACACCCTTGCCCAGAGTCAGCTGAGACGGGTGCCAGCTTCCCCACGACACTCATTAGGATTCAAAGACTTAGAAAATGATGATGAATGAATAAATGTTTTTATTAGTTACTTCTTTTGGCTCACATGGCGCCGAGGATTTCGTCATCAGTTCACAAACAGAATAAACAATAACAAATACAAACTACCTGTGCATACAAACCAATTCAAGTACAACCTCCCTCCATCTCTCCAAAAATAATTATCCATCTCCTGAAACACTTAATCCTAACTTGGGTCACGACGAGGTTGGTGTCCATCATGGGCAAGGGTAGAGTACACCCTGAACAGCTCTCCAGGCCATCGCAGGGCAGAAACACACTGCCGGCTATGAGCTCCTCTTTACAAACGTCCGCATTGGTTGTTTTAAATAAATCTCTCAGCACAGCCAGTGAGACACGGCCAGCCTTTGATAACCCAATTAGTGCATGGGATGGGGGGGGGGGGGGCAGTGATGACCCAGTGACAGTGGGGCTTGAACCCTCGAACCTGGGATCTGTAATCGAGCACCTTAGCACCTTCGCACCTTCGCACCTTTGCACCGGGCCTCCACTGTCCCCAAAAAGTAAATATTTCAAACAGAAAGTTACTGAAACTCGCCAAGATATCAAAGCTTCATTGGGTAGGAAGTGAATGAGGAACAGATAATAGTTCATACATTTCATTAATATTTCTGTAGAAGAGCCTCCGGACCCGATTCTCAGATTCCAAGTGTTCCTCCAGACGACAGAGAATATCCAAGTCCTCCAGTAAACTCTCTTTTTTCACTCCAGTCACACACGTTCAGGTTTCTGACACTCGCCATGCGCTAAAACACAACTGTATCTGGACGCGAGGTTTCTCTTTCTCTCTCTCTCTCTCTCTCTCTCTCTCTCTCTCTCGTCACACCAGTAGCCAAGAATATAGTGGAACATCTGGCTAATATCAGCTGTCCATCCTTCAACAAAACATCTGTACTCACCTTACTCAAAATTGTCAAAGTTACCCCAATCTAACCACAGAGCCATTTCAGTACTACCCCAACTGTGGTGAGAACCTGAAGAACATTACAATTAACCACATGACAGACTTCTGAGAAAGTACTGACGTAACCTCTGACACCCAGATCAGGTTCAGGCCAAACCCTTCTTCCTCTCTTACCGCAGCCACACTCTCTGGTATCTTAGTGTCTGACATAGAATACAGTAGGGGCAACCACTCCATCCTACAATTCAAAATCATACCATTACTGGTTTCAGGATGCATCTAACAAGTGACTGAGCACACCCTACCTCCTTCCCTCCCTCACTCACTCACCCCCTCCCTCCCTCCCTCACCCACTCCCTCCCTCCCTCACTCGCTCCAACCCCCACCCCTCACCCACCCCACCCCCTTCCCTCCCTCCCTCACCCACCCCCTCTCTCTCCAGCAGTTGCTCTACAGCAGCACATATTACTTACGGCATTCCACAGGGTTCTTTTCTTGGTCCCTTGCTTTTATATAGATTAATGCCATCAGAAACGCAGCTGATTTACTATAGATCATTTACTTTGTTGACATTCGTGTGATACATTCACCACAAACACTGAAAATGCTTTTCACATTACGCTTGACGAACTGAGTAAACTACATACAGAGCTTCCTGCAAATCAATTAACTTGTGCGTGTGTGTATAAATATATACAGGGATCCCTCGCTACTTCGCACTTCAATTCATGCGGCTTCAGTGCATTTTTTTTTTTTTTTAATATTCATCGAATTAAAAAAATAAGGAAATTAAGGAAGAATAGGAGAAAAGGTTAAGGAAAATGCCACGAAAATAAAGCCAGTTATGCAACAAAAAAAACCCTAAACCAACACAAAACAAAAAACAACCCAAAACCTCCATCAAAACTACTTACGTTTCTGTGAGGTGTGAGTTTGCGTGCATGCTCGCGTGCGTCTCTGTGTGTGTATTTATATTTTATGCATTTTTTTAATGTTTAATTGTTTTTATAAGCATTTATAGCACTGAATATGTATTTATTGATATTACATACACTTATACAGTCGGCCCCCTACCTATGAAATTAATCCGTTCCACGGCCGTAATGTGGGGATTTCGTCAGTAGGGGTCGCATATTACGTGTTAAACGCCTAATTTGTTCCAAGGCTCCAGTCTTTGGACTGGATAAACCCCATAAAACCTTTAAAAATGATAAAAGTACACCCATTTTGTATGAAATATGTGTTAAAAGTAAAAGAACATTTATTAAACCATTTTATTAACATATTAATTAATTAAACCATTGTTAAACATTTTTATTAACACACACACACACACACACCTCCCTCTCTCTCTCTCACAAGACGTGGAATTCAAAGTGCATTTCCTGCTTGACAAACTCAACTTTAATTTGATTCCTTGAGGGATCGGAATTCCAGATGAGCTCAAATGCGCCCACATTTATTAAACATTTACTGAATTAAACAACTTAAAAAACTAAAAACTAAAGAGTGACACTTCCTTCTGTCTCCATCTGGGAGGCCTGTGGGGCGGGATGTTGAGAGACAGCCAAAGAGAGAGCAACTCGCGCATTGTGTGAAATTATAATTGGCGCGTTTTAGTTTTGAATTTCTTTTCGTAAGAGGGGGCTGTTTTCGTATCCCGGGGATTTCGTACCCAGGGGTTTTCGTAAGTAGGGGCCGACTGTACATGTACATATACATCAGTTGGGGAGTGGGGGTGTGATCCTACTTTGTAGAATTCGGTGGTCGTGTGGGGATCTTGGTCCCAATTAACCGCAGAAAGTGAGGGATCCCTGTATATAAATAAACTTGTTCCAAGCAAAAGCTGCGTTAGAATCACTTCACTTCTTCACTTGTCCCATAACATCTGGGGATGTCGTTGGGGCGCCTTCAATGGCGAGACTTGGGCTGATTTGGCCTGGCAGAGCCCATCCCTCTCCAGGTCGTTAACCACCTACGGGCAATTTAGAACGGCCAATTAACCTACTGTGCATGTCTTTGGATTGTGGGAGGAAACCGGAGCACCCGGAGGAAGCCCACGCAAGCACGAGGAGAACATGCAAACTCCACACAGAAACTCCCAGCCTGGGAATCGAACCCAGGCCTTCTTGCTGTGAGGCAGACGTGCTAACCACTACGTCATCGTGCTGCCTGCGCTAGAATACAACTAGAAAAAAAAAAAACTCAAACTCGTCAATGATTTCAAATTTCTGGGCATTTTTTTTTAACAAAAAACTAATGTGGAGTAATCATGAAAATTCTGGAATCGTTGGTATCATAAACCATATAAAGAGCTCTTATCAAAACACTCGTCATCCTGTACCACTCCACGATGCCGCTCTCTCATAGTGTAACATTGTACAGGGAATTACCCATAATACTCACCGAAACCCATCAGGATCACCTCAGAAACGCATCATATGCTCCATCAGTTCTTTACTGTGTACCGGCACTGGTAAAACCATCACAGAGCCCCGGGGGCAATTGAAATATTCAACTGGGGCATGTCCCATGTTGCAATAGAACAGAACTACCCCAACATAAACAAATTAGGATTTAAATGTAAGGACATGAGACATGGGGCCTGGGGCCTGGACAGTGTCACCGTGACACAGGAAGTAGTTCCGAGGTTCCTGTGTTTCAGAGCGTCAGGCTGCCGGCGGTTTTTCTGTTTGCGATATCCGCATCAGTTCGACCTGTTTAGCAACAACTGATAACCACTAGCGCTGTGAAGAGCATGTAGTCACTGTGCGGCTTCATCCAAAGTAAACGTGGAAATAAACAGTGATCAGTACAACGCGCACTTCAGTCATAAACACAGAAGGTGACATCACACCAAACTGTGAACACCAGTGAAGGATCTCTCATGTTCCCCGAATGTTTCCTCATGATTTCTCGAAGGTCATTGGGCCCTCGCCCAATTTTAAGGGAATGTCTCCTTTATTCACCACAAAAATAAACAAATAATTGGAAAATATATCAGGAGAACACTTAGCAACAGGTTAGCGAATCTTGCAATGAGTCGTTGGAGAACAGTTTACAAACGGAACGTCTCCAGAATACCCCCAATATTCACCACCGTAAAATTTCTCCTAAATATATTAATCTGACCCAAATTGGCAGCATTTATGGCAAGTTTCCACTGATCAGAAGTACACTTCCATCACAAATACGAAACGAAGCCCTTGGGGACATGTTGCTGAAATTAAGAATATGCTGGTGCTGTAAATTCACCCCGTGTGTGTCAGACCTGACGTGAACACTCAGTATGGACCTGAATCGCTGACTCTGAACCGTTTTCTTTGTTGTCTGTGGAACTGCGCAGAAATAAAGCTGCTAATTTTCAGACTCCTGCTGATAGCCTGGGCATGTCTGCACCGAGCCCTGGGTGGACGGATCTCTGAGGGAAGGGATGCCTCGTTATCTGGCAGCTTGAAGGCTTTGCTGGCGTGTGACGCACAAACACACACACACAAGTCGAGCCAGAGGCCACGCCAGGAGCTCGCATACAACACGTCTCCCGTCAACAAAATCTCCCAGAACCGTTTCAGCAAAACTCACAGCCGTTCAGAGTTAAAGGACACGCTGGGCTTCCGAGTGCTTGGTATGTTCTCCACCAAGCTTCAACTATCTCAGAGTTTCTCCTCCTCTGAAGGAAAATCAAATTTCACATCCTGACCCTCAAGCATCAGTTAAATCTGAAGCACCAATAATGTCTCTGCACATTTCATCATGGATCTGAGTAATGATATGAGCCCGATGGCAGAGCTCATTACTCAGATCCATGAGGACACGCTTCAATTACAGCTGCACAAGAATCCACGATGTGAGGCGGAAACAAAGCTTTTATCAAAATGAAACCAATGCTCTTTTTATCTCAAATACGCCGCTATCTTCAAGTGCTCGACTTTGCGGCTTCGACGATCACGGCTTTCCGGTTTTCTCGTTTCCGGACCCCGGCGATGGTGTTGGTCGGGCTCGATATACACGAACATGCTGTGAGCTCGTCCAGGGTTTTCTCTGTCCCACGGATCTTAAAGCGGTTACAGTGTGTTCCATTCCAAACCTTCGCATGATGTGCACAAAGAATGTTGCTTGGCGTCTCCTGATGGACTTACAAAGGGATTTTGATGTTCCGGCCCTTCTCAGCACATAATTCTTGGCGTGATCCTTGTAGGAAATATGGAGCTTCCTGCCAAGAAACCACATTTCGGTTGCCTCTTGTCTCTTCTGATGTTGCACGGTAACATTCCATGTTTCAGAAACGTTTGTCAGAATCGGATAAACGTAAGTGTAAAGAACCTCCTCGTGATGTTCATGGAGATCTTTTTGCTTTTCATGATGTTCCCCATCATTTCAAAAGCAGCTTTGGCCCACAGCCTCATTCCTCCAGAGCATCGAACATCTCCATGGTTACCTTGTCCTGGTGCCTTTCCATGCATCGTTTTCTTTAAGGCAATATAGAGCACCTGATCTCGTAAGACAAGTGGCCTTCAAGGTTGTTGTCAAGGTTGTTGAAGAGATCATCTATATCCTCTGCTGATCTTTTAAATATCTCGTCTTCTTCGTGATGACTTCGTTGTTCTGTGTCTTTAATGCCCCAGTAGCACAACATCATTTCTTTCCACGAAGTGTCCTGATCTTCTGGTGCGTCGTTTTAAAGTCCCCGATGTAAAGCTGCTCCATCTTCTCACATTCTGAGTGAAGCTACTCCTCCTTCGCTTCCTTGCCCTCCTTTTTAATCTCTCCATTTATGTTTTTATATTCGTCGTCATTATTGACCTTCTTTGCCACACGCCTGGTTTCCATTAATTCTCGGATTTCAGCTGTTCTGTATTTACTCTTTTGGTTTTGCTTCTTCGCAGGCAGAGTTTCATTGGCCGCGCTGATATCACGCCTTCAAGTTGTTCCAATCTGTTTCAGGTTCGCTTGGAATGTCTCAAATCTGTTCTTCACTCTCTGTGTTTCACATGAGGATGAAATCTTTAACTTGTTTAGTTAAAAGGCTTTAATGATGTAAACGAGCAGATCTGGAGGTCTCAGGCATAGAACGTTCTGGTAAACTGTGATGTTGGGGTGCTGTTGTGTGTGTGTGTGTGTGTGTGAGTGTGTGTGTGTGAGAATGTGTGTGTGTGAGAGAGGATGCGCGTGTGAGAGTGTGTGTGTGTACATGCGAATGTGTGAAAGGGTTCATGTACATGTGTGTGTGAGAGTGTTGAGTGTGTGTTTGTGAATGTGTGAGAGAGTGCAACTGTGTGTGAGAGAGTGAGTGCATGTGAGAGTTCATGGGAGTGCATGTGTGAGAGTGTGTGTCAGAGTGAGTGTGAGAGAGTGCGAGTGTGCATGCATATGACTGTGTGAGTGTGTGTAAGTGAGTGTGTTTGTGCATGTGTAAGAGTGTGCTCGTGTGTGTGTGCATATGACAGTGTGAGTGAGAGTGTGTGTGTGTGTGTGGGAGAAATAGAGAGAGTGAGTGTGTGACAGAGTGTGTGTAAGAGAGTGTGTGAGTGTGTGTGTGAGAGAATGAGAGAGTGTGTCTTTGCATGTGTGTGAGTGAGAGAGCGAGAGAGAGAGAGAGTGTGTGTGAAAGAGAGAGTGAGAGCGAGAGAAAGTGTGAGTGTGTGAGTGAGAGTGTGTGAAAGAGAGAGTGTGTGTGTGTGTGTGTGTGAGTGTGAGTGACCGTGTGCATGTGAATGTGTGAGAGAGTGTGTGTGTGTGTGTGTGTGAGTGTGAGTGTGTGTGTGTTCACTTTATATGGTTCAATGCAGAGGAAATATTTCCCTCATGGTGTTAATACAGTTTGAAAGAAAATCGAAATAATAAAGAAAAGTTTTTCATTTCACAGAAACGCTGCATTTCTGCTGCATTGTAATAGTAAATCAGGAACATTCCACAGATGTGACGCTACAAAGCTTATTAAACTTTATTTCCTTAACTTGAGCCGATGTAATCTGGAATAGTTTGCTGTTTTTAGCTCATATGCTTTACACGTCATCTTTATCTGAACTTCCTGGTTGCACTTTGCTTGGTGTTACTGGGTCTACGGTCAGCGTGGGAATAGTTTCACTCCCCTGAGTGCATGAAGGATTCAAAGAGTAAGAGACACAGAGTGAGAGTAAGTGGGTTAAATAGGGTGAGCAACAAAGAGTGTGTGAGTGAGAGAGAGAGAGAGAGAGAGAGAGAGATGGAATGTTCTCCTGACAGTGTTCGAATCTGATTTGAATTCAGCAGCAAATGGAAAGCAGCCTGATGCAAATCTCTCAGTGTCCTGTCTGGTTGTGTTCTCCAGGAAACGCACACACTCAATTCATCTGAACGAGAATATTCCATCCTGCTCTCCTTCCTGCTCCAGAACCTGCTCCAGAACCTGCTCCACAGACCTGACAGGATTCCTGTCCTGCATTCCTCCTTCCTTCATTTCACTGATGAGAAGATCTGATCCCAGGCTTCTGGATTAACTCGTAACTTGAACCGGGTACAATTCATCACTGCTTGGGGCGTGGTGCAATCATGGGTGTGGTCTCAGGTACCGGTTCATTTAAACACCCGGAGCCACTACACATCAAGATCTTCATCCGGATTTTGATTTTATATCAGACGCACAAATCGCAGACACGGCACAGAACGATTACGGTGATGGACACAGGTGATTGGTTGGAAACGTCATTAGTCTTCCGATCAGTGAACTCCATCAGTGTGTCGAGGTCTGTCAGCAGCCGCCATTACTCGCGTACTGCACTCTCACAGAAATGCAAATTACAAAAGGATTCATTACCAGTTACACATCACTGCAGAATTCTTCTCCTCCTTTAATCTGGAAATGTTTATTTCAGATTTGTTTAAAAAGGGGGGGGGGGGGGGTCATATCTGTGATTAATTTATTTAAAAAAAAGGTTTAGAAAAAAAAAAAAAAAACAGAGTAAAAATCCTTTAAGTTGTTTGTCGTTTAAACATGGTGAAGCCACCATTTCTGCCAGAGAACACCGAGGAGGTATCTGAACAGAAATTACATAAAACCAAACCCAGCCCAGAACCACAAAACAAAACTTCCAAACTAAGTCTAGAGCCCAAACCTGGTATAGAACCCCAGCAACACTCGTCTCAAACAACACAACTCCAAACCCGGCCTAGAACCCGACCTAAACATGTTCTAGAACCCACTGTATACAGCATAATCCACAGTGTAGAACCAACACCCTACCGGGTTAATACATTAGAGTATTTGACAGTGTAGAACCCCGGCAGCTCCCGAACACTGTGTCCAGCACCGGGACGCTCCTATACTTTCTTTCACATCTATACCTGTAGAACCTGTGACCCCAAAACGGGTGTGTAATAAAATTCCCGATGAAGAAGCTGTGAAGTGACTCAGTCAGAAATAACCCACCAGTGTTTATCTGTGTGCTCCGAACAACCTGTTCCACCGGCAGAGCACAGGACACATTACACCGCACGACCAATCAGGGTGGAGCAAATGGACTCGGGGGTTGCACAACATTTGCATTGTGCTGACGTCTCTATTTGTTTTCCTTTTTGTTTGCAGCAATATAAACATTGATACGTCAAACACATGACATGCCGGGAAAGCGACCCATGAGCTGACTGACCACGTGGAGAGACAAACCAAATAAAAATGAAATAATAATTTTTTTTTTTTTTAAATGCATATTTACTTTGAAACAATGTATAGTGTGTGTGTGTGTGTGTGTGTGTGTGTTAGCATTAAATGATGGCTAGTTCCTCTCACGTGGTAGGACAGCGAGGAAACAGTGAATCCTAAGTAATATGATCTCCACCGTCTCGCTCAGACTAACTGCAAATCTGTCACAACCACCACAGCACTGTTCATTAGAAATGTCTAGAGTTCAGAAAGAAATAATAGTGATGTGTAGAGGTTATACACACTGAGTTAAGCTGAAAGTGTCAATCTACACAAAACAGTTCACATTCATTTAGCAATATTACTAATCAACCAGAGAGAAAGAAAGCGGTGCATGGGCGTGGCTTCAACACCTTCACACTCAATTCCATTAAAAAAGACGCCCGTTAATTAATTAACGTCCACCTGTGTAAAATCTAAGTACTATCCCATAATCTCAGTTTATATCAGTGCTTCTCAAATAGTGGGGCGCGCCCCCCTGGGGGGGCGCGATGGGATGCTGAGGGGGGCGCGTGTGACCCAGGAGAACATGCTTTTTTTCCGCCGTACTACAAGAAAGTGTAATTGCACATCCACTCCAGTAGTTGGCAGTGGCGCCCTCATTGCCCATTGTGCGCTGTTGCTGCACTGAAGACCAAGTACAGGTCCCAGCTAAACATTGAGCAGGAGCTGAGAGTTGCAGTGTCATGCTTCAAACCTCGCTTTGAGAAGCTGTGCGCTGCAAAACGTGCTCATTGTAGACATTAATCTTGGCTTCCTCATTTTGAGAAAAAAAAATCAGCACAAATTGTTCTATTTGTTCTTGTTTTGTAGGTTAAAGTGTTTATATATTGTGCTCCTGAGTTAATGTTTCTGAAGTCAATTTGAATTAATTATTTATTGATTTTATTTTCAGCAGCAAATGGTGTGGTAAGTTTGTCAAAAATGTAACAAGGATATTATTATTTTTAAATTTAAGGCAAATTGATGCACTTTCTTTTACAGACTAATAAAAATGTTAAAAGTTATTCTTGTAAGTTGAACTATATCTCTTTCTTTTTGTTTTATTTATGTTAACAAGGATACGATATAATGAAGAGATAAACCTGTAACTATATTATAGAAAAAAGTTATAATTTATAGTTGCGACGGAAAGTGGGTGGTGGGGGGGCGCGAATTGTTTTCTTCTTGCTAGGGGGGGGCGTAACAGAAAATAATTGAGAAGCACTGGATTATATATATATATACACACACACACACACACACAAACACACGTTCGCGCGTGTTCTGAAAGGCCCCAGAGTCAGCAACACCAGTAATCATGGCACACCATCAAGCACATGACAGCATGCAGACCAAGAAGCTCCAATCGGATCAGGGACAGTGTTGAGAAGAAAAATATTATATTATATTATATATATTATATAAAATTTAAAGAACAGGACACCACAGCAATACTGCAGAGAGAAGGCCATCCACCAAACCTCACAGAACCAACACAGATTGAACACAGACCCAACACACACCCAACACCTGTCCTCACCCCAACAACACCATCCGCACCATGAAGCCTGGCGATGGCAGAAGGGTAAATATTACAGCATTAATAATGTAATAAATATCAGGTACGTATACAGGGCTCGCCATCATTCCGTTTTTATCAGTCGATGATGGAATCCGGCCTCAGTTCTCTGGATCAGAACATGAGATGATTAATGATAAAACTACGGACATGGATCATCTGGACCCTCGGATGAAACACCCCATGATCGGCGCTGTTTAAATGTTTAATATTTGATCTGCCTCTCTGGCTGGAACCTGCTCTCACAGTAACACCTAATCTGAGCTCAGGTGAACCTGTTCTGCATCCCTCAGGGTTCCACCGCTCTTCAGAGCACGCTGCTGGAAAGGAACCGGTTCGAGATGGAACACGGCAGCACGCCGCCAGGTTCTCTGATGAGTTTAAGTTGAGGATCGGACTGGAGAAGGTTTGAGAGAACAGACTTGCTGCATTGTCACCGGACATGCTATTTATAAACAGAATTTAAAATAATTATAATCAACTTCTCATAGCGCTGCCGAGTTCTGGATCAGAAAATACATTCGTTGTTGTAATGTTAAAGCTTGGCACAGCAGTGCAGTGGTTAGCACATCTGCCTCATCGCAAAACACCCCTGGGCATGATTCCCGGGCTTGAGTGGTTCTGTGTGGGGTTTGTGTGGGTTTCCTCCGGATACTTCGGTCCAAAACCATGCACAGTAGGCTGGTGGTTCGAAATCATCCTGACAGGTGAGTGTGTATGGTTGGTTTAGTGTGAGCCCTGCTGTTCAGGGTGTACCCCGAGTTTACACAGAGTCGGCTCAGACGGGCTCCAGAGTCAGTTTTTATCGTGTCCCTACATTGCCTGAGGTTGTATAACTTGTGTTCTTCTTTAGAGAAACATTTCAGAAATCATTTGATCTCACAGTGAGTCATTTACAATTTCCCAACAAAAATCTGCGGATTCTGAACACAACCCTGTAATTCTTCTGCATTCCTGTAAAAAAAAAAAAGATACTACTCAAAGTATGCAAAATATCAAAACCACTCATAGAGGGGACACACAGAGTGAGTGTGAGAGTGAGAGAGAGAGAGAGAGAGAGAGAGTGTGAGTGAGTGAGAGGAGAGAAAGGGGGAGGGTCTAAAGGTGAGCGATCGAGTCAGGATGTGAAAAAGCTTCTTGGGGTTAATCATAAATCCCGTATAAAGGGTGTATAAGCCGTTCTATAAACTGCACGGTGCGTGAAAGGACGTAAAACCCCCATCACAGTTACATGTATTTTCTGAGCCTGCAGTTGGATTGTTGGTTGTGTGTTGAGGTTTTTCTTCCCAGTACCGTATTCTATTTCCTTTCTTCTACATGATGCTTTTAAACCCATTCCCTTGCCTTTGGAATGGCAATTAATCCACATGTGGTTCAGCATGAAAGCTTGACTGAAGTTCAGGAGTTTTGTTTACTGGTATTTTCACCCTGGACGTGATCGAGAGAAGAGTAATCCAAACTGTAACAGGTGTTCTCAGTGCACCTGCTGGAATGTTTCTATACACGTCACAAACACTTCTCTGTTTCAAAAGGAACTCACACTCAACACAATACACGGAAAAGGTGTGATTTCACCTCCCTTCACTAATATAATCTTCAAGTCTACAAACCCTTTGCTGACCAAGCACAGAGTCCAGAACCCCAACACCGAGCAAACACAGTCTACAAACCAAACACAGTCTATAACCCCAATGCTGAGCAAACACAGTCTGTAAACCCAACACAGAGTCTATAACCCCAATGCTGAGCAAACACAGTCTGTAAGCCCAACACAGAGTCTATAACCCCAATGCTGAGCAAACAGTCTACAAACTCAGCATACAGTGTACAACCCCAACACCTAGCAAACAATCTACAAAGCCAACACAGTCTACAGCCCCAATGCTGAGAAAACACAGTCTGCGCACCCAACACACAATCTACAAAACCAACAGTCAGGCTACAAACCCAACACATACAACACACAGATTCTACAAATCCAATGCCAACCAAATACGGAGTGAAGAATTCAGAAATCTACAAATGCAGCACCAAGAACCCAATACCAATGCCCACCTACAACAGGACTAAAATTTCATACCAATCAAAGAGAAGTTCTTTAACAACTGGCTGTATCATACCAGAATCAAGTGACTAAACATCAGTCAGATATCTAAATGAAAAAAAAAAAAAAAAGACAGACAAACCTCAGTATGATTGAGCAACAATTGTTGTTTTTAAGGTGCTGCTCCAGGGAAAATAAGGAAGTAAAATATTATATTGATGTGCATGGACCATCTCTGGAGCACAAAGTCCTCAATGCTTCCTTGTCATTTATTTTCTTGTTTATATGCCTGGGTTTTACAGTAACGATTTCCACAACAGGAAGCAAACCCTGGATAAGTAAAAACAAGAATGTAGTATAACTACAAGAATAGTGGAGTGATGTGATCACTGAGGTCCTGATCCCCACACCGCTAGATAGAACCGATAGAACCGCTTTTACCCCCTTTAGTGGAGAGTCACTTTATATAAAAGTGGGTAAAAGCAGTTATATACACTACACTCTACACTAAAGGGGCAAAAGCGGTTCTATCCAGTAGTGTATATACCCACTTTTACCCCTTTACCATAAACCGTAGTGTATTGAACCACTTTTACCCCCTTTAGTGTAGAGTGTGTTGTAGGGGCAGTGGTGGTCTAGTGGTATAGGGCGCTGGATCGCTGATCCAAAGGTTGGGGGTTCAAGTCCCACTCTCCACAAGGTTGTCACTGTCCCCCCCAGTGCGGCGAACTGGGTTATCAAAGGTGGGCCATGTCTCTCACTGTCTATGGTGAGAGGTTGATGTAAAAGAACCATTCCTGACTTTCATAAAGAGGAGCTGCAAAGTCGTCAGCGTGTTTCTGTCCCTTGCTAAAAAGGGTTGTGACAGGAAGGGCATCCGACATAAAAACCTCTGCCAAATCAAACGTGCGAATCAGATGATTCGCTGTGGCGACTCCCGAGTAAAAGGGAAAAACCCGAAAGACAGACAATGTAGAGTGTGTTGGATATACCCAGTTTTACTCCCGTTAGTGTAGAGTGTGTTGTATATAGCCAGTTGTAGCCCCTTTAGTGTAGAGTGTGTTGGATATACCCACTTTTAGCTCCTTTAGTGTAGTGTGTTGTATATACCCACTTTTAGCCCCTTTAGTGTAGAGTGTGTTGTATATACCCACTTTTAGCTCCTTTAGTGTAGAGTGTGTTGTATATACCCACTTTTACCTCCTTTAGTGTAGAGTGTGTTGTATATACCCAGTTTTACTCGTTAGTGTAGAATGTGTTGTATATACCCACTTTTAGCCCCTTTAGTGTAGAGTGTGTTGTATATACCCACTTTTAGCCCCTTTAGTGTAGAGTGTGTTGTATATAGCCAGTTTTACTCCCGTTAGTGTAGAGTGTGTTGTATATACCCACTTTTAGCTCCTTTAGTGTAGTGTGTTGTATATACCCACTTTTAGCCCCTTTAGTGTAGAGTGTGTTGTATATACCCACTTTTAGCTCCTTTAGTGTAGAGTGTGTTGTATATACCCAGTTTTACTCGTTAGTGTAGAATGTGTTGTATATACCCACTTTTAGCCCCTTTAGTGTAGAGTGTGTTGTATATAGCCAGTTTTACTCCCGTTAGTGTAGTGTGTTGTATATAGCCAGTTTTACTCCCGTTAGAGTAGAGTGTGTTGCAAATACCCACTTTTAGCCCCTTTAGTGGAGTGTGTGTTGTATATACCCAGTTTTAGCCCCTTTAGTGTAGAGTGTGTTGTATATACCCACTTTTAGCCCCTTTAGTGTAGAGTGTGTTGTATATACCCACTTTTACTCCCGTTAGTGTAGTGTGTTTTAGCCCATTTAGTGTAGAGTGTGTTGTACATACCCACTTTTAGCTCCTCTAGTGTAGTGTGTTGTATATAACCAGTTTTACTCCCGTTAGTGTAGACTGTGTTGTATATACCCACTTTTCGCCCCTTTAGTGTAGAGTGTGTTATATATACCCAGTTTTACTCCCGTTAGTGTAGAGTGTGTTGTATATACCCAGTTTTAGCCCCTTTAGTGTAGAGTGTGTTGTATATAC
Source organism: Plotosus lineatus (assembly GCA_024760905.1). Taxonomy (NCBI): domain Eukaryota; kingdom Metazoa; phylum Chordata; class Actinopteri; order Siluriformes; family Plotosidae; genus Plotosus; species Plotosus lineatus. The sequence continues at coordinate 45,971,263 of CM045742.1, forward strand.
CCACTTTTAGCCCCTTTAGTGTAGAGTGTGTTGTATATACCCACTTTTACTCCCGTTAGTGTAGTGTGTTTTAGCCCATTTAGTGTAGAGTGTGTTGTACATACCCACTTTTAGCCCCTCTAGTGTAGTGTGTTGTATATAACCAGTTTTACTCCCGTTAGTGTAGACTGTGTTGTATATACCCACTTTTCGCCCCTTTAGTGTAGAGTGTGTTATATATACCCAGTTTTACTCCCGTTAGTGTAGAGTGTGTTGTATGTGCCCACTTTTAGCCCCTTTAGTGTCTTCTTCTTTTCCTTTCGGCTTTTCTCTTCAGGGGTCGCCACAGCGAATCATCTGCCTCCATCTCACCCTATCCTCTGCATCTTCTTCTCTTACACCAACTACCTTCATGTCCTCCTTCACCACATCCATGAATCGTCTCTTTGGTCTTCCTCTAGGCCTTCTGCCTGGTAGTTCCGGCCTCAGCATCCTATTACCAATATACTCACTATCCCTCCTCTGTACATGTCCAAACCATCTCAATCTAGCCTCTCTGACTTTGTCTCCAAAACGTCTTACATGTGCTGTCCCTCTGATGTGCTCAATCCTGATCCTATCCATCCTCGTTACTCCCAAAGAGAACCTCAACATTTTCATCTCTGCTACCTCCAACTCTGACTCCTGTCTTTTCCCCAGGGCCACTGTCTCTAAACCATACAACATCGCTGGCCTCAACACCGTCTTGTACACTTTTCCTTTCATTCTTGCCGATACCCTCCTATCACACATCACACCGGACACTTTTCTCCAACCATTCCAACCTGCCTGCACGCAATTCTTCACCTCTTTTCCACACTCTCCATTGCGCTGGATTGTTGAGCCTAAGTACTTAAAATCCTCCACCTTTCTTATCTCTGCTTCCTGTAATCTCACTGTTCCTCTTGGGTTCTTGTCATTCATGCACATGTATTCTGTCTTACTGAGACTAACCTTCATTCCCCTCCTTTCCAGGGCATACCTCCAGCTCTCTAGATTTTCCTGCACTTGTTCTCTGCTCTCACTACAGATCACAATGTCATCTGCAAACATCATAGTCCATGGAGATTCTTGTCTAACCTCGTCTGTCAGCCTGTCCATCACCATAGCAAACAAAAAGGGGCTGAGAGCTGACCTTTGATGCAGCCCCACCTCCACCTTGAACTCTTCTGTCACACCGACAGCACACCTCACCACTGTCTTACATCTCTCATACATGTCCTGCACACTCTAACATACTTCTCTGCCACTCCAGACTTCCTCATGCAATACCACAGTTTTTCTCTCGGCACCCCTGTTATATGCTTTCCCCAGATCCACAAAGGCACAATGCAGCTCCCTCTGACCTTCTCTGTACTTCTCTATTAACATCCTCAAGGCAAATACTGCATCTGTGGTGCTCTTTCTTGGTATGAAACCAACTTTTAGCCCCTTTAGTGTAGAGTGTTGTATATAGCCAGTTTTACTCCCCTTAGTGTAGAGTGTGTTGTATATACCCACTTTTAGCCCCTTTAGTGTAGAGTGTTGTATATAGCCAGTTTTACTCCCGTTAGTGTAGAGTGTATTGTATATACCCACTTTTAGCTCCTTTAGTGTAGAGTGTGTTGTATATACCCACTTTTAGCTCCTTTAGTGTAGAGTGTGTTGTATATACCCACTTTTAGCCCCTTTAGTGTAGAGTGTTGTATATAGCCAGTTTTACTCCTGTTTGTGTAGAGTGTGTTGTATATGCCCACTTTTAGCTCCTTTAGTGTAGAGTGTGTTGTATATACCCACTTTTAGCTCCTTTAGTGTAGAGTGTGTTGTATATACCCACTTTTAGCCCCTTTAGTGTAGAGTGTTGTATATACCCACTTTTAGCTCCTTTAGTGTAGAGTGTTGTATATACCCACTTTTAGCTCCTTTAGTGTAGTGTGTTGTATATACCCACTTTTAGCTCCTTTAGTGTAGAGTGTTGTATATACCCACTTTTAGCTCCTTTAGTGTAGTGTGTTGTATATACCCACTTTTAGCTCCTTTAGTGTAGAGTGTGTTGTATATACCCACTTTTAGCCCCTTTAGTGTAGAGTGTGTTGTATATACCCACTTTTAGCCCCTTTAGTGTAGAGTGTTGTATATAGCCAGTTTTACTCCCGTTAGTGTAGAGTGTATTGTATATACCCACTTTTAGCTCCTTTAGTGTAGAGTGTGTTGTATATACCCACTTTTAGCTCCTTTAGTGTAGAGTGTGTTGTATATACCCACTTTTAGCCCCTTTAGTGTAGAGTGTTGTATATAGCCAGTTTTACTCCCGTTAGTGTAGAGTGTGCTGTATATACCCACTTTTAGCCCCTTTAGTGTAGTGTTGTGCATACCCACTTTTAGCCCCTTTAGTGTAGAGTGTGTTGTATATACCCACTTTTAGCCCCTTTAGTCTAGAGTGTGTTGTATATACCCACTTTTAGCTCCTTTAGTGTAGAGTGTTGTATATAGCCAGTTTTACTCCCGTTAGTGTAGAGTGTGTTGTATATACCCACTTTTAGCCCCTTTAGTGTAGAGTGTGTTGTATATACCCACTTTTAGCCCCTTTAGTGTAGAGTGTTGTATATAGCCAGTTTTACTCCCGTTAGTGTAGAGTGTATTGTATATACCCACTTTTAGCTCCTTTAGTGTAGAGTGTGTTGTATATACCCACTTTTAGCCCCTTTAGTGTAGAGTGTTGTATATAGCCAGTTTTACTCCCGTTAGTGTAGAGTGTGTTGTATATACCCACTTTTAGCCCCTTTAGTGTAGTGTTGTGTATACCCACTTTTAGCCCCTTTAGTGTAGAGTGTGTTGTATATACCTACTTTTAGCTCCTTTAGTGTAGAGTGTTGTATATAGCCAGTTTTACTCCCGTTAGTGTAGAGTGTGTTGTATATACCCACTTTTAGCCCCTTTAGTGTAGAGTGTGTTGTATATACCCACTTTTAGCCCCTTTAGTGTAGAGTGTTGTATATAGCCAGTTTTACTCCCGTTTGTGTAGAGTGTGTTGTATATACCCACTTTTAGCCCCTTTAGTGTAGAGTGTGTTGTATATACCCACTTTTAGCTCCTTTAGTGTAGAGTGTGTTGTATATACCCACTTTTAGCCCCTTTAGTGTAGTGTTGTGTATACCCACTTTTAGCCCCTTTAGTGTAGAGTGTGTTGTATATACCCACTTTTAGCTCCTTTAGTGTAGAGTGTTGTATATAGCCAGTTTTACTCCCGTTAGTGTAGAGTGTGTTGTATATACCCACTTTTAGCCCCTTTAGTGTAGAGTGTGTTGTATATACCCACTTTTAGCTCCTTTAGTGTAGAGTGTGTTGTATATACCCACTTTTAGCCCCTTTAGTGTAGTGTTGTGTATACCCACTTTTAGCCCCTTTAGTGTAGAGTGTTGTATATAGCCAGTTTTACTCCCGTTAGTGTAGAGTGTGTTGTATATACCCACTTTTAGCTCCTTTAGTGTAGAGTGTGTTGTATATACCCACTTTTAGCTCCTTTAGTGTAGAGTGTTGTATATAGCCAGTTTTACTCCCGTTAGTGTAGAGTGTGTTGTATATACCCACTTTTAGCCCCTTTAGTGTAGAGTGTGTTGTATATACCCACTTTTAGCCCCTTTAGTGTAGAGTGTGTTGTATATACCTACTTTTAGCTCCTTTAGTGTAGAGTGTGTTGTATATACCCACTTTTAGCTCCTTTAGTGTAGAGTGTGTTGTATATACCCACTTTTAGCTCCTTTAGTGTAGAGTGTGTTGTATATACCCACTTTTAGCCCCTTTAGTGTAGAGTGTGTTGTATATACCCACTTTTAGCTCCTTTAGTGTAGAGTGTGTTGTATATACCCACTTTTAGCTCCTTTAGTGTAGAGTGTGTTGTATATACCCACTTTTAGCCCCTTTAGTGTAGAGTGTGTTGTATATACCCACTTTTAGCTCCTTTAGTGTAGAGTGTGTTGTATATACCCACTTTTAGCCCCTTTAGTGTAGAGTGTTGTATATAGCCAGTTTTACTCCCGTTTGTGTAGAGTGTGTTGTATATACCCACTTTTAGCCCCTTTAGTGTAGAGTGTGTTGTATATACCCACTTTTAGCTCCTTTAGTGTAGAGTGTGTTGTATATACCCACTTTTAGCCCCTTTAGTGTAGTGTTGTGTATACCCACTTTTAGCCCCTTTAGTGTAGAGTGTGTTGTATATACCCACTTTTAGCTCCTTTAGTGTAGAGTGTTGTATATAGCCAGTTTTACTCCCGTTAGTGTAGAGTGTGTTGTATATACCCACTTTTAGCCCCTTTAGTGTAGAGTGTGTTGTATATACCCACTTTTAGCTCCTTTAGTGTAGAGTGTGTTGTATATACCCACTTTTAGCCCCTTTAGTGTAGTGTTGTGTATACCCACTTTTAGCTCCTTTAGTGTAGAGTGTTGTATATAGCCAGTTTTACTCCCGTTAGTGTAGAGTGTGTTGTATATACCCACTTTTAGCTCCTTTAGTGTAGAGTGTGTTGTATATACCCACTTTTAGCCCCTTTAGTGTAGAGTGTGTTGTATATACCCACTTTTAGCTCCTTTAGTGTAGAGTGTTGTATATAGCCAGTTTTACTCCCGTTAGTGTAGAGTGTGTTGTATATACCCACTTTTAGCCCCTTTAGTGTAGAGTGTGTTGTATATACCCACTTTTAGCTCCTTTAGTGTAGAGTGTGTTGTATATACCCACTTTTAGCCCCTTTAGTGTAGTGTTGTGTATACCCACTTTTAGCTCCTTTAGTGTAGAGTGTTGTATATAGCCAGTTTTACTCCCGTTAGTGTAGAGTGTGTTGTATATACCCACTTTTAGCCCCTTTAGTGTAGAGTGTGTTGTATATACCCACTTTTAGCCCCTTTAGTGTAGAGTGTGTTGTATATACCTACTTTTAGCTCCTTTAGTGTAGAGTGTGTTGTATATACCCACTTTTAGCTCCTTTAGTGTAGAGTGTGTTGTATATACCCACTTTTAGCCCCTTTAGTGTAGAGTGTGTTGTATATACCCACTTTTAGCCCCTTTAGTGTAGAGTGTGTTGTATATACCCACTTTTAGCTCCTTTAGTGTAGAGTGTGTTGTATATACCCACTTTTAGCCCCTTTAGTGTAGTGTTGTGTATACCCACTTTTAGCCCCTTTAGTGTAGAGTGTGTTGTATATACCCACTTTTAGCTCCTTTAGTGTAGAGTGTTGTATATAGCCAGTTTTACTCCCGTTAGTGTAGAGTGTGTTGTATATACCCACTTTTAGCCCCTTTAGTGTAGAGTGTGTTGTATATACCCACTTTTAGCTCCTTTAGTGTAGAGTGTGTTGTATATACCCACTTTTAGCCCCTTTAGTGTAGTGTTGTGTATACCCACTTTTAGCCCCTTTAGTGTAGAGTGTGTTGTATATACCCACTTTTAGCTCCTTTAGTGTAGAGTGTGTTGTATATAGCCACTTTTAGCTCCTTTAGTGTAGAGTGTGTTGTATATACCCACTTTTAGCTCCTTTAGTGTAGAGTGTGTTGTATATACCCACTTTTAGCCCCTTTAGTGTAGAGTGTGTTGTATATACCCACTTTTAGCTCCTTTAGTGTAGAGTGTGTTGTATATAGCCACTTTTAGCTCCTTTAGTGTAGAGTGTGTTGTATATACCCACTTTTAGCCCCTTTAGTGTAGAGTGTGTTGTATATACCCACTTTTAGCTCCTTTAGTGTAGAGTGTGTTGTATATAGCCACTTTTAGCTCCTTTAGTGTAGAGTGTGTTGTATATACCCACTTTTAGCCCCTTTAGTGTAGAGTGTGTTGTATATACCCACTTTTAGCTCCTTTAGTGTAGAGTGTGTTGTATATACCCACTTTTAGCCCCTTTAGTGTAGAGTGTGTTGTATATACCCACTTTTAGCTCCTTTAGTGTAGAGTGTGTTGTATATACCCACTTTTAGCCCCTTTAGTGTAGTGTTGTGTATACCCACTTTTAGCCCCTTTAGTGTAGAGTGTTGTATATAGCCAGTTTTACTCCCGTTAGTGTAGAGTGTATTGTATATACCCACTTTTAGCTCCTTTAGTGTAGAGTGTGTTGTATATACCCACTTTTAGCCCCTTTAGTGTAGAGTGTGTTGTATATACCCACTTTTAGCTCCTTTAGTGTAGAGTGTTGTATATAGCCAGTTTTACTCCCGTTAGTGTAGAGTGTGTTGTATATACCCACTTTTAGCCCCTTTAGTGTAGAGTGTGTTGTATATACCCACTTTTAGCTCCTTTAGTGTAGAGTGTGTTGTATATACCCACTTTTAGCCCCTTTAGTGTAGTGTTGTGTATACCCACTTTTAGCTCCTTTAGTGTAGAGTGTTGTATATAGCCAGTTTTACTCCCGTTAGTGTAGAGTGTGTTGTATATACCCACTTTTAGCCCCTTTAGTGTAGAGTGTGTTGTATATTCCCACTTTTAGCTCCTTTAGTGTAGAGTGTGTTGTATATACCCACTTTTAGCCCCTTTAGTGTAGAGTGTTGTATATAGCCAGTTTTACTCCCGTTAGTGTAGAGTGTGTTGTATATACCCACTTTTAGCCCCTTTAGTGTAGAGTGTGTTGTATATACCCACTTTTAGCCCCTTTAGTGTAGAGTGTGTTGTATATACCTACTTTTAGCTCCTTTAGTGTAGAGTGTGTTGTATATACCCACTTTTAGCTCCTTTAGTGTAGAGTGTGTTGTATATACCCACTTTTAGCTCCTTTAGTGTAGAGTGTGTTGTATATACCCACTTTTAGCTCCTTTAGTGTAGAGTGTGTTGTATATACCCACTTTTAGCCCCTTTAGTGTAGAGTGTGTTGTATATACCCACTTTTAGCTCCTTTAGTGTAGAGTGTGTTGTATATACCCACTTTTAGCTCCTTTAGTGTAGAGTGTGTTGTATATACCCACTTTTAGCTCCTTTAGTGTAGAGTGTGTTGTATATACCCACTTTTAGCTCCTTTAGTGTAGAGTGTGTTGTATATACCCACTTTTAGCTCCTTTAGTGTAGAGTGTTGTATATAGCCAGTTTTACTCCCGTTAGTGTAGAGTGTGTTGTATATACCCACTTTTAGCCCCTTTAGTGTAGAGTGTGTTGTATATACCCACTTTTAGCTCCTTTAGTGTAGAGTGTGTTGTATATACCCACTTTTAGCCCCTTTAGTGTAGTGTTGTGTATACCCACTTTTAGCTCCTTTAGTGTAGAGTGTTGTATATAGCCAGTTTTACTCCCGTTAGTGTAGAGTGTGTTGTATATACCCACTTTTAGCCCCTTTAGTGTAGAGTGTGTTGTATATACCCACTTTTAGCCCCTTTAGTGTAGAGTGTGTTGTATATTCCCACTTTTAGCTCCTTTAGTGTAGAGTGTGTTGTATATACCCACTTTTAGCCCCTTTAGTGTAGTGTTGTGTATACCCACTTTTAGCCCCTTTAGTGTAGAGTGTTGTATATAGCCAGTTTTACTCCCGTTAGTGTAGAGTGTGTTGTATATACCCACTTTTAGCTCCTTTAGTGTAGAGTGTGTTGTATATACCCACTTTTAGCTCCTTTAGTGTAGAGTGTTGTATATAGCCAGTTTTAGTCCCGTTAGTGTAGAGTGTGTTGTATATACCCACTTTTAGCCCCTTTAGTGTAGAGTGTGTTGTATATACCCACTTTTAGCCCCTTTAGTGTAGAGTGTGTTGTATATACCTACTTTTAGCTTCTTTAGTGTAGAGTGTGTTGTATATACCCACTTTTAGCTCCTTTAGTGTAGAGTGTGTTGTATATACCCACTTTTAGCTCCTTTAGTGTAGAGTGTGTTGTATATACCCACTTTTAGCTCCTTTAGTGTAGAGTGTGTTGTATATACCCACTTTTAGCCCCTTTAGTGTAGAGTGTGTTGTATATACCCACTTTTAGCCCCTTTAGTGTAGAGTGTGTTGTATATACCCACTTTTAGCTCCTTTAGTGTAGAGTGTGTTGTATATACCCACTTTTAGCTCCTTTAGTGTAGAGTGTGTTGTATATACCCACTTTTAGCTCCTTTAGTGTAGAGTGTGTTGTATATACCCACTTTTAGCTCCTTTAGTGTAGAGTGTGTTGTATATACCCACTTTTAGCCCCTTTAGTGTAGAGTGTGTTGTATATACCCACTTTTAGCCCCTTTAGTGTAGAGTGTGTTGTATATACCCACTTTTAGCTCCTTTAGTGTAGAGTGTTGTATATAGCCAGTTTTACTCCCGTTAGTGTAGAGTGTGTGGAAATGTTGTGGCGCGTGCTGTTCTGTATTCCGGACTGTGTTGAGGTTGAAAGTCGCAGGACGATGTTGTGTGACTGTGCTGGGTGTATTCTGAGGAGAATCTCTGTGCGCTGTTGAATGTATTAAAGGTAAAAGCGCAGTGCGGGGACACGGAGAGATTCGTGAGGCAGCTGTGTGAGATTAAAAGTGTGGAAATAAACTCACCATACTGAGACTGAGGCTGCTGCTGCTGCTGCTGCTGCTCATTCTCTTTGTTTTTCTTCCTCATGTTGATTGTGTTGATTCTGTGTAAAACTTTAGTCACAAACTTCCGACACAAATCTCTTCTTTTTGTTTCTCTCTCGGTAACAGGTTACCAAGCAGTGACATCACAAAACACCTGCAGCTTACCTGTCCCCTTTGGACTCCGCCCACCTAACGTAACACGTTCAAATGCTCCGTCTAGTGGCCGACAAGAGCAAACCAAGACAATGACAAAAATAAAATGGAAAACAAAACAAAAAATAACAACAAAAACCTGTGGTTGATATTTCCATTTGTCCTAAATGTGCCTTATAAAAGACTAAAATAATAAACTGCAGTGTGCTTCATGCGTTATTTCTGATAATAGTTCGTACTGATTTTATTTTTATTTACACGTTGGTTATACCAGGCCTGGATGCGGTTGTTTATTTATGTACCCCCCAAGCAGGGTGTGTGGGTTTCCTCTGGTTTTGTCCTACATCGCACAAACATAAACTGGCTGTTGAGAATCGCCCCAGGTGTGTGTGTGTGTGTGTGTGTGTGTGTGAGACCCGAACATGAGGCGGTTCGGTGGATCTGTAGATGTTCCTGATACTTTAATGTGATTCTTGTGTAAGTAATCAGAACCTTAAATACATATTGGTGTTAAAATGGTTCTGTGGCGAAGGGAATTTTTTTTTTTTTTTTACCATAATCTGCACAGTGTCGCACATCTGCACGGATAATCCATTTCTCCAATGTATCCGAGGTTTACTCAAAATATTTTCTTCCTTCTGATCCTCCTCTTTGTCAACATCAACCTGTTATTGTGTACAGCTTCAGACTGGCTCACCACACACACACACACACACACACACACACACACACACACTGACTCCAACACTTCCGCACAAACACACATACTCTGACTATAACACAAACACACTCTCACTTCCACACAAACAAACACACACCGATACGCACAAACACACACACCCACTCACTTCCACACAAACACCGATACACACACACACACACTCCCACCAAACACACACACACTCTGACTACAACACAAACACCAACACACACTCACTCACTTCCACACAAACAAACACACACCGATACGCACAAACACACACCCACTCACTTCCACACAAACACCGATCACACACACACACACTGACTACAACACAAACACCAACACACACACACACACACAAACAAACACACACCGATACGCACAAACACACACACCCACTCACTTCCACACAAACACCGATACACACACACTCCCACCAAACACACACACACTCTGACTACAACACAAACACCAACACACACACACACACACACACACACACACACACTCACTTCCACACAAACACCGATACACACACACACACACACACTTCCACACAAACTGATACGCACAAGCACACCCCCACTCACTTCCACACACCCTGATATGCACAAACACACAGCCACTCACTCCCACACAAACACACACCGATACGCACAAACACACACACTCCCACACTCTGACTACAACACAAACACCAACACACACACACACACACACTCACTTCCACACAAACCGATCACGCACACATACTCACTTCCACACAAACACACACCGATACGCACAAACACACACACACACACTCTGACTACAACACAAACACCAACACACACACACTCACTTCCACACAAACCGATATGCACACACACTCACTTCCACACAAATACACACAGATACGTACAAACACACACCCACTTACTTCCACACAAACACACCGATACACACACACTGACTTCCACACAAACACACACCGATACGCACAAACACACACTCCCACACTCTGACTCCAACACAAACACCAACACACACACACTCACTTCCACACACCCGATCGCACAAACACACACCCACTCACTTCCACACAAACACACACCGATCGCACACACACTCACTTCCACACACCCCGATACACACAAACACACACACACACTCACTTCCACTCAAATACACACAAACACACACCCACTCACTTCCACACAAACACACACTGATACGCACACACCCCCACCCACTTCTAGACAAACACACACACACCGATTTGCACAAACACACACCAACTAACTTCCACACAAACACACACACACACACACCGATACGCACAAACACACAAACACACACACACACACACACACACACACACACACACCCCACTGGAATAACAGCATGACTAAGAAGGCAGAGTTTGGAGAGGATGGATGATTAAAACCAAGATGTAATATGTAATTTATCATAAAAATCAATATAAATCAACACAAAAAAATGAAGTGAAATGTAAAAAAGCAAAATTAAAAAGGTGCCATCGTAAACATCATTTCACAGTGTTTCAGTGAATATGTGGAAGAGCAGAGTGAATAAATCACACAATTTCAAACAAAAGTAAAAATATTTATTTGAGCCATAGAACATGATCAGAAATCTCATCCGGGTCAAAGTTCATGAAAATAAAACACGAATAAAGCGACGTTTCTATGCTGTACACGACACTCAGCAACGTAAACATCTTCCTCCTCTCCGCTGCTGATGCACCCATGACCACCACCTTCCAAACACCTCCATCACGCGTACGAAGAGAACCCGAACCACCGAGAGCAACCACCATCTCAGAGTTCCACACCGACACACACCGGCCAGCTCGCTATCCAAACACGCCCCCTGCACCGAGTGCTCGGGGAAACTGCAAAGATTCCGAGCTAGTCCCGGAAACAGAATGTAGGGAGGAGGAGGAGGGGAAGAGTGGTCAGAACTTTCTCGAGAAAAACTTCTAAAAAGATTTGACCAATGAGCATGTGTGAACTGTTTAAACGAAATGTAGAACTCATAGAGAGTTCCAGAACCCCGACAAGGTTAAGCTAGAGCCTTCTGACCCGAGAAAGTTCCTGAGTTCCAGTGTGATGACCTGAAGGAATAAACCAAACCTGACCAGACTGTGAGATGTACAGAGGTTGTAATAAGTGAGGAGGTGAAGGGGAGGAGTCGAGGACAAACCAGGAGCGGCACGGGGACGGAGCCATCGGTTCTGTCCACTATCATCATCTATTGAAAATAAAAATACACTACGATGGTTTAAATGTGTTTAACAGACGACACACAGAGCTGTACAAAGCTATACACAACTCCCACAATGCACTGCTTCTCCAGGTCCACAGCGAAGATTAGGTGTGTCCGATGTTGGCGAAGCCGGGTTCAGGACTTGGTTCTAGGAAGGGGTCGAGGCGGGCCTGCCTGTTGTGTTCCATAGCGATGGCCTCTGCAGAGTGTTTACATTTCTCCGAGCCGCACTGACACGTGAAGTACTTACTCTTAATGTCCCAGAAACGGTCTCCATAATCAAACCTGAGCGATACACACACACACACACACACACACACGCACACACACGCACACACACGCACACACACGCACACACACGCGCGCACACGCGCGCACACACAGAGCAGAGAGAACATTTTCAAGATTAGAGGTTATGAGTTGCAGGTAAGAAATAATTATTCAGCTTATAATGAAATATTTTACTGATACAGTCGGCCCCCGGGTACGAAAATTCCAGATTACGAAAAACATTTTCTTAAGTTTTCATCCCCGGGATACGAAAACAACCTCCTCTTACGAAGAGCGCCAAATGCGCCATTCAAAATTCAAACACACCAATCAAAATTTCACACGATGCGAGGGTTTCTCTTTCATTGGCTGTCTCCCAACATCCCGCCCCGCTGGCCTCCCATTGGCTAGGAGGGATGATGCAGTTGAACCATACTTCCTGTACGCATACTTTCTGTTTGTCACACGCGTGAAGGAGAGTTGACTTGTTTTGAGCTTGATCATGCAGCATTATATTTCGTTATCGCCAAAACCCCTCTACAATCAGGACGATATTGAACCAGAAGGAGACCTTAAAGCGGAAATACAGTGATGGAGGCGATTATTTCAGCACGATATTAAAACAGAGTGCTCCGTGGGAGAGACCTCTGATCTCGCAAGGAAGCAAGTTAATATTGAATGAGGACCTCTGATCTTTCAAACAGGTACTGGTACTATAATTCCGCTTTAAATACATCTCGTCCATTTAAACATTTAAATAGAATTGTTCTGTCAGCTGTGCTTTGCATGAGGGCGTGGCCCGAGTTTTGTGTATGTGTGTGTGTGTGTGTGTGTGTGAGAGAGAGCGAGTGAGTGTGTGTGTGCACGCATGCGTGAGAGAGAGAGAGAGATAGAGACAGAGGGAGGTTTAACTCTTTAATATTTAGTTTAGTTTTTAAGTCGTTTAATTCAGTAAATGTTTAATAAATGTGGCGCATGTGAGCAAAACGCGGCTCATCTGGACCTCCGATCCCTCAAGGAATCAAGTTAAAGTTGAGTTTGGACCTTCGATCTGTCGAGCAGGGAATGCGCTTTGAATTCCACGTCTTAAAATGTTCCTGCGTCCTGCTTGTGGGTGTGGCCCGCAGCGCCACAATAAACATTTAATGTGTATACAATATACATTTAATGAGTACTGTAGTGTGTGTGTGTGAGAGAGAGAGAGAGAGAGAAAGACAAGTGTGTGTGTTAAAAAATGTTTAATAATGGTTGAATTAATAAATGTTAATAAAATGTTTAAATGGTTTAATAAATAATTTTCTTTTACTTTTAACACATATTTCATACAAAATTGGTGTACTTTTATAATTTTTAAAAGGGTTTATGGGGTAGTCTTGGGAGCCATGGAATGAATCAGGCGTTTTACATGTAAAATGCACCTCTACTTACGAAACTCCCGCGTTATGAAAAAGGCTCTGGAGTGGATTAATTTCGTAAGTAGGGGGCCGACTGTATATGAAATAAGGATTTTTATTATTATTTGTTGCATCAGACCGTGTTTATGCTAATCTTATTAAAATTAGCATACTGCACAGAATATACTGGTTTATGATGGCGGTACTGTGGTGCAGTGGTTATGATGTCCTCCTCACAGCAGGACGGTTCTGGGTTCGATTCCCAGTTTGGGGCGTTTCTGTGGAGAGTTTGCATCTTCCAGTTGTGCTTGAGTGGGTTTCCTTTTGTATCCTGGTGTCCTCCCACAGTCCAAAAACATCCACAATAGGCCGATTGGCTGTTCTAAATGTGTGTGTGTGTGTGTGTGTGTGTGTGTGTGTTGTCCTGCCACTCCCTGAAACCCTAATTAAGTTGATACAAAAATAAATAAATGAGTGAATAACAGGATAATTATTCCTTTTTGGTGTTTTAAAATACTGCATTTCTATGTTCTGCAGGTAGAAATAATTTATTGTTCCGATGTTGTAACAGAACCCCCACAGCACGGAACAGCTGTACACGCTGCTTTCAAATAGAATATTACAGACGTGCAGCGCCTGCTGAGTCCTGATCTTATTTATTTTAATAAAGTTTATTTATCTATGCTTATTGAGCTGCAGTTTCATCATGTCGCTCAAGCCTACGTCGACCCTGCCCCACGATTCTGGAATGATTACTCAGACTGTTCTGTCACATTGACGTAATGAACAGTGATACCGACTCCCTTCCCTCGGGAATCCGGTGACCTTCGGGATTTCTGAATAAATATCAGCTTCTGCTACCGACACCGTCACATCTGGCAGTAAACTCAAAACAACAAAAAAGAAACCACCAGCAGATACCACTGGAAGCTTTAAATGTACAGTAACAAAACATCCGATACACATCGGATATCCAGTACAGTCTGTGATGCTGCGGGAGACATGTCATAAATTCCACATCACATCTACTCTCGTATTTCCCACGTCCCACACGTCTCCGCGAGAAGCACACTGCAGTCCGGTGTGCACATTCAGAAGGGAATACACCACACCCACTACTGTGCTCTTACAGAACACCTGCTGTACATGAACGCGGCTTGTGAATGTGTGAGTGTGTGCATATGTGACTGTTTGTGTGAGTGTGTATACATGCGCGCGCGCGTGTGTGTGTGTGTGTGTGTGTGTATGAGTGAGTGTGTGTACATGTGTGTATGAGTGAGTATGTGTGTGTGTATATGAGTGAGTGTTTATGTGTGTGTATAAGTGAGTGAGTGTGTATGTCTGTGTGTGTATGAGTGAGTGAGTGTGTGTACATGTGTGTGTATGAATGAGTGTGTGTGTGTTTGTGTATATGAGTGAGTGTGTATGTCTGTATGTGTACATGTGTGTGTATGAATGAGTGTGTGTGTGTTTGTGTATATGAGTGAGTGTGTATGTCTGTATGTGTACATGTGTGTGTATGAATGAGTGTGTGTGTTTGTGTATATGAGTGAGTGTTTATGTGTGTATAAGTGAGTGAGTGTGTATGTATGTGTGTGTGTGTGTGTGTGTGTGTGTGTGTGTGTGTGTTTGTGTGTAATGAGTGAGTGTTTATGTGTGTGTGTGTGTGTGTGTTTGTGTGTGTGTTCTACCCGAGCTCTTGGCCCGTGAGGATGTCTCTGGAGCTGAAGAATGCGATCCGAGGAAAGCGCAGGTCCTGGTGCAACATGAACACTCGCACTGGAATGATGTTTGGATCACACAGGTGGTTAATGAAACGACTAATGTTACCATAGTAACGAGCATCGATGCAGTACACCTCTCCATCCTGCAAAGAAAACAGAGAGACATGGAGAAGGAAAAAGAAGAAAAACAAAAATAGATTAATTTAACAAAACAGATGCACTGAAAGGAAAGGGGCGGCCATAATCGCAAAGTCAGAGGAGCGGCTTTGGACCCGAAAGGTTGTCGGTTCGATTCTGAACTAGCAGGAAAAAAGTAAGTGTGGCGGTGGGAGAGGGAGCTGTATCTTCCCTTATGCCACATTAGAGACCGATATGCCCGTCAGCAAGGCACCGAACCCCCGGCTGCTCTCCAGGCACGCCAGTGCGTGATCATTTTGCATGAGTTACACACAGAGGAAATCATTTCTATTGTGAGATTATTATAGAATATACAGGGATCCCTCACCTTCCGCTGTTAATTGGGACCAAGACACACACACACACACACACACACACACACGCACCACATATTCAGACAAATATTATACACATATACACATGAACGCAGCTCTATGAACTAAGTCACAGAGACTACTTTGGACTACACAAAGCTGCTCTACTGGACAAGTCCATTCGGCTCCGTCGGACGAGTCACAGGGACCATGCTGACCTCATTAAAGTGGCTTCACTTTTACAGCGTTTGGTAGAAACGCTTATCCAGTGTGACTTACATGAACCATTTTTTATACAACTGAGCACTTGAGGGTGAAGGGCTGTGTTAAAGGACCCAACAGAAACAGCTCGATGGTACTGGGGCCTGAACCCACAACCTTCTGAACCACTGAGCCACTACCCCCTGAAACGAGACGAAGGGCCTCGACCAAATGACGAGCGGGGAATCTATGGAAGGTCTCATGGGACTAAATAAAAGCGGCTCTATTAGACCAGTCAGGCTGATAAAATATTTACCTTATTGTCTAAATCAAAAAGGTACGAATCGTCTTCTCTCACATCTGCTTCTGCATCAGAGATCAGTTCCCCAACATACCTACACACACACACACACACACACACACACACACACACACACACACACAGTTTAAATAATAAATCTGGGCAAAGAAAGAAAAGAAATAATGGTGTAAAGGGTACTGACTCGCAAATAAAGCTTCCTTGAGGAATGTCCTGAAGAGCTCGGACTCCCCACCCCATCTTCTCAGTACGATACAGCTGTAAACGTACCCTTACACACACACACACACACACACACACACACACACACACACACACACACACACACACTATAACCAGGCACATATTAGTTTGAAAAAGAAAAGAAAGGTATGAGGCAGTGGTCTCACTTGATTCCTGCCTGTACTACTCTGTTCTTGCAGGATTTGTGGCAGGAGCAGGCGAGGTTACACTCAAAGATCAGAGGGGGCTCGATCTTATTAAACTCCGGCAGCAAACGTTGATCCTGTCTCACACACACACTACTTTTACACACACTTTCACAAAGTACATAAACACAGGGCCTGTTTCTCTCTTTCATACGCACGCACGCACGCACGCACACACGCACGCACACACGCACGCACTCCCTTACCTTGTCATACCAGCAGCGGATACTAAGTTGTCCACACAGGCAGTTACTGGAGGAGCAGTCATCAGAACAGTTACAGTGCTACACACACACAACACACACACACACACACACACACACAAGCACACACACAGTGTTAACACTTCTCAACACTAACGTCCTGCAGAGGTGTGTGTGTATGTGCATATACACCTGTAGATGTGTATATGTGTGTTTGTGTGAGTGTGTGTGTGTGTGTGTGTGAATACCTGCGGGGGTGTGTGCATGTGAATACCTGAAAAGGTCTGTATGTGTTTCTGTACACCTGCAGGTGTGTGTGTGTGTTTGTATACCACCAGTTGTGTGTTTATACCTGCAGGTAGGTGTGTGTGTTTGTGTGTGTGAATACCTGCAGGTATGCGTGTGTGTATAGCTGTAGGATTGCCAACGTGTGTGTGTGTGTGTGTGTGTGTGTGTATGTGTATATATATATATATATACACACATACACACACACACACACACACACACACACACACACACACACAGTCGGCCCTCAAATTATGAAGACCCCTGTGCATGAAATCCCCGGATTACAAAAAACATTTTCCTGAGTTTTCCTCCCCGAGATACGAAACAACCCCCTCTTACGAAAAGAAATTCAAAATTCAAACGCGCCAGTCAAAATTTCACACGACAGGCGAGTTGCTCTCTCATTGGCTGTCTCTTAACATTCCGCCCCACTGGCCTCCCAGATAGAGAGAGCTTCACTCTTTAGTTTTTTTTTAATTGTTTTAATTCAGTAAATGTTTAATAAATGTGGGCGCATTTGAGCTCATCTGGAATTCCGCTCTCTGAAAGAATCAAATTAAAGTTGAGTTTGTCAAGCAAGGAACGCGCTTTGAATTCACGTGCGCATGCGCGCGAGAGAGTAAGAGAGAGAAGGAATAACGCTTTAGTTTTTTAAAGTTGTTTAATTCAGTCAATGTTTAATAAATGTGGGCACATTTGAGCTCAATGGAATTCCGATCCCTCAACGAATCAAATTCAAGTTGAGTTTTTCAAGCAGGGAATGCGCTTTGAATTCCCGCGAGCGAGAGAGAGAGAGAGAGAGAGAGAGAGAGAGATTAACGCTTTAGTTTTTTAAGTTGTTTTAGTTCAGTAAATGGTCAAGCAGGGAATGCGCTTTGAATTCCACATCTTGTGGGCAGGGCCCGCAACGCTATCATTTCGTAAATTGGGGGCCGACTGTATATGTGTGTGTGTATATACTAGTATATATATAAAACACATATCTGCAGGGGTGTGTGCGTACATGTGTGTATACCTGCAAAGCTGTGTGTGTGTGTGTGTGTGTGTGTGTATATACCTCCAGGGGTGTGGAGTGTGTGTGCCTGTTGGTGTGTATACTTGCAGGTGTGTGTGTCTGAGTGAACATACCGGTAGGTGTGTGTACCTGTATGTGTCTGTGTATCTGCAGGGATATGTAGGTGTGTGTGATTGCGCGCGTGTGTGTGTGTATATATATATATATATACACATACACACACTAGTCCTTCTCAAAAAATTAGCATATTGTGATAAAGTTCATTATTTTCTGTAATGTACTGATAAAAATTAAACTTTCAAATATTTTAGGTTCATTGCAAACCAACTGAAATATTTCAGGTCTTTTATTGTTTTAATACAAATCCCTATCTCAAAAAATTAGCATATTTCATCCGACCAATAAAAAAAGTGTTTTTAATACAAAAAAAGTCAACCTTCAAATAATTATGTTGAGTTCTGCACTCAATACTTGGTGGGGAATCCTTTTGCAGAAATGGCTGCTTCAATGCGGGCGTGGCATGGAGCCAATCAGCCTGTGGCACTGCTGAGGTGTTATGGAAGCCCAGGATGCTTCGATAGCGGCCTTAAGCTCATCCACAGTGTTGGGTCTGGTGTCTCTCAACTTTCTCTTCACAATATCCCACAGATTCTCTATGGTGTTCAGGTCAGGAGAGTTGGCAGGCCAATTGAGCACAGTAATACCATGGTCAGTAAACCATTTAGCAGTGGTTTTGGCACTGTGAGCAGGTGCCAGGTCGTGCTGAAAAATGAAATCTTCATCTCCATAAAGCTTTTCAGCAGATGGAAGCATGAAGTGCTCCAAAATCTCCTGATAGCTAGCTGCATTGACCCTGCCCTTGATAAAACACAGTGGACCAACACCAGCAGCTGACATGGCACCCCAGACCATCACTGACTGTGGGTACTTGACACTGGACTTCAGGCATTTTGGCATTTCCTTGTCCCCAGTCTTCCTCCAGACTCTGGCACCGCGATTTCCCAATGACATGCAAAATTTGCTTTCATCCGAAAAAAGTACTTTGGACCACTGAGCAACGGTCCAGTGCTGCTTCTCTGTAGCCCAGGTCAGCCGCTTCTGCCGCTGTTTCTGCTTCAAAAGTGGCTTGACCTGGGGAATGCGGCACCTGTAGCCCAGTCCACTGCTTCCACAGGTCCCCCAAGGTCTGGAATCGGCCCTTCTCCACAATCTTCCTCAGGGTCCGGTCACCTCTTCTGGTTGTGCAGCGTTTTCTGCCACACTTTTTCCTTCCCACAGACGTCCCACTGAGGTGGCTTGATGGAGCACTCTGGGAACAGCCTATTCGCTCAGAGATTTCTTTCTGTGTCTTACCCTCTTGCTTGAGGGTGTCAATGATGGCCTTCTGGACAGCAGTCAGGTCGGCAGTCTTACCCATGATTGTGGTTTTGAGTAATGAACCAGGCTGGGAGTTTTTAAAAGCCTCAGGAATCTTTTGCAGGTGTTTAGAGTTAATTGGTTGATTCAGATGATTAGGTTAATAGCTCGTTTACACTACCTGAACATCATATGCTAATTTTTTGAGATAGGAATTTGGGGTTTTCATGAGCTGTATGCCAAAATCATCATCAGAATTAAAACAATAAAAGACCTGAAATATTTCAGTTGGTGTGCAACGAATCTAAAATATATGAAAGTTTAATTTTTATCAGTACATTACAGAAAATAATGAACTTTATCACAATATGCTAATTTTTTGAGAAGGACTAGTACACACACACACACACACACTGTCTGTGTGCACCTGTATGTGTGTATACCTGCAGGATGTGTGTGTGTGTGTGTGTGTGTGCATGCATGTTTGTGTGTCACCTGTATGTGTATATACCTGCAGGGTGTGTGTGTGTGTGCACCTGTAGGTGTGTGATGTTGCGGTCGATGTTCATGGCAGAGGTCTCACAATTCTCGGAGATATATTTGTAGTCTGATGGACAACCTTCATCATCCACACCGTTAACACACGGTATCGGCACATTCTCATAACCCTGCGCCACATCACTACACACACACACACACACACACACACACACACACACACACACTTTACACCTGTATCACGTGCTGCACAGATTTCAGTTTCAATGTAAACTCTTCTGGTCCATGTACTCCAGGGTAAGGTACTAAAGGGACCATGCCAGTATGGATGTGGTGAAGGAAGACATGAAGGTCGTTGGAGTCAGAAAAGAAGATGCGGAGGACAGGGTGAGGTGGGGGCAGATGATTTGCTGGGGCGACCCCTGAAGGGAGCAGCCGAAAGTAAAAGAAGAAGAAGAAGAAGAAGAAGCCAGTACAAAAGATCCAGTTTCAGTTCCAAAATGACCAGTTACAACAGTATTTAGCTCCAAAGCCAGAGAGATCAGGTCTCAATACCACATGTTCAGTACCAGAAACATCTCCAAATATCTTTCATCTTTTTCAAGGTAGGAAAAGTTCAGGTTCCATTGTCACATGACACAGTTACTGCACAGAGACCTGCCCCCTTCAGAGGTTTTCAGATGACTCTGCTGTAGTTGGATGTATCAGTGGAAGTGAGGAGACAAGAGACACTTTTCCTTTCATTCTTGCTGATACCTTCCTATCACACATCACACCGGACACTTTTCTCCAACCTGCCTGCACACACTTCTACACCTCTTTTCCACACTCTCCAATACTCTGGATTGTTGAGCCTAAGTACTTAAAATCCTCCACCTTCTTAATCTCTGCTCCCTGTAACCTCACTGTTCCTGTTGGGTCCTTTTTGTTCACACACATGCATACTGTCTTACTGAGGCCAACCTTCATTCCTCTCCTTTCCAGGGCATACCTCCACCTCTCTAGATTTTCCTGCACTTATTCTCTGCTCTCACTACAGAACACAATGTCATCTGCAAACATCATAGTCCATGGAAATTCTTGTCTAACCTTGTCTGTCAGCCTGTCCATCACTATAACAAACAAGAAGGGGCTCAGAGCTGACCCTTGATGCAGTCCTACCTCCACCTTGAACTCTTCTATCACACCGACAGCACACCTCACCACTGTCTTACATCTCTCATACATGTCCTGCACCACTCTAACATACTTCTCTGCCACTCCAGACTTACTCATGCAATACCACAGTTCCTCTCTAGGTACCCTGTCATATGCTTTCTCCGGATCCACAAAGGCACAATGCAGCTCCCTCTGACCTTCTCTGTATTTCTCTATTAACATCCTCAAAGCAAACACTGCATCTGTGGTGCTCTTTCTTGGCATGAAACCAAACTGTTGTTCACAGATGATGACCTCTGTCCTTAGTCTTTCTTCCACTATTCTTTCCCATAACATCATCATATGGCTCATCGACTTTATCCCTCTGTAGTTTCCACAACTCTGCACGTCTTCCTTGCTCTTAAAAATTAGCACCAGCACACCAAGTCTAGCTTCCACTTTTCTTTCCCATAACTTCATCGTATGGCTCATCAACTTTATCCCTCTGTAGTTGCACAAATCTGTACATCTGCGTTGTTCTTAAAAATGGGTACCAACACACTTCTCCTCCATTCCTCCGGCATCTGCTCACTCTCTAAGACCTTGTTGAATGTTCTTGTCAGAAAATCTACTGCTACCTCTCATAGACACTTCCATACCCCAAAGATATGTCATCACGACTAACTGCCTTTCCACTCTTCATCATCTTTAATGCCCTCCCCATTTCACCTGTACTACTCTTTGCTGCTTCCTGGTCCTCAACGGTCACCTCTTCTACTCTTTTTCTCTCTCATTTTCCTCATTCATCAGCTCTTCAAAGTACTCTTTCCATCTTCCCAGCACACTTCTGTTATCAGTCAGCACGTTTCCCACTCTGTCCTTAATCACTCTAACTTGCTGCACTTCCTTCCCATTGCCATTTCTCTGCTGTGCCAAACTGTATGACTCATTTTCTCCCTCCTTACTGTCCAGCCTATCATACAAGTCATCATACGCCCTCTGTTTGGCCTTTGTCACCGCTCCTTTCACCTTATGCTGTGTCTCCTTGTACTCCTGTTTGCTCTCTTCAGTCCTCTCAATATCCCACTTCTTCTTAACTAACCTCTTCTTTTGTACACACTCCTGCACTTGCTCATTTCACCACCAAGTCTCCTTATCTACTTTCCTTCCAGACACATCAAGTACTCTCCTACCTGTCCCCCTGATCACACTAGCCATGGTTGTCCAGTCATCTGGAAGCACTTCCTGACCACCCAAAGCCTGTTTCAACTCCCCCTTGAAGACAACACAACACTCTTCCTTTTTCATCTTCCACCACTTTGTCTTCTGCTCTGCCTTTGCCTTCTTCACCTTCCTCACCATCAGCGTCATCCTGCACACCACCATCCTATGCTGTTTGGCAACACTCTCACCCACTACTACTTTGCAGTCACTGACTTCCTTCAAATTACATTGCCTACACAAGATGTAGTCTACCAGTGTGCTCCTATCCTCCGCTTTCATAAGTCACCCTATGCTCCTCTCTCTTCTGGAAGAAAGTATTCACCATAGCCATTTCCATCGTTTTTGCAAAATCTATCAACATCTGTCCTTCTGTGTTCCTGTCCTGGATACCAAACCTGCTCATCACTTCCTCGTCCCCTCTGTTTCCTGCACCAACATGTCCATTGAAGTCTGCACCAATGACCACTCTTTCATCTCTGGGGGTACTCTGCATCACTTCATCTAACTCTCTTCAGAATCTATCCTTCTCTTCTCGCTCACATCCTGCCTCATGCTTTTCCTCTTCTCTCTCTGCCTATGGACACGCTTCCTGCCTCTTCTTCTTCAACCAACAGTAGTCCAATTTCCACCAGCACCAAGCACCTCGACCAATCCAGTATGACATTCTTATTGATGACTCGCATAACAAATTTGGCAAATATAAAACCACACACAGGGTTTTAAAACCACATCAATAATTCACAGATTTCCGGGATCCACATATGGGGGAGGAAAGTAACTCCCGCAAATAACAGGGGCCTTCTGTATATAGATTCTATATGTATATTTGTATAAAGATAAGTATTTGTCTTTTCTTCGATATTCTTTATCAAGACTTTATCTCACTCGACTTGTATGGAGCCACTGTGTGTGCACCGCCTCCTCTGGGATCAGTAAAGTATCCTGATCCTGATGACCACAAGTTGCAAAATCAAAAAGTCCAGTACGAAAGGATCCTGTTCCAGTACCAATGCTTTTCTCGTCGCAATATCACCAATAATCAGCCATCTAGTACCTATCAAAGATTTTCAAAGACATAATTATCCAGGGATGATTATCAGAACTGCCCAGTACCAGTACTAAAGTTTCTCATTACAGTACCAATATTATTAGGTGAGAAAGGCCACTGTACTAATGTGACAAACTCGTACCAAATGCTTATTCGGTTTCTAAACCACTTCATCTCGTTCCAGTACCAAACGGTACCAATTTCGGTACTAAACCAGTTTAAATAAGATACCACACAGATCCAGTTCCCAAATTAATCTAATTGCAATTCAAAATGACGCAGTACCGAACAGATCAAGTTCCAGTAACAAAAAATACATTTCTAGAAGCTAAACTTACAGTTCTGGTACCAAACAGTCCTGATTCCAATACCATAGAGATTTAACTTTAACAAAACGTCCAGTTCCACTACCAGATAGATCGAATCTCAATAGATAGAGTTTAAAAGCATACTAGTTCCAGGACCAAAGACTTCCCTTTTTTTCACATTGGTTTTAGCCATGGTCATGTTAATGGACCCC
>CM045742.1:45997500-46005000 GCA_024760905.1 Plotosus lineatus
GCACAGAACCCATACTCACGCGCAGAACCCATACTCACGCGCAGAAGCTAAATTTGAAAAGATCATACATTTTCTTATTTGCTTTCTTCGAGGCAAAAGTTTATGGTTTGTTTATTTGTTGCTAAATAGCTGCCATTATTCTTTGAATACATATTATCCAACCCACAAACGGATTTCCGTACTCAGACCCAAGAAAATGTACTAAGTACGTTTTTTCCCCACTAGTTGGCAGCTATGTATGTGGTGTGTGTGTGTGTGTGTGTGAGAGAGAGAGTGAATGTGTGTGCGTGAATGTATATGTGAGCAAATGTGTGTGTGAATGTGTGTGTGAGCGAATGTATATGTGAGCGAATGTGTGTGAGCGAATGTGTGTGTGTGAATGTGTGTGTGAGCGAATGTGTGTGTGAGCGAATGTATATGTGAGCGAATGTGTGTGTGTGTGTGAACGTGTGTGAGCGAATGTGTGTGTGAGCGAATGTGTGTGTGAGCGAATGTGTGTCTGCGCGCAAATGTGTGGCACATTGGAAACCTTGTCCTTCACCGTGACATCAGCTCCTCGGTTCAGCAGCGCTCTGATCACATCAGTGTGTTTATGTTCAGCAGCCCAGATTATAGGGGTCCAACCACCACTGTCCTACAGAGAGACAGACAGGTAAATAAACAAATAAACAGAAAATTAGTCAGACAGACAGACAGATAGGCAGGTGGACTGGTAAACAGAGAAGAAGCTGGACAGGCAGGCTGATCGGCAGATCGGTAGACAGACAGGTTAAGGCATTTTATTTCAGTTGAGTCTCACCTGGGCATTGATGTCCACCTGTCCTGTGTTGAGAAGCAGAGTGACAATCTCCAGATTCCCAAGTTTTGCAGCATGATGGAGACCTGTGGAGCCGTCCTCCTCCTGCGGGGCAGACAGAGCGACACAGCTGAATATTTGATGTTCTGTTTTTTCCAGAATCAGTTTTCAGGACTGATGCTGAGGTCTTACAAAAAAAAAAAAAAAAAAAAAAAAAGTCAGTGTGGAAGTTAAAAGTCTCGGAAGGAGATCTACCAAACCTATCATTACCCTCCGAGTAGACCTCACCTGCAGCGGGCATGAAACGTGATGAAGCCTTACATGTAAACACAATACATCAACTTAAACTTAAGACGCACCGTTTAACATATCAACCGCGTACAGAACATCATCAAAGAGCCAAAGTAAAGACGAATACACTGTGCGCGTGTGTGCATGCGCATGTCTGTGTACGCGTGCATACTCACGACTTGGTAAACACATGCTCCACTCTGTATGAGATACCGTGTCACCTCCATCTGATTGTTAATGATGGCCTCCAGCAGTGGGGTCCTCTGACTCTTATCCTGGGCATCCACTGTAGCACCTGCCTACCCCCCCCCCCCCCAAACACACACACACACACACACACACACACACACACACCCCAAACAGACCATGTGTTATTAAGAGAAATTATACATTTCCCTTGCAACTGATTAACTCCCAGAATTCTTTGCAACCTTGAACAGAATTCCCATATCATGCTAAACTTTCTAAAATTTGATTAACATGTGGCTGAGCTCTCAGAATTCCCTTCGTACAGGTAGAACAACTGTCCAAAGTCATAACAGAATATATTCTCCAGTACAGGTGGCTCGTCTCCCAGAATTCCCTGGTGATACCTGGATGAGCAGGTAACAGAGCTCTAGTAAACCGCGCTGAGCTGCAGCATGAAGAGCAGAGCGCCGATTCTGAGAGTCCGGCTGATATGCTGGGTCTATACCCTCCACTAGAGAGAGAGAGAGAGAGTGAAAGCGAGAGAGAGATCGCGAGAGTAAAAGAGAGAGAGAGCATAAATGAGATGATTAATTTACAGTATTAAAAAATATGATATGATTGGTGGACACAGTATAAAATGAAAATGGATGATTGGTGACAGTGATTTTAAATGGAGATATCTGATTGGTGGAGGTGGCTTTAAATGTGGAGATTTGATTGGTAGATGTGGTTTCAAAAGAAGAGAGATTACTGATAAAGACCCATCACAGAGAAATCTGATCTGGGGAGATTGTTTTAAATGGACGTGGCGGATTGAACAGGTGCCTGTGTTGTACATACTGAGCATAAGCAGAACCTTCTGGACTTCGCCTTGTTTGGCTGCTGGATAGAGCTGACGTGGGTGGAACCGCAACTTTTTCTTCCTGATCGATCAAAACACAGACAACAGTTACATATGAATATATAGTACAGACGCTCCCCAGCTTACGGACGAGTTAGATTCCAGACGGCCGTTCGTTAGATGAATTTGTTTATAAGTCGTGACAGGGTGTTCTTTAGAGGGGAACGTATGTTTAAACCTTGGATAAGTAACATACAAGTTTGTACTGTATGTTTGTACAATCTCTCTCTCTCTCTCTCTCTCTCTCTCTCTCTCGACATAATCATCTGTACATTATCAATATCATTATGTCCCGTGTTTAAACTCCTGATTCCTCTCAAGCACAGCGGATCTGATCAGATTTACAGAGTTTCACTCTTAACCAGTTCATTATAATACTGGAGTCATTGTTCTATAGATTTTATTCCATTTCTATTTCTACTTGTTCTTCAAGTAGTTCAGAAAGCATATGACAGGGTGCCGAGTGAAGAACTGTGGTATTGTATGAGGAAGTCTGGAGTGTCAGAGAAGTATGTTAGAGTGGTGCAGGACATGTATGAGAGATGTAAGACAGTGGTGAGGTGTGCTGTCGGTGTGACAGAAGAGTTCAAGGTGGAGGTGGGACTGCATCAAGGGTCAGCTCTGAGCCCCTTCTTGTTTACTACGGTGATGGCCAGGCTGACAGACGAGGTTAGACAAGAATCTCCATGGACTATGATGTTTGCAGATGACGTTGTGATCTGTAGTGAGAGCAGAGAACAAGTGGAGGAAAATCTAGAGAGAGGTGGAGGTATGCCCTGGAAAGGAGAGGAATGAAGGTTAGCCTCAGTAAGACAGAATACATGTGCATGAATGACAAGGACCCAGGAGGAACGGTGAGGTTACAGGGAGCAGAGATAAAGAAGGTGGAGGATTTTAAGTACTTAGGCTCAACAGTCCAGAGCAATGGAGAGTGTGGAAAAGAGGTGAAGAAGCGTGTGCAGGCAGGTTGGAATGGTTGGAGAAAAGTGTTCGGTGTGATGTGTCATAGGAAGGTATTGGCAAGAATGAAAGGAAAAGTGTACAAGACGGTGATGAGGCCAGCGATGTTGTATGGTTTACAGAATATTTTGCCAAAACTTCTGCGGTGTGTCCAAGTGCCTTTTTGCGAACATTAAACGAGCAAACACTGTTTTTTCATCTGTGTGATTTTGACAAAGATCAGATCACATTTGATGGTGATTTTATGCAGAAATGTGAGAAATTCCAAAAGGTTCAGATACTTTTTCATACCACTGTAGAAACAGTGGTGCTGAGGAAAAGACAGGAGGCAGAGCTGGAGGTAGCAGAGATGAAAATGTTGAGGTTCTCTCTGGGAGTAACGAGGATGGATAGGATCAGGAATGAGCACATCAGAGGGACAGCACATGTAAGACGTTTTAGAGACAAAGTCAGAGAGGCTAGATTGAGATGGTTTGGACATGTACAGAGGAGGGATAGTGAGTATATTGGTAGTAGGATGTTGAGGTTGGAACTACCAGGCAGAAGGCCCAGAGGAAGACCAAAGAGAAGATTTATGGATGCGGTGAAGGAGGATATGAAGGTAGTTGGAGTAGAAGATGCAGAGGATAGGGTGAGATGGAGGCAGATCATTTGCTGTGCCGACCCCTGAAGGGAACAGCTAAAAGGAAAAGAAGAAGATTTCTACTTGTTCTTCGATTTCATTTCACTTTCACTTTCAACCTTGGACAGCTCTGTTCGTATCTCTGCTCGTAAAACGAATGTTCATTAGTTGGGGGAGCGTCTGTATATAAAAATGTGTGTGTGTCCATGTGTGTGTGTGTGTGTGTGTGTAAGAGAGAGAGAGAGAGAGAGAGACAAAAAGGCAGCATTACCGCTCTGTCTCCTGATTGAGAATAGCTCTTTGCAGCGCCACCCTGCTGTCTCCTGCAGGAAGTGCACCAGGACACACAGGCTTTCCACTGGGGAGGACAAGAGAGGGGCCAACACTGTCCACACCCCCTTCACCCAGGGCAACAACATCCTCGACTCCACCGACTCCTGAAGCTGTGGCAGCATTGGGAGGTGTGGATTGTGACACTGCCCCTGTTCTGAATTCACCGCGCCAATGCATCCTCGCACTGATGGAGAAAGCCAGGAAGAAGGGGTGGAGTCAAGAGAAGAAAATAGAAGGGAAGAGATAAGAAAGGACAGAAAAAAACATTGCAAAAAAGATTCAGGAGAAATGAACGAGAAGAGAAAAAATACATAGTAAAAACTTACTTATGATCCACTACATGAATAAATTATATCCTCATACCTGATTGGTTCCCCGGTCCGCCTCTTGTTGCTCTGCGTTGCGTTTGTTGCTGCCAGAGCAGAAGGCAGAAGCGAAGTGGTGGAGGAGGCAGTAGCTGTAACAACGCCCCCTGATGATGACGATAACGAGGGTATGGTGACTTCCTGTGCCTCAGAGGCATCCTCACCACAATGGGGGCAGAAAAGCAGGCCGACACCCACCGAGCTTCCCCGGCTCCTCCCACTACCCAAGACCGACACACAGCCACGATGGAAACGATGAGCAATACGGACATCCGGACAACACTCCAGAAAGGTCCCCTAGAAGATTGTCAGCATTGTTCAAATCATTTACTGCGAGTATGTGTGTGTGTGTGTGTGTGTGTGTGTGTGTGTGTGTCTGTGTGCGTGTGAGTGTGTATGCGAGTGTATGAGTGAGTGAATGTTAGCGAGAGTGTGTGTATGTGTGTGTGTTAATGTGTGTGAGTGAATGTGTGTGTGTGTGTATGTGAGTATTAGTGTGTGTGAGAGTGAGTGTGTGAGTGAGTGAGTATGTGTGTGCGTGTGAGTGAGTATATGTGTGTGTGTGTGTGAGTGAATGCGAGTGAGTGAGTATGTGTGTGTGTGTGTGTGAGTGAGTGAATGTGAGTTAGTGAGTGATTGAGTGAGTGAGTGTGCATGTCTGTGTGTGAATGAGTGAGTATGTGTGTGTGTGTGTGTGAATGTGCGTGTGAGTGAGTGACTGAGTATGTGTGTGTGAGAATGTGTGTGTGTATGTGTGAGTGAATGTGAGTGAGTGTGTGTGTATATGTGTTTGTGTGAGTGTGCGTGAGTGAGTATGTGTGTGTTAGTGAATGTGAATGAGTGTGCGTGTGAGTGAGTGAGTATGTGTGAGTGAGTATGTGTGAGTGAGTGAGTGTGTGAGTGAGTGTGAGTAGGTGTGTGTGAGTGAATGTGAGTGCGTGAGTGAGTATATGTGTGTATGTGTGCGTGTGAGTGAGTGTGTGTGAGTGAGTGAATGTGAGTGAGTGTGTGTGAGTGAGTGAGTGATTGAGTGAGTATGTGTGTGTGTGAGTGAGTATGTGTGCGTGTGAGTGAGTATGTGTGCGTGTGAGTGAGTGAATGTGAGTGTGCGTGTGAGTGAGTGACTGAGCGAGTATGTGTGTGTGAGTGTGCGTGTGAATGAGTGTACGAGTGAGTATGTGTGTGTGTGAGTGAGTATGTGTGTGTGTGAGTGAGTGAGTGTGCATGTGTGTGAATGAGTGAGTATGTGTGTGTGTGTGTGAGTGAGTGAGTGACTGTGCGTGTGAGTGAGTGACTGAGTGTGCATGTGAGTGAGTGAGTATGTGTGTGTGTGTGTGTGTGTGTGTGTGAGTGAGTGAGTATGTGTGTGTGTGTGAGTGACTGAGTGAGTATGTGTGCGAGTATGTGTGAGTGAGCGTGCATGTGTGTGTGAATGAGTATGTGTGTGTGTGTGTGAGTGTGCGAGTGAGTGAGTGTGTATGTGTGTGTATTTGTGTGTGTATGTGTGAGTGAGTGAGAGTGCATGTGAGTGAGTGACTGAGTATGTGTGTGTGTGTGTGTGTGTGTGTGAGTGAGTATGTGTGTGTGAGTGAGTGAATGTGAGTGAGTGAGTGTGCGTGTGAGTGAGTGAGTATGTGTGTAAATGAGTGAGTATGTGTGTGTGAGTGAGTGAATGTGAGTGAGTGAGTGTGAGTGAGTGAGTGACTGAGTGAGTATGTGTGTATGCGAGAGTGAGTGAGTGTGCGTGTGAGTGAGTGAGTGAGTGAGTATGTATGAGTGTATGAGAGAGAGTGTGTGTGCGAGTGAGTGAGTGAGTATGTGTGTGAGTGAGTGTGTGTGAGTGAATGTGAGTGAGTGAGTGAATGAGTGAGTGAATGAGTGAGCATGTGTGTGTGAGTGAGTGAGTATGTGTGTGTGAGAATGTGTGTGAGTATGTATGAATGACTGAGTGAGTGTGCGAGTGAGTGAGTGAGTGACTGAGTATGTGTGTATGTGTGAGTGAGTATATGTGTGTATGTGTGCGTGTGAGTGAGTGTGTGTGAGTGAGTGAATGTGAGTGAGTGTGTGTGAGTGAGTGAGTGATTGAGTGAGTATGTGTGTGTGTGAGTGAGTATGTGTGCGTGTGAGTGAGTATGTGTGCGTGTGAGTGAGTGAATGTGAGTGTGCGTGTGAGTGAGTGACTGAGCGAGTATGTGTGTGTGAGTGTGCGTGTGAATGAGTGTACGAGTGAGTACGTGTGTGTGTGAGTGAGTATGTGTGTGTGTGAGTGAGTGAGTGTGCATGTGTGTGAATGAGTGAGTATGTGTGTGTGTGTGTGAGTGAGTGAGTGACTGTGCGTGTGAGTGAGTGACTGAGTGTGCATGTGAGTGAGTGAGTATGTGTGTGTGTGTGTGTGTGTGTGTGTGTGAGTGAGTGAGTATGTGTGTGTGTGTGAGTGACTGAGTGAGTATGTGTGCGAGTATGTGTGAGTGAGCGTGCATGTGTGTGTGAATGAGTATGTGTGTGTGTGTGTGAGTGTGCGAGTGAGTGAGTGAGTGAGTGTGTATGTGTGTGTATTTGTGTGTGTATGTGTGAGTGAGTGAGTGTGCATGTGAGTGAGTGACTGAGTATGTGTGTGTGTGTGTGTGTGTGTGTGAGTGAGTATGTGTGTGTGAGTGAGTGATTGTGAGTGAGTGAGTGTGCGTGTGAGTGAGTGAGTATGTGTGTAAATGAGTGAGTATGTGTGTGTGAGTGAGTGAATGTGAGTGAGTGAGTGTGAGTGAGTGAGTGACTGAGTGAGTATGTGTGTATGTGTGAGTGAGTGAGTGTGCGTGTGAGTGAGTGAGTGAGTGAGTATGTATGAGTGAATGTGAGTGAGTGAGTGTGCGTGTGAGTGAGTGAGTATGTGTGTGAGTGAGTGTGTGTGAGTGAATGTGAGTGAGTGAGTGAATGAGTGAGTGAATGAGTGAGCATGTGTGTGTGAGTGAGTGAGTATGTGTGTGTGAGAATGTGTGTGAGTATGTATGAATGACTGAGTGAGTGTGCGAGTGAGTGAGTGAGTGAC
>CM045742.1:46010000-46012500 GCA_024760905.1 Plotosus lineatus
TATGTGTGTGTGAGTGAGTATGTGTGTGTGTGTGTGAGTGAGTGTGCGTGTGAGTGAGTGTGTGTGAGTATGTGTGTGTATGTGTGAGTGAGTTTGTGTGTGAATGAATGTGAGTGAGTGTGTGTGTGAGTGAGTGACTGAGTGAGTATGTGTGTGTGTGTGAGAATGTGTGAGTGAGTGAGTGTGTGTGTGAGTGTGTGTGCGTGTGAGTGAGTGTGCGTGAGTATGTGTGTGTGAGAATGTGTGTGTGTATGTGTGAGTGAATGTGAGTGAGTGAGTGTGTGCGAGTGAATGCGAGTGAGTCTTACAGAAAGGCAGAAGTAACCACACCCCGGGCAGCAGTGATGTTTCACCATGTGAGTGCGATGAGTCTCACACAACACCATGAGAGAGACACGGCTGGATGGACGCATGGTCTCCCCCTTTATAACGGAGTTGGTACAGCCCACAAGCTTCCAGAAAAGGAGGAGCGACAATAGATCAACTGCACAATATTAGTGTAGACACCAAAAAATCTATTCTCTCTCTCTCGCTCGCTCGCGCTCTCTGAACCCCTCACCGGGACGAACTCCCCTCCCTTTCACTCAACTGACTGATTCACTTACTCTGACTCACTCTGATTCGCTTGCACTCACTGATTCACGTGCCTTCTGTGACTCACTCTGACACTCTCTCTCTGATACACTTTTATTTGCTCTCTGATTCATTGTCTCATTCAGTTGTCTGACTCACTCTCACATTCACGCTCTCTCTCACTCTATGGCTCTCTTCATCTTACTTTCTCTGATTCTTTCTCTGACTCAATCTCACTCTCTCTCCCTGCTCACCCACTCTGACTCACTAAATCACGCACTCTTTCGGACCCCCATCTCACCTGTCCATTGATGCTCTCGATGGCCATGCAGGTTGGCTGTGTGTTTTTTGCGAGTTTGTGTACACGAGGAGCTTCCATCCTACAGCTACACAATGGCAACTCCTCCATCCGCTCCATCTCTCGATCATCTACACACCGAGAGGCAGACGGGGAGACAGGAAGATGGATCGAGTGAAACAGCTGATAACTTTTTTAAACGAGATTTTTGTTTGTCCTGGACGGCGCACCTGTGTGAGGAGACAGAGTGAGGCTGTCTGCAGCAGAGATATCCAGAGACCCCAGGGGAACTTCAGTATACTCAGTAGAGCCTCCTACTGGAGGGACGACACACACACACTTTACTTAGTATAGCTTACACAATCTGTCTTAATAATTTAACTGATAATTCCTTGTACTCTCACCACCATCTGCTCTCCCCCTATCCCCTCTCTCTCTCTCTCTATCTTGTGCTCTGTCATTTTTTTTGTATTTTTAGCATTCCCTCCATCCGTCTATCTGCATCTCCTACTGTCCATCTCTCATAACTTCCTCTTCCTTCACTGGTCTGTCCTTTGTTCTTCTGTCTATCTGTTTGTCTCTCTATACACTTGTTCTTCGGACTGTCCCCACAACGGTGTGTAGTTGTTCCTTTATCCATCCTGCCCCTCCATCAACCTGGCTCCCTCTCTCCATTTATCTCTCCTTTTCTAAGTCTGCCTCTTCCTCTAACCATCTACTCGTTTGACTGTCCTTCTGTCCAACTGTCTGTCTGCCTGGCTTTCTGTCTATCTCTGTATTCGTGTCTGTCTGTATCCCTCACTCACCCCAATGAATGTTTATCATGCAATTAACACACAAACGTACACACACACCCCATCTCCACGAACACCCCCAAACAACCCGCATTCTACACACAATCACAGCTAAACACTCCTATCCTCACAAACACCTCATTACCAACACACACAATCACCCCCAACCCCACCAAAACAACCCCCAACACTCCCCACCACAAAACGCACACCTAAACAGCCCCCAGCCCCACCGCCACTCCCAAACACCTCATCCCCAACACACATACATACATACATGCATACATTCACACACGCACAAACTCCATCCCCACCAACAACCACAAATAACCCCCATCCCCAACACACACACACACAGCCCCATCCCGCCAACAACCACAAACGACCCCATCCCCAACACACACACACACACACACACACACACACACCCCATCCCCGCCAACAACCACAAACGACCCCATCCCCAACACAGACACACACACACACACACACACACACACACCCATCCTGCCAACAACCACAAACAACCCCCATCCCCAACACAGACACACACACAAACCCATCCCCAACACACACCTAAACACCCTCATCCTCTCCAACACCCCATCCTCAACACACACAAACAACCCCATCACCAACAACGATGCCAAACACCCCCTCAAACACTCCCAATCCCAACACACACACAAACAACCCCATCTCCACCAACACCCCAAACACCCCCATCCACTCCAACACTCCCAATCCCAACACACACACACAAACAACCCCATCTCCACCAACACCCCCATCCACTCCAACACTCCCAATCCCAACACACACACACAAACAACCC
>CM045742.1:46017500-46072500 GCA_024760905.1 Plotosus lineatus
CAGGCCCAGGTGATAAGGTCACTGATGTCTAGTAATGAGAAAACCCAGAGAAGCAGTCCATGTAAACATTCAGTCCACTGAACACATCACACCAGGTACCATCACACATCCTGGCACTGACTGCATGTGGGAACCAGACGTTTTTCCTCAAAGGGTTGCTCACGTGGACCTTTTCTTAAAATCTGCACTCCCTGAAATTACGTATTTTTCTCACCTCTGCTATTTGCTCAGAGGAATTGTCTGACTTTTCTGCAGGGGGCGCTGTGGAGTCGGTGTCCAACTTCTGTTTCTTTTGCTCTAAATCAACAAAGGAAAAAGAATAATTAAAAAAATATGTAAACTTTATCATTAATTTTTAGATATACAGACGCTCCCCGACTTACGCTTTAGTTTGGTTCCAGATGGCCGAACGTAAGGTAAAAAAACGTGAGTTGTTACAGTGACGTATGATGCTCATACTGTACTATACATCCAAAAATACCATTACCGTATTTCATAAAACACCCCTAAATCAATTATTATAAACATAACATTGTAAAATAATATCAAATATATCAAATAATATCAACATTCATTTCAAATTAATTAAATTCAAGCAAAATCATTTCAAATAGATCAATTTTAATCAAATTCACTCATCAAATATCAAATACAGTATCAAATATAACCTTTAACATTCTCTGTGATCTTTCTGCTTGTAAATGGTTCCGATGGCTGAAGGAGCCATTTGGAAGAAACGTGCAACGGTTGCATGTTTTTCACCAGCATCGATTTTCTTAATAATAGCCATCTTTGTTTCTAATGAGACGGCTTGCCGCTTTTTCTGATTACCGCGATCACTAGCAGGTTCACGCTTCTGACCAACCAGATTTGCTTAGGGTTACAAAAGTCCGCAAAGCAGTGTAAACACAAAGATCACAGAGACGACGTCTTAACACAACGGTAACACTCGGTGAACTGGGAAAAAGCAGGGCACGTTCAGTCTGTCGTTTGTAAACAATGGACACAGCATCATACGTAAGTAGCGTATTACATCAGTGTACTATGTAGGTACGTCTTGTACTACAAAGAGCACGCTGAACTCAGAACTTGACTTTTAATTTTTTTTTTTTTTAAACTTAACATCGAAAAATATGTAAAACAAATAAATGTAAAGTGGGGAGTGTCTGTATTACAATGAAGCTGAGAGAGAGAGAGAGAGAGAGAGAGAGAGAGGAAAAAAAACAGAGAGCCACAGAAAGTGAGTACACAAGTGCATGTGAGAAAGTACAAGAGCAAAAGAGACAGCAAGTGCATGAGAGAGAAAAAAAAAAAAAGAGCGTGAGACCAAGAAAAGCGAGAGGGCAGATAGAGAGTGAGAGAGAGAGCAATAAAGACAAAAAGAGAAATGTATAGAGAGAGAAAGAGAGAGACAAAGACAAAAAAAGAAAGGTATAGACAGAGAGAGAGTTAAAGAGAAAGAGAGACGAAAAGAGAGAGAGAGAGAGAGAGAGAGAAAGGCAAATAGAGAACAGCAGAGAGTGAATGAAACCTGTATCCGTGTCCGATGTGTTAGTTGTTCTCTGTTTGTCTGCAGTTATGGTAGTCGGGACACTGAGCACCTGAAACACCCACACACACACACACACACCCACACCCACACACACACATCCATACACACCCACCCACCCACCCACACACACACACCCACCCACACACGTAAAGCAGTGGACTAGTGGCTCCTCCTTTTTAAGAAGTAGTTGTGCTAGACAGAGACATTTCTTTCAGTTCGAGTGGCGTGACCTACCTGTGAGATGGGGGGACGGTTCATGGTCTTGCGAGCTCGATGGACTTTGGGTGGAGGACCGGATGTGGACGGCGAAGACGACATTAATGATGATGATGGTGGCACCGGTGTCTTACTGCCCGGCCCACACACGCTCATTTTGGCGCGACCGAAAACGGAAGAAGGAGACGACGGGGGGAGTGACTTGGCTGCGTGACCTAGCAAACAAACAGAGAGAATGCGTGGGGATTAGCGGTGCTAGGTATTCTCTAACGAGCACTGAACTCAAGTTAGCATTGAAACACGGATTCAGAAGGTGGGGTTTACCTGCGAGGACTTTTCCAGACGTCGCCGGTTTCTCACCGCTGGATGATACACTCAGTTCTGTGAGCGCATCAGTTCATAAAGATGATTCAGATGAAAACAGCAGATATTGAATCTAACAGAAAGGTCGTATGTACACGGAACAAAACGTACCTGTGGGTTCGGACTGCAGGGGGCTACAGCTGGGCGGATCCTGTATAAAACATAAACATGGTTATATTACTGTGAAGGAACGGGGGCCCATCCCAGGGTCCAGGAGGAACCAACAGATTCTCACAGTCATCTGATTTTCCACCTCAGTGAGTCAGATGTTCCCAGCTGCAACACGTTGAACTGCAGCAGAACATCAACCAAAACAAATTTCAATAAAATAAATAAAGATAACACACATGTTCGAACATAAGGGTGTCCATAAGTGCACTTGGCACCAGGACACCCTAGGTCGCAGTTCGATGATTGACTTTGTAGTCGTGTCATCGGACCTGCGACCATATGTTCTGGACACTCGGGTGAAGAGAGGAGCTGAGCTGTCTACCGATCACTACCTGGTGGTGAGTTGGCTTCGGTGGTGTGGGAGGTTGCCTTCCAGACCTGGCAGGCCCAAGCGTGTAATCAGGGTCTGCTGGGAACGTTTGGCGGAGTCCCCTGTCCGAGAGGCCTTTAACTCCCACCTCCGGCAGAGCTACAACCACGTTCCGGAGGAGGCGGGGCACATGGAATCCGAATGGGCCATGTTTCGTGCCTCCATTGCTGAGGTGGCAGCCCATAGCTGTGGCCGTAAGGTCGTCGGTGCTTGTCGTGGCGGTAATCCCCGAACCCGGTGGTGGACACCTGCGGTGAAGGGGCCGTCCAGCTGAAGAAGGAGGCCTATCGGGTTTTATTAGCCTGTGGGACTCCTGAGGCAGCAAGCGGTACCCGGCAGGCCAAGCGTGCTGCAGCCGAGGCTGTCGCAGATGCAAAATCTCGGGCGTGGGAGGAGTTCGGTGAGGGCCTGGAGAGTGATTATCGGTTGGCCTCAAAAAGGTTCTGGGCCACCATCCGACGCCTCAGGAGGGGGAAGCAGTTCTTCACAAACACTGTTTACGGTGGAGGTGGGGCGCTGCTTACCTTGACTGGGGATGTTGTTGAGAGGTGGAGGGAATACTTTGAGGACCTTCTCAATCCCACCAACACGCCCTCCGTGGAAGAGGAAGACCCTGGGGGTTCGGGTGAGGGTCCGCCCATCACTGGAGTGGAGGTCACTGAGGTTGTCAAAAAGCTCCTCGGTGGTCGAGCTCCGGGGTTGGACGAGATCCGCCCAGAATATCTCAGGGCTCTGGATGTTGGAGGACTGTCTTGGTTGACACGTCTCTGCAACATCAGCGTGGTCATCGGGGCTGTACCTCTGGATTGGCAAACTGGGGTGGTGGTCCCAATTTTTAAGAAGGGGGACCGGAGGGTGTGTTCCAATTATCGGGGAATTACACTCCTCAGCCTACCTGGGAAAGTCTATGCAGGGGTACTAGAGAGGAGGATCCGACCGATAGTCGAACCTCAGATTCAGGAGGAACAATGTGGTTTTCGTCCTGGCCGCAGCACTCTTGACCAACTCTATACGCTCCACAGGATTCTGGAGGGGCATGGGAGTTTGCCCAATCTGTCCACATGTGCTTTGTGGATTTGGAGAAGGCTTTCGACCGTGTCCCTCGAAAGATCTTGTGGGGCGTGCTCGAGAATCTGGCGTTCGGATCCGTTGCTCTGGCGATTCGGTCGCTGTATCACCGAGCCAGAGTTTGGTCCGTATTGGTAACAGCAGGTCGGATTCGTTTCCAGTGGGAGTTGGAGTCCGCCAAGGCTGTCCTTTGTCACCGATTCTGTTCATAATTTTTATGGACAGAATTTCTAAGCGCAGTCGAGGCGATGAGGGTTCTGGTTTGGTGGCCATCGGATATCGTCTCTGCTTTGCGGATGATGATGTCCTTTTGGCTTCATCAAATCGGGCCCTCCAGTTCTCATTGGGCGATTCGCGGCAGTGCGAAGCAGCCGGGATGAAGATCAGTACCTCCAAGTCCGAGGCCATGGTTCTCAGTCGGACAATGGTGGAATGCACCCTCCGGGTCGGGAATGAGGTCCTGCCCCAAGTGGAGGAGTTTAAGTATCTTGGGGTCTTGTTTACGAGTGAGGGAAGGATGGAGCGAGAGATCGACAGACGGATCGCTGCAGCCTCTGCTATTAAGCGGTGCCTGTACCGGTCCGTCGTGGTGAAAAAGGAGCTGAGCCGCAAGGCGAAGCTCTCAATTTACCAGTCGATCTACGTTCCAACCCTCACCTATGGTCATGAGCTTTGGGTAATGACCGAAAGAACAAGATCACGGATACAAGCGGCTGAAATGCGCTTCCTTCGCCGGGTGGCGGGGTTCTCCCTTAGAGATAAGGTGAGAGGCTCCGCCATCCGGGGAGAGCTTGGAGTAGATCCGCTGCTCCTCCGCATTGAGAGGGGCCAGTTGAGGTGGCTCGGGCATCTGGTCAGAATGCCCCCCGGACGCCTCCCTGGTGTGGTGTTTCGGGCATGTCCAACCGGGAAGAGACCCCGGGGTCGACCTAGAACACGCTGGAGGGACTATGTCTCTCGGCTTGTCTGGGACCGCCTCGGTGTCCCCCCGGGAGAGTTGGAGGAAGTAGCTCGGGAGAGGGATGTCTGGACCTTTTTGCTAAGGTTGCTGCCCCCGCGACCCGACCCCGGACTAAGCGGAAGAAGATGATGATGATGATGATGATGAAATAAAGATAACGACAATCCCTTTAACCACCCGTGTTCCACGTACCATGTGACTTCATCAAAGCACTGATCTCAGATTTCCATCTTATGCCAGAGTTTCATGTCCATTCTGAGCCAATATCCTGATAGATTTAAAGAGGTGGAATCATAAAAAAGGGGCGTGACCTGAATTCTAGTGACAACAGTGTGCAGGAGAAAGAAATCCCATTGGTAGTTTTTCACAATTTTATTAACTGGTTTAGAGTCAAAAAGATGAAACCTTCAGGGTTCCGTCTTTATTCCGAAATGTTCAGCCACACGTTTCTGAGCCGCTTCGGATCTTCTGCGATGTCTGCGTCCCAGGAACAGGGATTTTAGAATTCGGCAGCGAGTGACTCACATTTATTATTTTTCGTACAGCAGGGCGATTGAGAGTCGAGGGCCATACACGGTGGTGCTGGGGCTTGAACTCTGACCTTTGGATGGCTAACCTGGACCCTTAACCATTGAGACACCACCGCCCTGTCAAACATGCAGTGTTTGACTACAGATGGAGCTTTCATCCTTCTCATCATCCTCATCCTCATCATCCAGGCTGTTTCCTGTCAAAAACAAGCCTTGGGGTGCAAAAAAAAAGCACCCCTCAACTCTCACATGTCTCATATTCACTCACACACACATCACTCTCTCAGACCCTTACACACAATCCTCACTCTCACACACTCGTACCATAACACACGCCTCACTCTCTCACCCCTCATCTCAGCCATCACTCTCACACACCCTTACACTCACTATAACACACACATCTCACTCTCTCACTCACTCTTACACCCCAACTCCTCTCTCTCTCTCTCTCTCTCACACACACACACACACACCCCTCACTCAGCCCCCTCCATCTCCCTCTCTCTCGCTCTCACTCACACACACTCACACACACACACACACACACACACACACATCCCTCATTCTCCATCGCTCGACTCCTGTCTTGAACTCGCTCGGTCTCTCCTCCGGTCTCTTTCTCTCTCCTGTCTTTCATTCTCTCTCTCCTGTCTTTCACTCACTTGCCATCTTGATTTCTATTTCTTTGTTGTGTTTCTTCTGATACTGCTCTTGCATCTCTCTCTCTCTCTCTCTCAGACACAGAGAGAGAGAGAGAGAGAGAGAGCTGCATACATGTATTCGCAGCAACTGAACAATGAACCAACCCACCGAGGTGACTATAAGTTTGTGCACCCACCTGTTCCATCCTTGCTCCCTCCACCGACATGTTACCCCGAAAAGAAACAAAACGTACAGTGTGAACACCGACACACTGCACAAATGGACACAAGATGGCCGCCGCGCTTAAACATTTCAAAATAAAAGACCGGCGTCATCTTATAGTCGTGATGAGGCTGGGGCCCATCTCAGCCGACTCTGGGCGAGCGTAGAGTACACCCTGGATAACTCGCTAGGTCATCGCAGTAATATAGCAATCATTGTTGTAATATGATTATTAATGTTAACATTTTTCAAAATAATAATTATTGTTTTTGTTATGACAAATTTTTTGCAAAATGATGATTGATTTCTTTAATCTTGGGAAAAGGTAGACGTTTAATTTAAGTTTAAACATGCAATTGCTGGATCTTTGGAACCATTCTCCAACAGCAAGCAAACAGGGCTTGGGAAATAATCACTGATATGACTGGGGTGATTTTCTCTCTCTCTCTCTCTCTCTCTCTCTCTCGCTCTCTCTCTGTCTATGCACATGAGGCTCTGGTTGTGTACGTGACGTCATGTTGCTCAAGGATCGGGGAATGTCGGTTTCATTGCTATGGAGATGCAGCAACTCTACAAGCCTGACCATTAGTCAATAACTTTCAGTCCATGGAAAATATAATATATTTTATATATTATATAAATTTATAAGATAAGAGATACAGATAAGATCCAGCTTTATTAATCTCACAATGGAGAAATTCACTGTTACAGGCTCTTGAGGTACCATCAGTAGGGGGTGCAAAAATAGATACAAATACAAACATACACACATACATATATATTATATAAGTAAATAAATAAATTTGCTATATATTTGCTATGGTGATGGACAGGCTAACAGATGAGGTTAGACAAGAATCTCCATGGACTATGATATTTGCAGATGACATCGTGATCTGTAGTGAGAGCAGAGACCAAGTGGAGGAAAATCTAGAGAGGTGGAGGTATGCCCTGGAAAGGAGGGGATTGAAGGTTAGTTTTAGTAAGACGGAATACATGTGTGTGAACGACAAGGACCCAAGAGGAACTTTGAGGTTACAGGGGGCAGAGATAAAGAAGGTGGAGGATTTTAAGTACTTAGGCTCAACAATCCAGAGCAATGGAGAGTGTGGAAAAGAGGTGAAGAAGCGCGTGCAGGCAGGTTGGAATGGATGGAGAAAAGTGTCCGGTGTGATGTGTGATAGGAGAGTATCGGCAAGAATGAAGGGAAAAGTGTACAAGACGGTGATGAGGCCAGCGATGTTGTATGGTTTAGAGACAGTGGCCCTGGGGAAAAGACAGGAGGCAGAGTTGGAGGTAGCAGAGATGAAAATGTTGAGGTTCTCTTTGGGAGTAACGAGGATGGATAGGATCAGAAATGAGTACATCAGAGGGACAGCACATGTTAGATGTTTTGGAGACAAAGTCAGAGAGGCTAGATTGAGATGGTTTGGACATGTACAGAGGAGGGATAGTGAGTATATTGGTCGTAGGATGCTGAGGTTGGAACTACCAGGCAAAAGGCCCAGAGGAAGACCAAAGAGAAGATTTATGGATGCAGTGAAGGCGGACATGAAAGTCGTTGGAGTAAGAGTAGAAGATGCAGAGGATAGGGAGAGATGGAGGCAGATCATTTGCTGTGGCGACCCCTGAAGGGAACAGCCGAAAGGAAAAGAAGAAGTAAATAAATAAATAGATACATAAATAGTATAAATTAATAAACAATAAAATAAAAGAATGGAGCAACTTTGTAGACTGGCCTATATTAAAGTGTAATGTATCTGAGTGCAGAGTAGATGGGTTGATATGGTTCACAGTCAGTGGGGTAGATGTGGTTGATTAAAGTGCACGGGGGTTTTATTGCACATAACCGGTATTTTCACAGACAGTTACAAAGTGGCGTCGTACAGTCTGATAGCGGTGGGAATGAACGACCTGCGGTAGCGCTCCTTCCTGCACTGAGGATGTCTCAGTCGTCCACTGAAGGAGCTACTCAGCTTCTCTACAGTCTGGTGCAGTGGGTGAGAGCTGTTGTTCATGATAGATGGGAGCTTTGCTACCATCCTCCTCTCACTCACCTCCTCCACAGAGTTCAGTGGGCAGCCGAGGACAGAGCTGGCCCTCCTGACCAGCTTGTTCAGTCTCTTTCTGTCCCGCTCTGTGCTGCCCGGGGCCCAGCAGATGGCAGCGTAGAGGATTGCAGAGGCTACCACAGAGTCATAAAATGTCCTGAGCAGAGGTCTGCATACTCCGAAGGACCTGAGTCTCCACAGAAGGTGGAGGCGACTCTGGCCTTTCATGTACAGGGCGTTGGTGTTGTGGGACCAGTCCAGTTTATTGTTAAGGTGAACGCCCAGGTATTTGAAACTGTTCACTATCTCAATGTCCTGTCCCTGGATGTTCACTAGTAAATGTGTGTGTGTGTGTGTGTGTGTTAGTGTGCTTCTTCTGAAGTCGACCACCATCTCCTTCGTCTTCCTAGTGTTCAAGCACAGGTGGTTGCGCTCACACCAGTCCACGAAGTCAACGATGACCGACCGGTACTCCAGCTCGTTCCCCTCTGACACACGGCCCACGATGGCGGAGTCGTCCGAGAACTTCTGGAGGTGGCAGCTGTCTGTGCAAAAGCTAAAGTCCGAGGTATAAATGCTGAAAAGGAAGGGTGAGAGGACGGTGCCCTGCGGTGCCCCCGTGCTGCAGACTGCCACCTTTGACTTACAGCCGCGCAGCCGCACGTACTGTGGACGGTTAGTAAGGTAGTCAGTGATCCAGGCAGCAAGATGCCCGTCCACTCCCACGTCCTCCAGCTTCCCCTGCAAAAGCGCTGGCCTGATGGTGTTGAAGGCGCTGGAGAAGTCAAAGAACATGACCCTCACAGCGCTGCCGGCGATCTCCAGGTGGGTGAGTGCCCGCTGCAGAAGGTAGATGACGGCATCTTCTACTCCGATGTTGGGCCTGTAGGCAAACTGCAGCGGGTCTAGGGTGGGGCTCACCATAGAGCGGAGGTGTTCAAGGAGGAGCCTTTCCATGGTCTTCATAAGGTGGGAGGTCAGGGCAACAGGTCTGTAGTGGGCCGGTTCCTTCGCTTGTGCTGTTTTGGGAACCGGAACCACACAGGAGGTCTTCCACAGGACGGGAACCTTCTCCAGGGTGAGGCTCAGGTTGTACAGGTAGCATAGTACCTCACAGAGCTGGCCTGCGCAGGTCCTCAGCAGCCTGGGACTGATGCCATCAGGTCCTTCAGATTTCCTCTGATTTAGTCGCCTCAGCTGTCTCCTCACCTGGTCTGATGTGAGGGAGAGGGGGGGCTGGTGTGGGCTGCAGAGGGAGGAGGATGTGTCTGTCGGGCTGTAGCAGTCAAGTGAAGTTGGCCTGGGGAGGGGGGAGGTGTCTGCTGGTCTGGAGACGTGTGAAGAGAGGGGGAACGGGAGGGGGCAGAGGGGAGGGGAGAATCAAACCTGTTGAAGTAACAGTTTAGTTCATCCGCCCAGCGCTGGTCACCATCAGCTGTCCCTCTGACACTCTGCCCAAATCCAGACATGGTTTTTAGTCCTCTCCAGACGTCCCGCACGTTGTTCTGAGCCAGCTTCTCCTCCAGCTTCTTCCCATAGTCCTTCTTTGCCCTCCTGATCCTCCATTGGAGCTCACGCTGGACTTTCTGCTCCTCTCTATCCCCCGAGATGAAAGCCCTCTTTTTCTGGTTCAGGAGGACTTTAAGTTCAGGGGTGACCCACGGGTGGTTGTTGGAGAAGCACCGTACCCTCCGTGTTGGCACAGTGCTGTCCACGCAGAAGTTCATGTAATCAGTGATACAGTGTGTGAGGCCGTCGATGTCATCACCAAAGGAGTCACAGAGCATGCTCCAGTCTGTGGTCTGGAAACAGTCCCTAAGCCTCTCATTGGTCTCCTCGGTCCACACTTTCACGGACCTCTTCTGCACAGGTTCCTTTCGCACCCTGGGTGTGTATTGGGGGAGCAGGTAGACCAGGTTGTGGTCTGATCGTCCCAGTGGGGGGAGGGGGGAGAAGCTGTAAGCGTCCTTCACATTTGCATACAGCAAGTCCAGAGTTTTATTGTCTCTTGTGGCACACTTCACGTATTGCGTGAACGTCAGGAGAGAGGCGGAGAGAGGGGCGTGGTTAAAGTCCCCGCTGATCAGAATCATGGCGCGGGGGTGACGAGTCTGTGTCTGATTAACGGCGCTGTGGAGACGCTCACATTTATATTATAGATTTTATATTCAGTAAAAATAAATACGAGCTTTTATAATGTCGATGATTAATTTTTTCTTATAATGTTAAAATTAAAAAATAATTCTGAGTATTTCTGCCTTATTTTTTTATGTCTTTATTTACAGTTTATGTTCACGTTTCTTTTTTCATGGCCTCTTGGGTGACTGAACAAGATGGCTCCTGATCATCACCCTCAAATATGATCGTGTCATCCAGACCAACTGATGTATCCATAAGTGGGCATGGTGGGAGCGGGTCGTCAGACGCAGCAGAGGTCCCAGGCTGACGCTTTTCAGTCAGATCATGATTGAATGAGGGGGCAAGCGACTCACGTATGAACTGAAATGTAAAATAACATGATGTTCGCCATCTTTTGTCACCACCATCACTAGACCAGTCTTGGCAGGGTCTCAGTATGAGTTAAATGGAATGTTTGAGGCCAGCAGGGCCTCATACACTCCATTTAACTCAAACTGAGGCCAGCAGGGAATGCAGCCATGGGGATGGGGGGGGGGGGGGGGGTTTTTCCACAAACAGGTGTCTCCCCCTCACGCCGGTCCCAAGCCCGGATAAATGCAGAGGGTTGCGATAGGAAGGGCATCCGGCGTAAAACCTGCCACATTTCTCATGCAAATGGTCAAAACGAAGTTCATACCGGATCGGTCGAGGCCCGGGTTAACAACGACCGCCATCAGTGCTGTTAACCAACAGGGTGCTGGTGGAAATTGGACTACTCTTGGTCGAAGACGTCGAAGGAGAGGCGGGAGGCGTGTCTGTAGGCAGAGAGAGAAGAGGAAATGCATGAGTCGAGGACTGAGAGTAGGGACTTTGAATGTTGGA
Source organism: Plotosus lineatus (assembly GCA_024760905.1). NCBI lineage: Eukaryota > Metazoa > Chordata > Actinopteri > Siluriformes > Plotosidae > Plotosus > Plotosus lineatus. The sequence goes on from CM045742.1 coordinate 46,028,650, forward strand.
ACCATGAACGATAAAGCTAGAGAGCTGGCTGACATGATGCAGAGGAGGAAGGTGGACATACTGTGTGTTCAGGAGACCAGGTGGAAGGGTAGCAAGGCTAGAAGATTAGGAGCAGGGTTTAAGCTGTTTTTTCATGGTGTGGATGGGAAGAGAAATGGAGTAGGAGTCATCTTGAAGGAGGAGTTTGTCAGGAATGTTCTAGAAGTGAAAAGAGTGTCAGACAGAGTGATGAGTTTCAAGTTAGAAATTGAAGGTGTGATATTCAATGTTGTTAGTGCTTATGCCCCACAGGCAGGATGTGGGCTAGAAGAGAAGGAGAGATTCTGGAGTGAGTTAGATGAAGTAATGCAGAGTACCCCCAGAGGTGAAAGAGTGGTCATTGGTGCAGACTTCAATGGACATGTTGGTGAAGGCAACAGAGGGGACGAGGAAGTGATGGGCAGGTTTGGTATCCAGGACAGGAACACAGAAGGACAGATGTTGATCGATTTTGCAAAAAGGATGGAAATGGCTGTGGTGAATACTTTCTTCCAGAAGAGACGGGAGCATAGGGTGACTTATGAAAGCGGAGGTTGGAGCACACAGGTAGACTACATCTTGTGTAGGCGATGTAATTTGAAGGAAGTCAGTGACTGCAAAGTAGTAGTGGGTGAGAGTGTTGCCAAACAGCATAGGATGGTGGTGTGCAGGATGATGCTGATGGTGAGGAAGGTGAAAAAGGCAAAGGCAGAGCAGAAGACAAAGTGGTGGAAGCTGAAAAAGGAAGTGTCGTGTTGTCTTCAAAGAGGAGTTGAAACAGGCTTTGGGTGGTCAGGAAGTGCTTCCAGATGACTGGACAACCACAGCCAATGTGATCAGGGAGACATGTAGGAGAGTCCTTGGTGTGTCCTCTGGAAGGAAAGTAGATAAGGAGACTTGGTGGTGGAATGAGGAAGTGCAGGAGTGTGTACAAAAGAAGAGGTTTGCTAAGAAGAAGTAGGACACAGAGAGGACCGAAGAGAGTAAACAGGAGTACAGGGAGACACAGCGTAAGGCGAAGGTAGCGGTATCAAAGGCCAAACAGAGGGCGTATGATGACTTTTATGATAAGTTGGACAGTAAGGAGGGAGAAAACGATTTATACAGGTTAGCACAGCAGAGAAATAGAGAAGGGAAAGACGTGCAGCAAGTTAGTGATTAAGGACAGAGAGGGAAATGTATTGACTGATGACAGAAGTGTGCTGGGAAGATGGAAAGAGTACTTTGAAGAGCTGATGAATGAGGAAAATGAGAGAGAAAAAAGAGTAGAAGGGGTCACCATTGAGGACCAGGAAGTAGCAAAGATTAGTAAGGGTGAAGTGAGGAGGGCATTGAAGTGTCTAAGGGAGGTAGCAGTAGATTTTCTGACAAGAATATTCAACATGGTCTTAGAAAGTGAGCAGATGCCGGAGGAATGGAGGAGAAGTGTACTTGTGCCTATTTTTAAGAACAAGGGAGACGTAAAGAGTTGTGGCAACTACAGAGGGATAAAGTTGATGAGCCATACAATGAAGTTATGGAAAAGAATAGTGGAAGCTAGACGAAGGGCAGAGGTCAGCATTTGTGAACAACAGTTTGGTTTCATGTGCATCTTTATACAGTAGAAATGTACCCTGCTTTGGCACTCCAAGGTGCCTGAGATGTCAAGTCATCTCCCAGTGTGCTTGTGTTACCCAGATCTTCAGTGGTGATTTCAGTAATGTTGGAAAGTCACAGATGGAAGACTGTATTCCTGGATAATATGTGCAGAATTAATCACACATCCAAGGAGAAGTCTTTGTAATTCACATAATTCAATTTTTTCTTTTACATATAGTCTTTTCTCTGCAAGCCCACAAAATGAAGACGTGGCAAGATTATTCATTGGCAAAGATGGATTATATATACACTATATATATATATTTGGTATTGTATACTGTCCAAATGCAGTGTTTGCTTTGAGGATGTTAATAGAGAAGTACAGAGAAGATCAGAAGGAGCTGCATTGTGCCTTTGTGGATCTGGAGAAAGCATATGACAGGGTGCCGAGAGAAGAACTGTGGGATTGTATGAGGAAGTCTGGAGTGACAGAGAAGTATGTTAGAGTGATGCAGGACATGTATGAGAGATGTAAGACAGTGGTGAGGTGTGCTGTTGGTGTGACAGAAGAGTTCAAGGTGGAGGTGGGACTGCATCAAGGGTCAGCTCTGAGCCCCTTCTTGTTTGCTATGGTGATGGACAGGCTGACAGATGAGGTTAGACAAGAATCTCCATGGACTATGATGTTTGCAGATGACATTGTGATCTGTAGTGAGAGCAGAGAACAAGTGGAGGAAAATCTAGAGAGGTGGAGGTATGCCCTGGAAAGGAGGGGAATGAAGGTTAGCCTCAGTAAGACAGAATACATGTGTGTGAACGACAAGGACCCAAGAGGAACGGTGAGGTTACAGGGAGCAGAGATAAAGAAGGTGGAGGATTTTAAATACTTAGGCTCAACAATCTAGAGCAATGGAGAGTGTGGAAAAGAGGTGAAGAAGCGCGTGCAGGCAGGTTGGAATGGATGGAGAAAAATGTCCGGTGTGATGTGTGATAGGAGAGTCTTCTTCTCTTCTTCTTTTACTTTCGGCTGCTCCCTTCAGGGGTCGGCACAGCAAATCATCCGCCTCCATCTCACCCTATCCTCTGCATCTTCTTTTCTGACTCCAACGACCTTCATGTCTTCCTTCACCACATCCATAAATCTCTTCTTTGGTCTTCCTCGAGGCCTTCTGCCTGGTAGTTCAAACCTCAGCATCCTACTGCCAATATACTCACTATCCCTCCTCTGTACATGTCCAAACCATCTCAATCTAGCCTCTCTGACTTTGTCTCCAAAACATCTTACATGGGCTGTCCCTCTGATATACTCATTTCTGATCCTATCCATCCTCGTTACTCCCAGAGAGAACCTCAACATTTTCATCTCCGCTACCTCCAGCTCTGCCTCCTGCCTTTTCCTCAGCGCCACTGTTTCTAAGCCATACAACATCGCTGGCCTCACCACTGTACACTTTTCCCTTCATTCTTGCTGACACTCTCCTATCGCACATCACACCGGACACTTTTCTCCAACCATTCCAGCCTGCCTGCACACGCTTCTTCACCTCTTTTCCACACTCTCCATTTCTCTGGATTGTTGAGCCTAAGTACTTAAAATCCTCCACCTTCGTTATCTCTGCTCCCTGTAACATCACCGTTCCTCCTGGGTCCTTCTCATTCACACTCATCTATTCTGATTTTCTGAAGCGAACCTTCATTCCTCTCCTTTCCAGGGTATACCTCCACCTCTCTAAATTTTCCTGCACTTGTTCTCTGCTCTCACTACAGATCACAATGTCATCTGCAAACATCATAGTCCATGGAGATTCTTGTCTCACCTCGTCTGTCAGTCTGTCCATCACCATAGCAAACAAGAAGGAGCTCAGAGCTGACCCTTGATGCAGTCCCACCTCCACCTTGAATTCGTCGGTCACACCGACAGCACACCTCACCACTGTCTTATATCTCTCATACATGTCCTGCACCACTCTAACTTACTTCTCTGCCACTCCAAACTTCCTCATGCAATACCACAGTTCTTCTCTTGGCACCCTGTCATATGCTTTTTCCAGATCCACAAAGGCACAATTCAGTTCCCTCTGACCTTCTCTGTACTTCTCCATTAACATTCTCAAAGCAAACATTGCATCTGTGGTGCTCTTTCTTGGCATGAAACCAAACTGTTGTTCACAAATGCTGACCTCTGCCCTTAGTCTAGCTTCCACTATTCTTTCCCATAACTTCATCGTATGGCTCATCAACTTTATCCCTCTGTAGTTGCCACAACTCTGCACATCTCCCTTGTTCTTAAAAATGGGCACCAGCACACTTCTCCTCCACTCCTCCGGCATTTGCTCACTCTCTTGGACCTTGTTTCATGTTCTTGTCAGAAAATCTACTGCTACCTCTCCTAGACACTTCCATACCTTCACAGGTATGTCATCAGGGCCAACTGTCTTTCCATTCTTCATCCTCTTCAATGCCCTTCTCACTTCACCCTTACTGCTCTTTGCTACATCTGCTCCTCAATGGTCACTTCTACTATTTTTTCTCTCTCATTTTCCTCATTCATCAGCTCTTCAAAGTACTCTTTCCATCTTCCCAGCACACTTCTGTCATCAGTCAATACGCTGTGTCTCCCTGTACTCCTGTTTACTCTCTTCGGTCCTCTCAATGTCCCACTTTTTCTTAGCCAACCTCTTCCTTTGTACACACTCCTGCACTTCCTCATTCCACCACCAAGTCTCCTTATCTACTTTCCTTCCAGAGGACACACCAAGTACTCTCCTACCTGTGTCCCTGATCACATTTGCTGTGGTTGTCCAGTCATTTGGAAGCACTTCCTGGCCACCCAAAGCCTGTTTCAACTCCTCTTTGAAGACAACACGACACTCTTCCTTTTTCAACTCCCACCACTTTGTCTTCTGCTCTGCCTTTGCCTTCTTCACCTTCCTCACCATCAGCGTCATCCTGCACACCACCATCCTATGCTGTTTGGCAACACTCTCACCCACTACTACTTTGCAGTCACTGACTTCCTTCAAATTAAAAGACACAAGATGTAGTCTACCTGTGTGCTCCTACCTCCGCTTTTATAAGTCACCCTATGCTCCTGTTTCTTCTTGAAGAAAGTATTCACCACAGCCATTTCCATCCTTTTTGCAAAATGTGTTATAGGAGAGTATCGGCAAGAATGAAGGGAAAAGTGTACAAGATGGTGATGAGGCCAGCCATATTGTATGGTTTAGAAACAGTCTGTCTGTCTGTCTTCCTTTCGGCTTTTCCCCTTTTTTAGTCAGGAGTCGCCACAGCGAACCATTTGATTCGCTCATTTGACTTGGCAGAGGTATTTTTTTTTAACATCGGATGCCCTTCCTGTCACAACCCTTTCAGCAAGGGACAGAAACACGCTGACGACTTTGCAGCCTACTCTTTACGAAAGTCAGCAATTGTTCTTTTACATACCTCTCACCATAGACAGTGAGAGACATGGCCCGCCTTTGATATCCCAGTTAGCCGCACTGGGGGGGGGGGGACAGTGACAACCTTGTGGAGAATGGGACTCGAACCCCCAACCTTTGGATCAGCGATCCAGCACCCTATACCACGAGACCACCACTGCCCCAATGGTTTAGAAACAGTGGCCCTGGGGAAAAGACAGGAGGCAGAGCTGGAGATAGCAGAGATGAAAATGCTGAGGTTCTCTTTGGGAGTAAGGAGGATGGATCGGATTAGGAATGAGCACATCAGAGGGACAGCACATGTTAGATGTTTTGGAGACAAAGTCAGAGAGGCTAGATTGAGATGGTTTGGACATGTGCAAAGGAGGGATAGTGAGTATATTGGTAGTAGGATGCTGAGGTTGGAACTACCAGGCAGAAGGCCCAGAGGAAGACCAAAGAGAAGATTTATGGATGTGGTGAAGGCGGACATGAAGGTAGTTGGAGTAAGAGTAAAAGATGCAGAAGGTAGGGTGAGATGGAGGCAGATCATTTGCTGTGGCGACCCCTGAAGGGAACAGCCGAAAGGAAAAGAGGAAGAAGAAGAAGAAGAGGCCAGAAGGGACAGGATGGTAAGGCAGGCTGGGTGGCTTTCACTTGGCCTTGTGTTCGGTCATGATTAAAACTGATGAACAAGCTAACTGGCTTTGCAGCAAACAGCTGGCAAATAGAGGCTGCATGTACCAGTGCCACACAGTGTGTGATTCTTCGGCCTACAATGCAAGTTTACAGGCCTGTTATGAACGACTAATCTTCCTCTGCTCACGAGCATGGCTCCTGTCCTTCCTTGCCTTGGCACTTCTTGATGATGACATACTGCCCTTGGCACCCCCACCTGGCTCCCCTCCTGCATCAGGTGTCTCCGGTGTCACATCTGCAAACACTGATGGCACTGCATCAGGTTTCAGCCGCAGTAACTTGGCATGGCCTGTCTCGAGCATGCCATTTTCATAGTCGTCTGGGTAGACGAAATGTTCACTACACACGTGCTTGTGCATTCTTCATGCACTCAGCTGGCCGGCAACACTTTGCCAACCACTGCTGCCGAAGGGCAACTTGTTTTTTCCCAGAGGGCAGTTTGTGAAAGTGTGACTTTCTGCTGTTGCTTTTGTCGGACACTTTGCAGTGTTTAGCGATGCAATTGGGCATTATTGGGGCAGAAACACGAAGACGATATAACGCATTTGTACACCACAAAACATGCAAAACGGTGGAGTACGAGGAGGCGTGAGCACACATGACGTCACAGACCCGCTTTTGAACACGTGGTATAAACGGCTGCGCCCGCGGAATATAAATGTTCTTCAGTTAATTGCTTCTAAACTCTGGAATGTGATTACTTTTCTTTGTTATAGTTCGTAAGTATGCTGTACTTTGTCGATTATTTCATCTGAGATAGTGAAAGGAATGGGCTTTTATCACCCAAGTATTCCTTTAAACGATAAAACTGAATTCAACCAGTCAAGGAAACAAACACCTTAACCAATTATTGAGCGGGAAACAGTCACATTAACCAATCACAGTGTGGAAGGCGGGACTCTGAAGAACCAATCGCAGCGCGGGTTGTTGTTTTGTGCTTTGCTCGCTACAGCCCTCAGGTGGAACGATTGATTACATTACAGTACAGGAAAACAGTAAGTTAAAAAAGAAAACAACACTATTCATATTCATGCTCTGTATTTTTTTAACACGAATATGCAATATAAGAGGTTTATTTAAATGTAATTAATGATGTTGTAAAACTTTAATGAGAACAAAATCATTTTTAGCTCGCTAAATGTAAAATCGAAGGAAGCAGTGTTGTGTCCTAAATCGCAGGTATATCCCTATGGATGTGCACTATATAGGGCGGAATAACAGGATGTACTTTTTTGTCTTGGATGTAACCCCAGGTTTGCTCATTGCGAAATGTTTCTGTTTTCAGAGTCGTAGATTCAGTGTGTTGGCTGCATATAAATGAAACGAAAACATTTATATATAACTAACAAATATTATTGAAAATCCAGGCTGGATTTATAATTTAAAAAATGTGATGCCACCCCACTCGTCCTCCCTATCCACCCCCCCTTCCTCTCATCCCTCCTCCTCTCGGTCCCCTCGCCCTCTCACTCGTCTCCTTCGGTCCACCTCCCCCCTCTCACTCCTCTACCCCCCCACTCCTCTACCCCCCCCCCCCCAAGTACAGTGTTGTGACTGTGTGTTTGTGTGTCTATATGAGTGTGGGTCTGAGAGTAGTGTGTGTGCAGCAGGATGTCCCGAGTGGTAGTAAACCCACGTTGTAGGGACATTGAGAGGAAGGCGGGGTATATGCGACCGGAGGATTGTACCGTTCCCCCCCCTGTCCTGTCGGTCCTCCCCACGGGCCGGTGGTGTATCCGGGACGCTTGTGGGATGTTTTGTGCAGTTCTCACCTGGTGCCTGGTGCTGTACGCTGACTTTGTGGTGATGTTTGTCATGCTGCTACCTGTGTGGAACACCATATACAGCGTTCTTAATGCCACTATGTTCAACACCCTTGCTGTGCTGGCGCTCACTTCTCACAGCCGTGCCATGTGCACAGACCCAGTAAGTGTGTGCCAGACCCCGAGAGTCTGTCTTACCCAGTTCGTGCATGTGCGTGTATGCCTCCAGTGAGTGTGTATATTAATGAGCCGTGTCTCTGCAGGGGGCTGTGCCGAAGGGAAATGCCACTAAAGAGTACATTGAGAGTCTGCACCTGAAACCAGGACAGGTCGTGTACAAGTGTCCTAAATGCTGCAGCATCAAACCTGATCGGGCTCATCACTGCAGGTAAAGCACACTCCTTATAATCACACAACATTCGCTTGAGTCTCTCACACACACACACACACACACACACACACACACACACACACACACGGTGATCACATACTCACAGTAATCATACACTTGCTTCAGTCACACTCACGATAACCTCTTTGTCGTGGGGATCACTCACTCACCGCAATCACGCTGTCGCTTCAATCACACACTGACAGTGATTTCACACTTATCATCATTCACTTGTGGGGCACTGGTGGTCTAGTGGATAGGGCGCAGGATCGCTGATCCTAACGTTGGGGGTTCGAGTCTCCACAGGGTTGTCACTGTCTCCCCAGTGCAGTAACAGAGGCGGGCCGAGTCTCTCACTGTTTATGGTGAGAGACATGTAAAAGAACCATTTCTGACTTTCGTAAAGAGGAGCTGCAAAGCCGTCGATGTGGTTCCAGGGTCAAGTAGCAAGCGTTCCCACGTCCCCGTTAATCTTGTCCGGAAGAGACCAATTGCTCCACGACCCTACGGGGATAAGATATGATGATGATGATGATGATGGTGATGATTATTATTCACTTGTTCTAATCATATACTCTTACATTTCTTGTAATCACACGCACTCACTTCAATCACACACTGACAATGATTACACATTTATCATCATTCACTTGTTCTAATCATAATTTCCTACATTTCATGTAGTCACAGGCACGAGCTTCTGTCACACGACCTCACATCAATCACGCGCTCGCTGCAATCATGCACTCTCTGCAATCACATTGTAATCACACGCTCGCTGTTACTACCCACTCGCTTCAATCATGCACTTGCTGTACTCTCGCTGCACTCACACGCACTCGCTGTAATCACACGCATTTTTTTGCAATCACGCACTCGCTGCAATCACACGCACTCGCTGCAATCACACGCACTCGCTGCAATCACACGCACTCGCTGCAATCACACGCACTCGCTGCAATCACACGCACTCGCTGCAATCACACGCACTCGCTGCAATCACACGCACTCGCTGCAATCACACGCACTTGCTACAATCACACGCACTCGCTGCAATCACACGCACTCGCTGCAAGCACACACATTTTTTGCAATCACGCACTCGCTGTAATCACAAACTCGCTGCATTCATGCACTCGCTTCAACCACGCACTTGCTGTAATCATGCACTTGTTTCAATCACACACTCGCTGTTATTACTCACTCGCTTCAATCATGCATGGGGCCGGTGGCGTAGTGGTTAGGGTGCTGCGCTCATGATCGGGAAGTTGTGAGTTCGAATCCCACCGAGACCCTCACTGTGCTAAGACCCCTGGGCAAGATCTCAACCACAAGTGTGCCTCTGTTCACCCAGCAGTATAAATGGGTACCAGTAAAAATATACTGGGAAGGTAACCTGTGATGGAAACCGGGGATAAGCTCCGGCCTGATGAGCCACGAGGCTCGAGTGTAAAAACCCAACAGACTTTACCTACCTTTACCTTACCTTCAATCATGCACTTATGTAATCACGCTGCAATGACACACTCTCTGCAATCATGCACTCGCTGCAGTTACGCACTCTCTGCAATCACGTTGTAATCACACGCTCGCTGTTATTACCCACTCGCTTCAATCACTCACTCTCTGTAATCACACTGCAATCACACGCACTCGCTTCAATCACGCACTTGCTTCAGTCACACACTCGCTTCAATCACTAACTCGTTATAATTACACACCTATCATCATTCACTTGTTCTAACCATATACTCCTACTTTTTCTGTAATCACACACACTCGCTTCAATCACACACTCACTGTTATTACCAACTTGCTGTAATCGTGCTGTAATCACGCTGCAGTCACGCACTCACTTCATTCACGCACTCGCTGCAGTCATGCACTCGCTGCAAACACCCTGCAATCATGCAGTCGCTGCATTCACGCACTCGCTGCAATCACGTACTGGTTATACAGTAATTACACACTGATGATCACCATACACTTGTTAAAATCACATATTTACCGACTCGCTGAAAACACCCACTCACAGTGACCACACACAGTCCATAATAATTCACGCTATAATCACAGACAGTAATTACAGACTCTCCGTAATCATGAACTCCTTCCCACGTACACATGTGTTACTACAGTAGATTCTCAGTGTTAAGGGGTTGGCTGTGATCTGAGACGCAGCCCAAGGTTCTGGGAGAGACTGTGAGATGCACCTACCTACTTTCACAGAGACGTGTGTGTGTGTGCGTGTGCGTGTGCGTGTCTGTGCGCGTGTGTGTGCGTGTGCGTGTCTGTGCGCGTGTGTGTCTCTCCTCTGTAGTGTATGTAAGCGTTGTATCAGAAAGATGGACCACCACTGTCCGTGGGTGAACAACTGCGTCGGAGAGAACAACCAGAAATACTTTGTTCTGTTTACGGTGAGATCATCACACACCTCAAACCACTAACTACATTCAGTACCTTTTGTGATTTCTCACACTGCACAAAACACTCTTTGCTTCAAACATGAATAAAAATACACTGTGTGTGATAAATATCGTGTGGCGTGAAATTCTGGATTTGTCCAGATCCATATTTGCATTTAGTGAGTGCGGTACAACCTACATTCACTCTGAATGGTGTCCATCATGAGGATTTAGATAACCGACGGTGTTGACATACAACTGCACCGTGTAAATTTAACCTAAATATTTTCTCAAGCAGTGGAGATCAGGGGGGGATTCACGAGCTGGAAACGGGACTTCATTCCCCTTTACACACTGCAGTCCAGTTGCATCCCAGTCGGAACAAGTCATCCACCAAGTTCTAGTTACAGAGATCCCAAACTGACGTGCCTGAGATAAAGGCAGGTGAACCTTGCATTGGGCGCATAGAAGGACTGTTTAGTCTCAGGTTCCAGATGGAGTCTCAAGTAAAGAAGGACAAGTCCAAAGTCTGGTCCCCAGTAAAGTGAGACTAACCCAGTACCCAGAATTACAGTCTAGGTCAATGCAGTCCTCGTCCACACCCAAGTTCCAGATAAAGATAGTCAAACCCCACATTCTGGAGGTGGTTCCAAGTCAATACAGACAAATCTTGTGTGTCTCCAGGTGAGGCTCCAGTTGTGAGGTATTTAATTAATTATTTAATTGTGAAGTTTTAATTCATGATCACAACATTCTGGTTGTTGCTGCTGACCTTGATTCAGTAGCAGTAAAGAATTGGTGCTGTTCCAGGACCAGTTTTCCCGTCAGAAGAACTGGTTCATGATTCATCAATGAAATTACTGAAACAACCAACAGGCTGGTTCTAAATTCAGTGCCGAGTATTCTCATGCGCATTGAGCATACCCGTATATGAATAATGCGTTATACAAGCATCCATAATAATAATAAGGACAGTCAAACCACAGCTACCTGGGACAAGGTCCAAGGAAAGGCAGACCAACTCACGTCCCAAGTAAGGATGTACTGGATCGAGTCGCAGAAAAATTTCCAAGTACACGGTCAAGGCTCGAAGCAAATTAAGATGAAAGGTTGAGTTCTTAGACCCAAAAGAAGTTCCAAGTAAAAATAACACCAGCTTGTTTTTTTTGTTTTAACAAATTACATATAAGATGATTCAAAAGAAACGCCCACATTTTAAAAGTAAGTAAACAAAGTTTAGTTATAATGAAAATCCCTTAGTGATGCAGGAGAGGCAGTGCTGAGGTCAGGTGGAGGCCCAACCTCACCTTGAACCCCTCGATGTTGAAGAAGTGAAGGTGTGGTTTCAGTAAGACGAAGCGATGTCACACACCGCTGGAAGATCAATGGAAGTGCGGAGGGAAATGTTTTCAGGTCGATTGTTCTCGGCGCATGGTCATGCTGGGTGGTGGCCCGTTTCCCCTGACTCCACCCCTCGTGATTTATTTCTGTGGCGTTATCTTAAATCACGAGTGTACAGTCCTCCACCCCAATCTGCTGAAGTCCTTAAAGTTGTTATTCAGCAGGAGACTAACCACTGCTCCACCCGAAATGACCCACTGAGCCGTGGCAACCTTCAGAAATCACTTCCAGAAGGGTCCAGATGGCAACCACCACCAGGTGGAGGATCATCCTTAAGTCATGATGAACAAAACTTCGACTGAGTAAAGTTCCATGTAGAAAGACTGATTTCATTCTCTCTATTGATTTATTTTAAATTTACCTTTGAGATGTGGGCGGTTCTTTGAATGTTGGGAAAACAATGGTTGAAAAAGTCAGATATGAATATCATCTACTCACTCGGCCCTCGAGTGTGTGTTTGCCTCTTTTCTGACTTTCCCATCATCCTCTGAAGACCTTTAAGATCTTCTTAGTTCTAAAGCAGTAGTCCCCAACCACCAGTCCACGGACCGGCACCGGTCTGTGGCTCAATTGGTCCCGGTCCACGGAAGACATAATTAATTATTTCCGTTTTATTTATTATTGGAGTCTGAACGACCTTAAATTTTGAAAAAGTCTTTTATTTTGAAAAATGACCGGATTCTCTTGGTGATATGTGGGTTATTTGAGGGCTAAAATGTAACCCGCAAGGGGACGGCACATGAACAGAGGTGAGTTGAACATGTTTCAAACAATAGCGGGCATTTTGGGTGAGACTGAGCCTGAGCCTTCATTCTCCCCGCTGGTGCACCATCACCTGTGGGCTTTTTAAAGAAAAGTTCAAGCTCTACTTCCCAACTAACTTTATTTCAGCTGATGAAAAATAATATTCATGGACTGCTTACTATGATTATTATGATGATTATTATGAATAATAATATCAATAATAATAATAATAATAATAATATTTTATATAAATTTTATATTTACAATACAAACAATCTATGACCGCCCACCCTTCTCGGTCCGCTGTAAATTTTCCAGGTGTTGATGGGTCCGTGGTGATAAAAAGGTTGGGGACCCCTGTTCTAAAGTCATTTGAGACACAACCATGGGCTGAGCTCCTCTTCACTGCTGTTGAAGTGTGACGGCAGGGAACATGTGCGTTCCAGAACAGCAAGCGCGTTTCCCACAGTCCGCCGGCGATCCAACACTCTTAGCGTATTATCATACGAACTGATCTAAGTCCCCGATGATCACAGGCTCCGTATTTAATTTGAAAAATAGGCCACAGAGGTCTAGTTGCTCCCGCCAAAAGGACCATCCCATAATATCCCAATATTGAATAAACACAGCAAGTTTGAAAGCTGTAGCATCAGTGCGTGACAAGACAATGTCCGGAAACTAAAGTGTGACGGACGGACAGATGAACCCCATTCCTACGGCTCCTGAGGAGCGGGATCTCCGAACATTTTCACGTTTACTGATATTAAAATGTTTTGTTTTTAGAAGTATCACCCAAATTTTGTGTGTGTGTGTGTGTGTGTGTGTGTGTGTGTGTGTGTGTGTGTTTAGATGTACATTGCTCTGATATCACTTCACTCTCTCGTCATGGTGGGATTCCATTTTATCTTCTGCTTTGAGCGGGACTGGACAAGTAAGTGCAAACGTGAAAACCCTACACAAAATACTCATCAGTCCCTCAGCTCAGCTTCTTTTCTTGAACCCTCCGGCTTTATCTTCTACCTCTAATAGTAACAAAGCTTACAACCTGCTGCCCTGGAGCATGTGTATGTGTGTGATGAACAGAATGAACCTGCCCTCTGTGTCTGTCTGTCTGTGTCTATTTCTCTCTCTCTCTGTATATACTAGTCCTTCTCAAAAAATTAGCATATTGTGATAAAGTTCATTATTTTCTACAATGTACTGATAAACATTATACTTTCATATATTTTAGATTCATTACACACAACTTAAGTAGCTTAAGCCTTTTAATGTTTTAATATCGATAATTTTGGCAAAAAAGTAAAGAAAAACCAAAAATCCCTATCTCAAAAAATTAGCATATTTCATCCAAAAAATAAAAAAGTGTTTTTATACAAAAAAAGTCAACCTTCAAATAATTATGTTCAGTTATGCACTCGATACTTGGTCGGGAATCCTTTTGCAGAAATGATTGCTTCAATGCGGGCGTGGCATGGAGCCAATCAGCCTGTGGCACTGCTGAGGTGTTATGGAGGCCCAGGATGCTTCGATAGCGGCCTTAAGCTCATCCACAGTGTTGGGTCTGGTGTCTCTCAACTTTCTCTTCACAATATCCCACAGATTCTCTATGGGCTTCAGGTCAGGAGCGTTGGCAGGCCAATTGAGCCCAGTAATACCATGGTCAGTAAACCATTTAGCAGTGGTTTTGGCACTGTGAGCAGGTGCCAGGTCGTGCTGAAAAATGAAATCTTCATCTCCATAAAGCTTTTCAGCAGATGGAAGCATGAAGTGCTCCAAAATCTCCTGATAGCTAGCTGCACTGACCCTGCCCTTGATAAAACACAGTGGACCAACACCAGCAGCTGACATGGCACCCCAGACCATCACTGACTGTGGGTACTTGACACTGGACTTCAGGCATTTTGGCATTTCCTTCTCCCCAGTCTTCCTCCAGACTCTGGCACCTTGAATTCCAAATGACATGCAAAATGTGGGAGGCCAATGGGAGGTCAGCGGGGCGGGATATTGGGAGACAGCCAATGAGAGAGCAACTCGCGCATTGTTTGAATTTTTGAATGGCGCGTTTGGCGCTTTTCATAAGAAGAGGTTGTTTCGTATACAGAGGGTGAAAATTTAGGAAAATGTTTTTCGTAACCTGGATTTGTCGTATTCAGAGGTTTTCGTAAGTGGAACGCTGACTATCTCTCTCTCTCTCTCTCTCTCTCTCTCTATATATATATATATATATATATATATATATATATACATACAAGCCTCGAAAATTCAGGCGACTGATCGTAATATCAGAGTTCACAACAAACAAACTTCGACAACTCGGGACACTCATTTTCTAGTAAAATAGAAATAAAAAAAACGTGTGGACGTTCGCAGTCGGCACAAATTGTAGACTTCTCCAGGAAAGATAAAAACTATAATCAAACTTAAATAGTTTGCACATATAGTATAGCATACGGTCCTAGCATGTCGTAAACTGGTAATGCCGCAAATGGCCGTCTCTACTAACCTAGTAAGTTTGCCTAGTAACTGATGATGATGGTGGACTCCATGGGGGACTCTTGAATGTTCACACAAGCAGAACAGATAGTCATTATAGTTTATTTACTTTTAATCTCTCTCCATAGAAGTATTTTTATAATACTCCTTATGACAGTGTCCAAAAATACCTCAATTTTAAATGGGTTACACCAGTGCTTCTCAATTATTTTCTGTTACGCCCCCCCTAGCAAGAAGAAAACAATTCGCGCCCCCCCACCACCCACTTTCATATAACTATAAATTATAACTTTTTTCTATAATATAGTTACAGGTTTATCTCTTCATTATATCGTATCCTTGTTAACATAAATAAAACAAAAAGAAAGAGATATAGTTCAACTTACAAGAATAACTTTTTTAACATTTATATTAGTCTGTAAAAGAAAGTGCATCAATTTGCCTTAAATTTAAAAATAATAATATCCTTGTTACATTTTTGACAAACTTACCACACCATTTGCTGCTGAAAATAAAATCAATAAATAATTAATTCAAATTGACTTCAGAAACATTAACTCAGGAGCACAATATATAAACACTTTAACCTACAAAACAAGAACAAATAGAACAATTTGTGCTGATTTTTTTTTCTCAAAATGAAGAAGCCAAGATTAATGGCTACAATGAGCACGTTTTGCAGCGCACAGCTTCTCAAAGCGAGGTTTGAAGCATGACACTGCAACTCTCAGCTCCTGCTCAATGTTTAGCTGGGACCTGTACTTGCTGCGCACAATGGGCAATGAGGGCGCCACTGCCAACTACTGGAGTGGATGTGCAATTACACTTTCTTGTCGTACGGCGGGAAAAAAGCATGTTCTCCTGGGTCACACGCGCCCCCCTCAGCATCCCATCGCGCCCCCCCAGGGGAGCTCGCCCCACTATTTGAGAAGCACTGGGTTACACAGTCATCACAGATTGGTGCTATAGTTGTTAAAATGTTTGTGTTTTTATTGTATGAGATTAAGGTGCTATTTCTATTTTTGTTGTACTTGAGTTTTTTCTCAGATCTATTTGATCTGCATTGTTTGCAATAGCAAGTTGAATTAGACATTGTGATATTATATTTTGTATTAGCAGTATTATATTTTATATCGAGTGAGTAGTCGATATGCAGAATGCTATCAGGAATAGACTGACTTGGATTGTATTAATATTTGTGTTTTTTACTTTCAATATTATTAAATTTAAAGTTCTTTAAATAATTCAAATTCAGTAAAATTGTTATATTTTATGTCTGACATTGAATTTGTAATTTTTAACTCCATTAAAGATTTTTCATAGTTGATAACTTATTACTATTTTGTTCCTCATTTCCAGTTGCATGTAATAGTGGTCTTTCTCTGTGAAAAATCCAAATGTTCGATTCTTTTAGGACTTGAAATTTCAGGCAACCATTTTGCATAACCGGTGGGTTACGCAAATTATTATAGGTGAACCAACTATAGGTTACCAGAACCATTTACCCGTCAACAAAAAATAGGTTGTGCAAACTTTCCAAAAATTCGAGGCCTGTGTGTATATATATATATATATATATATGATTTTCTGAGTAGATCCTTCCGTAGGAGAGTGCTGAATACTTTTTGGTAGAGCAAATAACAATAACACTTATTGGTGTATATATATATGTGTGTGTGTGTGTGTGTGTGTGTGTGTGTGTGTGTATATATATATATATATATATATATATATATATATATATATATATACATACAGTGATCCGTTCACTTTCCGCGCCATGACCGTCGAATTTCCATGATGTCGGATTGACCCCCCCCAAATGAAATTAAGGAAGAAAAGGGGAAAAGGTTCAGGAAAACACCACAAAAACAAGGCCAATGATGAAAAAACCCTAAACAAACACAAAACAAAAAACGGCCCAAAATCTCCCATCAAAACTACATGTTTGTGAAGTGCGCCTCTGCGTGCGTGCGTCTGTATGTGCATTTACATTTTATTTACATCTTATGCATTATTTTTTAATGTTTAATTGTTATTGTAAGCATTTATAGCATTGAATATGTATTTATTGATATTATATACATGTACGTATACGTGATCCTACTTTATACTTGATCCTACTTTGTGCATTTCAGTTATCGCGAGGGGATCTCTGTCCCAATTGACAGCAGAAAGTGAGGGATCTGTATGTGCCACATCATCCTTCAGTGGTCGCTCGCAGTTCAATGACTGTTGCAGGTCTCACTGTGTAGACTTTGTCTTTTAGGTTTCCCCATAAAAAGAAGTGTAGTGTTGTGAAGTGTGATGAACGTGGATGAGATTTAGGAGAACCCCTCTGTCTGCAGAAAGGTGGAGACATTATGTCAGGACACCCTGTATGTGTATATATATATATATATATGAGGACATATGGTTGAGGTGATGTTTATTTTTAACTTGTTTTGCTTCAATGTAAAGTGGAGCTTGTACTGGTTCATCCTGGAGAAGATGGAGCTGACCTGGAAGAAAAAACCCTCAATTTATCAGTTGATCTATGTTCCAACCACCATCTATCGCCACGAGTTTGGGTAGTGACCATAAGAACATGATCGCAGCTATAAGCGGCTGAAATGAGCTTTCTTCGCTGGGAGGCGGGGTTCTTCCTTAGAGATAAGGTGAGACGCTCGACCATCCTGGAGGAGCACGGAGTTGAACCGCTGCTCTTCTCCGTTTAGAGGAGCCGGTTGAGGCGGTTGGGGTATCTGGTTAGAATGCCTCTTGAACCCCTCCCTGGTGTGGTGTTTCAGGCACGTTCGACCGGAAAGAGACCCCAGGCTCGACCTAGAGCACACCAGAGGGATTATGTCTCTGGGCCAGTCGGGGAACGCCTCGGTGTCCCTCCAAAAGAGCTGAAGGAAGTGTCTAGGGACGTCTGGACCTGATTGCTTAGGCTGCTGCTCCTGTGACCCGACCCCGGATTAATCGGATGATGATGATGATGACGATGATGATGATGTGCTTTAATGTTAAAAGAAGCTTGATGTCTCATGAAGAACGTCTTGCGTGGCATGTTACTGTCGTTAATCTAAAGCGTGTTTTATGCCGTAAGCTGTTGCGAGCGCGAGACTGTACCTCACAACGGTAACTGGGGTGTAAACCCACTTCCTGGTTTATCGTGTAATTACTGATCCTACCATAAGGTTGTGTCACTCCACTCCAATCTTCCATTCTTCATCCCTCGGTTCCGCCATTCCGTCACCACTTTCTTCGTCTAACGCTGTCACTACATCCTTGCGACTCCTGATTGCTTTGTTTCTGTAACACCTCCTCCTGCAACTCAATCCCTCCATCCCTGTCACTTCCCGTATCCCATTGCTCTATTTGTCCCCGTGACCCTCTGCTGCTCTGTCCTTCCATCTCTCCATTCCTCATCCCTCGGTTCTGTCAAACGGTTCCCTCATCCTATCACCGTTTCATTTCTGCATCCTCATATCTCATTCTATTCTTCTCATATGATCACGCCATGCTTTGGTATTTCCACTGCCTTGTCCTTCTCCTTCAAATCAGTCCCTCCGTCTCAGTCACCTCCCATATTCCATTCGTCCTTGATCTATTCTTTCGCTATTCTGTCCATCTATACCTCTGCTGCACATCCTGGTGGAATGAACCAATCCGATGGACCAACTGAAGATGGCGTGATGGAATGATTCTTTCCACCAGGATGTGCAGCGGAGCAATTTCCACAGCTTCATCCCACAACTCGGCTCCTCCCTCCTGACTCTTCTCCAATCCCATCGCTCCATCCCTGGCTCTATCCCTGTACCCCTCTTGGTCTGTGCATTGCTCCCTCCTTGCATCCCCGTGTCTTTTCTATCATTCCATACCTGTATTCCTTCACGACTCCCATCACTCCCTTCTGTGTTCCCTCCTCAGAGTGCAGCGGTTTTTCTCCCGCCTCCACGGTCATCCTGCTGATAGTCCTGTGTTTCGAGGGACTGCTCTTCTTCATCTTCACCGCCATCATGTTTGGTACCCAGATCCACTCCATCTGCACCGACGAGACTGTGAGTTGCACCCTAATCCCCGACTGCTGCCGCTGCTGTCTTCATGTGTGATGTTACATCTTGTCATGTCCTGTTTTATTTTATTTTAACTTTGTGGTTTGTGCGCTGCAAAGTGATAAATTACAACATTGACTTGAGACACGTTGTATTAAATTCAGACACTTATTTGTGGAACCTTTACATTTACAGCGTGTAGATTTATGTTTTTCTGAACCACCACGGCTGATGAACATACAGACACCACCCTACTTACGAACCTTCATTTTGTGAACATCCGGACATACGAACAGGGCGGTCCCAGGTCGAGAGGGAACGTGAAATGAAATTGAAGAACAAGTAGAAATAGAAATTGAAATAAAATCTATTGAGGTTTTGCATGTGACGTCACAGGGTCATGTGACTCATCTGCCATATTGGATGGCATGATCCGGACGGCGCGCGCTCATTCAACATTGCTAAACATTTTAAAATAAGTAATAGTGGTTCAACATTACCCAACTGGATGTTGTTTGTCGGTTCCTAACTTCCCCGGAGTGATAGAAAATAACCAGTGAGTGGTTATATCGTGTTGCGCTGTTGGCTGTGCAAATAGACAGAGGAGTAAAACCTGCACTGTCATTTTATCATTTTCCATCTGACCCGGAGAGAAAAGCCCAAGTGGATCGCAGCGGGAAATAGGAAACACTGGAATCCTACATAATACAGTAGAATATACAGCCAACACTTTGTATCAGGTAAATATACATTATTATATTATATATATAAATAAATAAAATATGTGAATTTATACAACCATTATAAGCAGTGATAATTGTAATGTATTGTTGCATAAGCGCTTTGTTTGTGTAGCTCTGTTTGGGGATAGAACACACACCTTATCCGTTCTGAGGTGGTACTGTACTGTACTGTACTGTAGTCTCGCTTCCCGGTTCCTGGCTCCCATTGTTGCATGTACAGCTTACACATCCGGCAACTAAATACTTGTAAGCTTCCATTGATTTGTAAGCTTTTAACTCTTGGCCAGTGAATGGACACAGGCCGTGGACAAGATATGTACAAAGATCCAGGTAGGCAAAAGCAGGAAGGGAGGAACGGTCGCATTCTAACACATTCCTCAACATCGACTGCGGAATTAGATATGGATCGACAATCTCCGGCTGCTTTATTTTACTCCGATACCCCGCCCTCTGGTCACCTGTCAGATGATTGACAACGTCTGAGAATATTATAGTGTCATTGCTTTTGCCTTCGACACTCTCGCATATTTTACTTTCGCTGTCATCGGTTGTTGTTGAAGTCATGCTTAGTGAGTCGTGTGTGTGTGTGTGTGTGTGTGTGTGTGTGTGTGTGTGTGTGTGTGTTCTGGATCACGCTTGCCGTCCAAAATGGCGCATGAAGGTATTGGGGTTACGTGACTGCAAAACCTCAATAGAAAGATATATCTTAAATATAAGTATGAAATATGATTTAAACATTATCTTGACGTACACTTAATATTCAATTAGGCTCCGGCAGAGGGGCCTAATGCAGCCGTGAGGGGGGGGCACAAACCGGTGTCTCTCCCTCACGCCGGTCCCAAGCCCGGATAAATGCAGAGGGTTGCGTCAGGAAGGGCATCCGGCGTAAAACAAATGCCAAATAAACTATGCGAATCACAAGAAAGAATCACATACCGGATCGGTCGAGGCCCGGGTTAACAACGACCGCCATCAGTGCCGTCAACCAACAGGGTGCTGATGGAAATTGGACTACTGTTGGTCGAAGAAGGAGAGGCGGGAGGCGTGTCCGTTGCCAGAGAGAGAAGAGGAAAGACATGAGTCTAGGACTGAAAGTAGGGACTTTGAACGTTGGAACTATGGCAGGAAAAGGTAGAGAGCTGGCTGAGATGATGCAGAGGAGGAAGGTGGACATACTGTGTGTTCAGGAGACCAAGTGGAAAGGTAACAAGGCTAGAAGCATAGGAGCAGGGTTAAGCTGTTTTATCATGGTGTGGATGGAAAGAGAAATGGAGTCGGAGTCATCTTGAAGGAGGAGTTTGTCAGGAATGTTTTAGAAGTGAAAAGAGTGTCAGACAGAGTGATGAGTCTCAGGTTATAAATTGAAGGTGTGATGTTCAATGTTGTTAGTGCTTATGCCCCACAGACAGGATGTGAGCGAGAAGAGAAGGAGAGATTCTGGAGGGAGTTAGATGAAGTGATGCAGAGTACCACCAGAGGTGAAAGAGTGGTCATTGGGGCAGACTTCAATGGACATGTTGGTGCAGGAAACAGAGGGGACGAGGAAGTGATGGGTAGGTTTGGTATCCAGGACAGGAACGCAGAAGGACAGATGTTGGTAGATTTTGCAAAAAGGATGGAATTGGCTATGGTGAATACTTTCTTCTAGAAGAGAGAGGAGCATAGGGTGACTTATAAAAGCGGAGGTAAGAGCACACAGGTAGACTACATCTTGTGCAGGCGATGTAATTTAAAGGAAGTCAGTGACTGCAAAGTAGTAGCGGGTGAGAGTGTTGCCAAACAGCGTAGGATGGTGGTGTGCAGGATGATGCTGATGGTGAGGAAGGCGAAGAAGGCAAAGGCAGAGCAGAAGACAAAGTGGTGGAAGTTGAAAAACGAAGAGTGTCGGGTTGCCTTCAAGGAGGAGTTGAAACAGGCTTTGGGTGGTCAGGAAGTGCTTCCAGATGACTGGACAACTACAGCTAATGTGATCAGGGAGACAGGTAGGAGAGTACTTGGTGTGTCATCTGGAAGGAAAGTAGATAAGGAGACTTGGTGGTGGAATGAGGAAGTGCAGTGTGTACAAAGGAAGAGGTTAGCTAAGAAGAAGTGGGACATTGAGAAAACCGAAGAGAGTAAACAGGAGTACAGGGAGACACAGCGTAAGGCAAAGGTAGCAGTGTCAAAGGCCAAACAGAGCGCGTTTGATGACTTGTATGCTCGGTTGGAAAGTAAAGCGGGAGAAAATGATTTATACAGGTTGGCACAGCAGAGAAATAGAGATGGGAAGGACGTGCAGCAAGTTAGATTGATAAAGGACAGAGAGGGAAATGTATTGACTGATGACAGAAGTGTGCTGGGAAGATGGAAAGAGTACTTTGAAGAGCTGATGAATGAGGAAAATGAGAGAAAAAAGAGTAGAAGAGGTGACTGTTGAGGACCAGGAAGTAGCAAAGATTAGTAAGGATGAAGTGAGGAGGGCATTGAAGAGGATGAAGAATGGAAAGGCAGTTGGTCCTGATGACATACCGGTGGAGGTATGGAAGTGTCTAGGAGAGGTCGCAGTAGATTTTCTGACAAGAACATTTAACAAGGTCTTCGAGAGTGAGAGGATGCCAGAGGAATGGAGGAGAAGTGTGCTGGTGCCCATTTTTAAGAACAAGGGAGACGTGCAGAGTTGTGGCAACTACAGAGGGATAAAGTTGATGAGCCATACGATGAAGTTATGGGAAAGAATAGTGGAAGCTAGACTAAGGGCAGAGGTCAGCATTTGTGAACAACAGTTTGGTTTCATGCCAAGAAAGAGCACCACAGATGCAGTGTTTGCCTTGAGGATGTTAATGGAGAAGTACAGAGAAGGTCAGAGGGAGCTGCATTGTGCCTTTGTGGATCTGGAGAAAGCGTATGACAGGGTGCCGAGAGAAGAACTGTGGTATTGCATGAGGAAGTCTGGAGTGGCAGATTCCCCATGGACTATGATGTTTGCAGATGACATTGTGATCTGTAGTGAGAGCAGAGAACAAGTGCAGGAAAATCTAGAGAGGTGGAGGTATGTCCTGGAAAGGAGGGGAATGAAGATTAGCCTCAGTAAGACAGAATACATGTGCATGAATGACAAAGACCCAAAAGGAACGGTGAGATTACAGGGAGCAGAGATAAGAAAGGTGGAGGATTTTAAGTACTTAGGCTCAACAATCCAGAGCAATGGAGAGTGTGGAAAAGAGGTGAAGAAGCGTGTGCAGGCAGGTTGGAATGGTTGGAGAAAAGTGTCCGGTGTGATGTGTGATAGGAAGGTATTGGCAAGAATGAAGGGAAAAGTGTACAAAACGGTGATGAGGCCAACGATGTTGTATGGGTTAGAAACAGTGGCCCTGGGGAAAAGACAGGAGGCAGAGCTGGAGGCAGCAGAGATGAAAATGTTGAGGTTCTCTTTGGGAGTAACGAGGATGGATAGGATTAGGAATGAGTACATCAGAGGGACAGCACATGTAAGACGATTTGGAGACAAAGTCAGAGAGGCTAGATTGAGATGGTTTGGACATGTACAGAGGAGGGATAGTGAGTATATTGGTAATAGGATGCTGAGGCTGGAACTACCAGGCAAAAGGCCTAGAGGAAGACCAAAGAGACGATTCATGGATGTGGTGAAGGAAGACATGAAGGTCGTTGGTGTGAGAGAAGATGCAAAGGATAGGGTGAGATGGAGGCAGATGATTCGCTGTGGAGACCCCTGAAGGGAAAAGCCGAAAGGAAAAGAAAGAAGAAGGGGGGCGTGGCTGACACGCGGGCAGATCGCAATGCGCACACCTGATCCTATTTACCAATCTACCGTGCTTTACACCATACGGAGGTCAAGGAAGAGAAGCAGAACGATTCATTTCTGAATTTGCCTCAAAACTTTCAGAGAAGAAAGAAATCGACTTGAGTATTCTCATGAACTGCATCAGAGTGAAACTCTGTAAATCTGATCGGATCTGCTGTGCTATGCTTGAGATGAACCAGGAGTTTAAACACGTGACATCATGATGCTGATAATGTACAGAGTGTTCATTTTATAATTTAATAATTTTATATTGCCCCACCTTGTCGTCATTCTCCATTCCGCTGTATGTATCATATAGAATTTTACGAGTTGATGCTGTAGAAGTGCATCTTCTCATGTTCTCACCCTGCGTACATCGCTTTCTTCCAAACACATGCACATTAGGCGATTTGGTGCGCGTGCGTGTGTGCGTGTGTGTGTGCATGTGCTCGCTCAGAGATGGTTGAGAGAGGCTATCGCATTCCCACAACCCGAATAAAGTGGTTCAGGAAATTAAATGTTTTTTTATGTGTGTACAATATTTTTCGTAGTGTAATATAATTGTCATGAGAATGTCTGAAAGATTGTGATGTGAATGTTCGGTCTCATCGTTCAGCCCTGGTGTCTGGTACATGTTGTCACATGTCAGAGAGATGACCACGCCCCTCGTCATTTTCTAATCTGCACGTTGTTCTTTTATGGTTGTAACTGTGATAACGCTGGTACACGCCCCCTGTGTGTTCCTCTGTCGTAGGGAATCGAGCAGCTGAAGAAAGAAGAGCGACGATGGGCCAAGAGGTCCAAGTGGATGAATCTCAAGGTGGTGTTCGGCCACCCGTTTTCCATCGCATGGCTCAACCCCCTCGCCGTACCCGAACACGGCAAAGCGGATCCATTCCAGTACATCGTCTGACACGGATCACGGCCCGATCCTGCACTGACATGGCCTTATTCTACATCTTCCTAGAAATGTTCAGGTCCTAGAAACTCAGGGTGTGTCCTGGTCCTGGACAAGACCTGCATCTTTGTTTTTTGTTTATACTCGGATGATCTTTTCTCAGTATTTTCCCATTCGTAAAAGCGATGATGATGATGATGATGTAAGCACTGTAACGGATATTCAGGACCCAGGTGGTCTCATCCACCATACAGGAAACCGGATTGTTTTAAGTGTTCACTGCAGTGTTTTATTCATTCATCTTTCTAGTCGTGACTAGGAGACGAGCACACGGGAGGCCGAATCCGCTCCTCACCAGTGGAAATGCCACCGCGGCCTTTTACAAGGCTACCGTTTAAAAAAAAAAAAAAAAAATGATGGAATGTACTATTGTGCTGGACATGGGGAGGGGGGCTCTCAAGTCATACAGTGGTGTACTGTTCATTTGTTTTGATGATTTTATTTTTAAATATCTGGGTTGTTTTTGTTTGTTTTTTTAACGCCGATTCGGACCTTGTGCACTGACTGCATTTGTAGATGGAGAAATGTATGTGTGTTTCATGTTCTCTTCAGCCCAAAGGACATGAGAGGAAATGTCACGTGCGATGTCCATCCACCCGCCTGTCTGTCCATGGTCACGTTCTGCGCACTAACCGAAAGACGCGATCCCCGTTCATCACCAGCATCGGCGGTTGGGACTGTAACTGTAGCAGCCTGTTGATTTCTATCACGGTGCAACGTCCAGTATGGGAACCACAGCTGCCATCTTGAATTTGCGAAAATGCCACCAACGCTCATCACCACTTTTAGTGTCCATCGTGGGACTAGGTGTACCTTTTAGGATGGGCTGAGGGGTCTCATTGGCTATGTAATCTTCTGTCCATTCACAACCAACGTCCAATAATCCTGATGATGTCATTTCAGTATCGGGTTTAGTCTTAACCAGAAGAAACGCGCTGTACGTCATGTGCCTGTTCATCTTGTTCCCGGTACCATTCTAAAACTACTCTTATCAACATCGACACGAGTCATTTTAAAGCCCGACAAGTCTACCGACCGAAACTCCACCCACTTTTTCATCTATCACGAAACCATGGCTGTAGAGAAGAGAAAAGGCGGGGTTAGAGAAGAACTACATGGTGGTGGGTTGTACACACCCAGCAAGTGGGCATCATGTTTTTTTTGTTGTGGCGCATGGATTGTATCTGTATTAATATACTGAAATATGTCATGAACCATACAAGTAATGTTTGGCAACCCTGGGGCCATTGACGGTGTACACGCCTATTAACCTGGTGATCGCAAGTTCCGACCGATCCGGGTTAATGCCATAGCCGTCTGTGGCCGGAAGTCCATGGGAGCTGATTGGCCGAGCTCTCATGGGAGGGTGGGATGGCATCCGTTCACGTCACTCACGGCGATTGCCAGCCAATCACGAGTGTCTGTAAGCTCATTTATAGGAGGGGGCGGAAAGCGTATGTTAGAAGAGTATGTTAGAACGGCCCGAAATACATATGCGCCGCAGTTCAAAAAGAGGCAGGTTGCTCGCGTCACATGTCACTGAGGGGGCGTGTGCATGCTTTCACGCTCCCCGGTCGATGGTGTTGGTGTGATCAGGAAGGAAATACCTGATGTCTGAGAATTGGATATGAAAAAATTCGGGAAAATTAAGAAAACCCTAAAAAGGAAGATCTGGCAACCCTTATACGTATCCATCAGTTACGGCTGCGTCCTCCTGAACGGTCGCACCACGGCATTAACCACAGCCCAGTACACCTGGCTGCTGATGTAGGTCCAGAAGAATGTGATGAAACGACAGTGGTTTTAATTTCCCAACTGTCAATGCTGATCTCGGTTCAGAGGCTGGAGCAGGACCCGGACCCGGACCATCGCCTCTTGTAAACGTAGCCTGACCCACACTGCACTGAACCAGAAAACAGTGCTGTCGTTTTGAACAGTAATCCAGACAGAAAAACACACGGACGCACACACCCACACACACACACACACACACACACACACACACACACACGTTCCTACCTGCTGATTAGGTCCCGCCCAGGAGGAGGTCGATCAGCTCTGACTCCACCCAATGGACTTTTTCCTCTGCAGTCCCTGTGTTTCCATCTGTGCCTTTGTCTTGTAATATGAGAATGAGTGTCAGTTTCTCTCTTTTAATCCCTTCATGGGTTTTGCAGTTTTCACACAAATTTGTTTTTTTTTTTTTTTTTTTTTTTTTTTTTATAAAAATGCAATAAATGTTAATATTCTTTATATTTTTATTTTATATTTCATCGTCAGTGTTTTGGTCCTCAGGGAACATTCATATTTATATTTATATTTGTTTTCTTGTGGTTTCTGTGTCATTACACGAAAGTTAGATGCAGATTTTCCTTCAAAGCTTGACTGGGGCGGAGCTCTGGACCAGGAAGGCACCATTAGAATCCAGAGAGGATCCGAATCAAATTCTGAATCTAGACAGATTTTTAAAGGATTTGAACCTTTTGGATCAGCGGTCCAGCGCCCTATACAACTGGACCACCACTTCCCTAATAATTTATGTACGGATTTTTCATAAAATCTCCACCGGGGCGGGGCTTTGGACAGTCAGACTTGACTCTGGGTCAGATTCTGAATCCTGGAGGTTTTTGTAAAGGATTATATGAGGGACTACTGAGCTTGGCATGGGTTTGCGCTCCCCACCTGCTGTTGTGATCACATACAGATCCACAGTGCTGTTAAATTCCGGATTGTGATTGGACCGGTGGTGGTGATTACTGTTCTATCCAGAACTACAAGTTCATATTAGTGCAAATGTTTCCATAGTAACCACTCGTTTCATATACTGTATATATAATGTATGTGTGTGTGTGTGTGTGTGTGTGTGTGTGTGTGTGTGTGTGAGATGAGTTTTACTACAAGGAGGCTTATGTGTTCTGACATCTTCAGGACGAAGGATTTATGCAGTATCAGGACTCGTGTGTCTGTTGAAGAGAGATGAAACGGGCCGGTGCCAGAATTAATGCTTATAGTTGCGAGGCGTCCCAGGAATAAAACATTTCCAGGTGCCGGACAACAGAACATGGTTCGGGTTTGTTGCAGTATCAGGTACAATTCCACAGTAGCCCACACACAGCTCGTCATTTCTACGCCATACAGTCACAGGTTCCGTCGTCATATACAACGCATATAAAACAGGGCGTGTCCTGATAATACAGTTTCACGCTCAATAAAAAAAAATCAACTCAGCTTTTTAACCTTGGGCTTCCCGACCCTGCTGGTGGAGGACCCCCTGCACCGTGCATCCCATTTAATTCATTACCGAACAACACCTTACAACCGACACAGAAACCGCAGGATCCAGGTCCGGCGTTGGGAACCCGGGTTCTACACTGTTCCTTCTTGTAGCAAAGCACAGAAATCCCATCCAAAGGAATTGGAACAGGAGGGTTCATGCTGAGCTTCTGCTCTGAACTGAAGAGCTCTGGGTCGGAGATCAACTGATGGACAGATTATACACAGATCAGTTGTACTGCCACACTGGCTCCAAAACTTTCATTTGTGTGTTCTAACTTGGAGATGGGGTGGAGATCTGAGAGGAAAATTGGAGATGGGGTGGAGATCTGAGAGGAACACCGCGATGAGGCTCTCCGTTTTCATGGCTGCTCCTGGAATGTTCAGTCTTTATTGACAGCAGGAGAATGAATTTACACATCAAACACAGAAACATATCCAGGAACATTCAGAGGAGCCTCATCGTGCGTGAAGACAACGACCCTGAACACACTTCAACTCAAAGAACTTTACCACAAGGTGTTTGTGCATCAGCTCAGTCCACACACTTATCTTTCCATCTCGAACCCAAAAATATTCTGGAGAGAGACACCACATAACTCGCTGTTCCAATACGTTTGGGGAATGATGTCATTCACATATTGTATAAGAGCACATGCTTTAATTTGCATGTAATACCACACTGAGCCAAATCGCTGGATCCAAAGGTTGGGGGTTCGAGTCCCACTCTCCACAAGGTTGTCACTGTCCCCCCCAGTGCAGCTAACTGGGTTATCAAAGGCGGGCCATGTCTGTCACTGTCTATGGTGAGAGGTTGATGTAAAAGAACCATTGCTGATTTTGGTAAAGAGGAGCTGCAAAGTCGTCAGCGTGTTTCTGTCCCGCGCTAAAAAGGGTTGTGACAGGAAGGGCATCCGACGTAAAAACCTCTGCCAAATCAAACGTGCGAATCAGATGATTCACTGTGGCAACTCCCGAGTGAAAGGGAAAAAGCCGAAAGGAAGACAGACAGACAGACCACACTGAGCTAAATATCTGGAGAAAATATACAGAGAAGGGTGTGGCGTCTCCGGATCAAAACCTGATGCTCGTTTCTACATCGGGATTCTTTGCTGCTCTACTGAAAGAACCTTTTAGTGTTACACCCTGAACATCACCGTGACAACCTAACAGGAGATATTCCCATCTTACAGGGGTTTCCCCGTAACGTGAGCGGTCCCTGTGGCGATCCTTCTAATGTCCGGCATTTCTAGTGCAAGACGATGAAACAGAGGAGAGATAACATGGATCGGCATCTCAGACTCAAGTCCTGTTCGGATAAATAAATAAGTCACGTTGCCAGGGAAAATTACAACCGTACACAACTTGGGTTTTGATGATCTAGAAAAAAACCCAAAAGGATCCAGCACGGGTTCCCCACTCGGTCCGATCGGTTCCTTTATTCTCCTCGGAGAACCCGACAGGAACGGAAGCACTGAAGATTCACAGCGAGTTTAAATGCAGGTGTTTGAATTCTGCTACATGGATAACAAACACAGTTTAGAACAAAACTAACATGTTTACACGCTAACCTCGCGCCAATCATAAACATGCTGCAGTTTACTCACTGAGCCCTCACTGCAGGGCAAGCGCACCCACAGCACATGTCCCATCAGTGCGGCTGAACCAGGACTCATCAAATTCTCCCATAGATACACATTATATCATTCTCTCTCTCTCTCTCACACACACACACACACACACACACACACACACACACATATATATATATATATATATATAGTATATATATACAAACACATACACACACTCATATACAAACACTCACAGATATATATATATATATTTTTTTTTTTTTGGGGGGAGGGGTTTCCCCCATATACACCCCCAATTTAGTTATATTACCTTCCCTATGACGTGAACACCACCAATCAGGGAGGGGCAAAAGCATGCACCCACCTCTTTTCAAACTGTGGCGCATGCGTTTTTGGAGGCGGGTCTAACAGACTAAGAGGGAAGGCGCTATCCACTCCCTCATACAAATGAGCTCAGATGTCCGTCATTGGCTGGTGAGCCCTGTGAGTGACAGGTAAGTGAGTGTATGCCGTGCCTCCCCCAGCTGAGAGCTTGGCCAATCAACTGTCATGGACTCCGCGGTCACGGATGACTGTGGCATTAAAGCGGATTTAAACTTGCACTTTCCTAGTTTATGGTCACACACTTTGCCGATTCGCCACTCAGGAGCGAATCAGGGACCTTATCTCTGATCACAGCATGTAATCTCCATGCCAATGTTGCTCTGGTTGTTCCGGTCAAGGCTCAGCAACATTAATGTGATAATAAACTGAAGCAGCTGATGATCTGAATGTTCAGGTTATCACAGCAATGCTCTTTTCTATATAATAATGAGAGAGTGGTTCAGGGAGCATCAGGAACCATTTTCAGATCTGTATTGGCCCCCCAGGGTCCTGATTTTAACCCTATTGAAAGGCTTGGGGATGTGCTGGAGAAGACTTTATGGAGGGGTTCGGTTTTTCCTCATCGATTCAACACGGCGGTGAGAAACGAACCCGACACCGGGGGGAATGTTCCCATGTTCAAGTTGTTTTGAAACGGCGACCTGATGTTTTCATGCTGTAAACAAGAATAAAAGCGGAACAACAAATTTGTTTGTGTGACATTTTTATTTTTCAGCTGGGCAGTGTATATGTAGAATTTATTTTAGTTGCATCCTGGGCCTCCAGAACACCTCAAGCAGTGCCACAGGCTGATTGGCTCCATGCCACGCCCGCATTGAAGCAGTCATTTCTGCAAAAGGATTCCCCACCAAGGACTGAGTGCACAACTCAACATCATTATTTGAAGGTTGACTTTTTTGTATTAAAAACACTTTTTTTTTTATTGTTCAGATGAAATATGCTAATTTTTTGAGAAGGACCTGTATATATATATATATATATATATATATATATATATATATATATATATATATATGTGTGTGTGTGTGTGTGTGTGTGTGCTTGTACATACAGACGCTCCCCAACTTACGTTCATCCATTCTACTTTTTTTTTTCAAAAAAGAAAAGAAGTCAAATTTTGAGTTTAGCCGTACCTACAGAGTACACTGATGTAATGATGCAACGATGCTGCATTGTTTACAAATTACAGACTGTGTGTGTGTGTGTATATATATATATATATATATATATATATATATATATATATATATATATATCTGTAATCTTTGTGCTAACCCTAAGCAAATGTGGTGGTTCAGAAGTGTAAGCCTACTAGCATGGGTGCAAGTTTCATACACAGAGATGAATTAACTATCTGCTCAGATCGGCACAATGTACTATGCATACTCAGTTCAGCAAAGAGAGTTGCAATATGAATGAAAACACAAATTACAGAACAATTACAGATATTTATAATCTTTTAGCAGAATCCTCAGAGTGTATACTTATTTTTATATTAATATTCATTAGGATTTGTACTTGTTCTTTGTAAGTATCTCTTGAATAAAGTTTACTTACACAAAAGAAAGAACTCTCCGCTTTGCTGGGATTCACATCAGTGCAGGCTGTGTTCTAAACCAGTTCAACGGCACCCTTGTGCACTTGAAAGACCAGAAGTCTGTACAGCCCACAGCAAGTACACTACTTTCGCAAGTACACTACTTTCAGTATTGAGCACCTCACAAGTGTCTCAGTATAAATAAGTGACTTATTTGAAAGGAATGTTGATATTATTTTACAATGTTATGTTTATAATAATTGATTTAGGGGTGTTTTATGAGATATGGTAATGGTGTTTATGGATATATAGTACACTATGAGTGTCACATGTCATACGTCACTGTAACAACTTACGTTGACTTTCAACTTATGTTCAGCCGCCCACAACCAATTAAAAAAAGTCGGGGAGTGTCTGTCTGTATATATATATGGTGTATTTGTATATATGTGTTTGTGTGTGTGTGTATATATATATATATATAATATAAATTATATATATATTATATATATTATATATATATAATATATGTGTGTGTGTTATATATATATATATATATATATATGTGTGTGTGTGTGTGTGTGTGAATGAACGATTCATGAATAGATCATTTTTGGAGAGGTCACATCACTAAAATTCTAGTTTGCTGTTGGGACCCGTTGACAGTTTAAATTCTGACATTCCGTCCCACCAGCAGAAAAAAACAGCTGAACAAACAAAAGGTAAACCTCGCAGCCTTGCAGGTATGTCGCGGTTCGCAGGAGGCGCCAGTCTCCCCACAACACGAACCAGGATCCAACGGTTCAGAAAATGAAAGAATGGATGGTGTGGTTCAGCCGGTAGCAATTTGGCAGAAATCTTTGAAATCCGGGGGTCAGATTTTAGTGCCGATATATAATATTTTTATCATTTCTTTATTTATCATCTGATGAGCATCATGATGGATTATTACACTTGTGACTATTAAAGAGAAGAAAACGATCCAGGATGCTGTCCTTGTTTATCTGTCAACATTTTTCACAGAATGTTTATTTACTAATTATTACTTACTTTACGAACTTATTCTCTCTAAAGGAAAAATAACGAGCTTCACCTTCCGACCGCATGTTTAATTCACTCGGCAAAATAAGTTTGAATAAAAAGCCTCCAATTCAGTGAGTCACACTTTCCTCTGAAGTTCTGCAGCTACAAGTCCATATGTGGTGGCGTAGTGGTTAGCACGTCCGCCTCACAGCAAGAAGGCCCGGGTTCGATTCCCGGCCTGGGTGTTTCCGTGTGGAGTTTGCATGTTCTCCCCGTGCTTGTGTGGGTTTCCTCCGGGTGCTCCGGTTTCCTCCCACAATCCAAAGACATGCACTGTAGGTTAATTGGCCGTTCTAAATTAGGGACTACAGATGGAAACTAGCTATTAAGCTATAATCTGGTACAGTACATCTCTGTCTCTATGAGCTTAATGTTCCTGTACATTGTCCCTTAAATAAATAAATAAATAAATATTCAGCACGTCCCTGTCCGCGGGAAGGTAAAGACCGAGCGCTTCGCATATTCTTGGCGATTTGTGGCTAACGCACGACAAAGCCTTAGCGCTGCCAGCTGTAGCGGTAGCACCATGCTAGTGCTCATACCCGCGTCATCTTCAGCGGCTCCTCATTTAGATTCATTTGTTTTCAGTGATGTTTTTTCTTTTTGTCTCTCTGTAGTGAACGGATCGCGTGGTTGTCAGGTGGCTCGCTTTCATTTGTGATTAGCATTGACAATTTCATTCGACGTTAAGTTTTTGAACATCCTCCGACCCGGTTTATGAATGAAGGAGGATGTGGAAGTTCCGGATCTGGATGTTTGGTTATAAACGCTGCATGTTTTATCTGAACCGCGTCGGACGTGGTGAAGGAAGGCGTTCAGGGTGAAAGCTGGATGTTGTGCCAGTTCTTATTGCATCAGCGTGGCGCTCTGATCACAGTGGCGTGTCTGCGGAAGAGGTGATGGTGACACTCGGTGTACATCGGATGCTACTCTGTTCCATTCGCTGGAAAAAGGCGTTGAACTTCTGTTTCTACTGCAGGTCGCCATTTCCTAATGTGCACAACAGTAACTACGGCGGGGCGCACATGTGGTTGGAGAAAATAAAATCCCTACAACCTCCACCGACCAACAATCATCATCATCATCATCATCATCATCATCATCGAGTGCAAATGCTGATCGTGTTTCACTAAACTTTATAATATTCTATGCATTTCTAATTGAAGTGTAAAACAGACAGAAGCTGACCAATCAGCAACTTCAATTCTCCTCTAGTTGCCCCCAGGGTCCGATGAGCGACGCCCTGCTGGAGCGCAAACTTACGGCAGTAACACTGACCACGAGTTGACGTCAAACAAAACGATTTTTGTTCATTTCTATTCCTGAACTTCGAGTTTCCAAAGGTTCGCACGGTTTAAAGGAGAGAACAACAAAAAGAAATAAACAGTAAAGCAGGCAGAGAACGCAAACCTCTACCGAGCCGGAATTTTTTCCCACCGAGTCCACAGCACCTGCTGGACCTGCTGTAATACCACAACTCCCAAAAACACTCATCCTGTCTCACAATGTTAAAGAATCCTTTACCAAATTCCTGGATGAACAATTTCTTAGGAATCATCTCCAAAATGTAAAAGCTCTCGTCTCAAGCCGCGGCTCCGGTGGGAACTTCAGGAAAAAGCCGTGGGGACATTTGTACACGATTCCACAACAAACACAAACAAACTGAACACAGAAGAAAACCGACATGGCGGGGAAAATGACAACCGGAAACAAGTATCATTGCCTTTGATGGAGTTAAATCTGCAACGTCGGGGTCTTCTCAACGGAAAGAATCTCTCGGAACGCGTCTACGAGCAGTTCCAGAAATCAACAGAATGTTTAAACTCTAAAGGATGTACTTGTCCTCAGCATAACTCGCGTGATTGGACTGTTCAGTCTCCAGCATTGCATCGCTATGCGGGATCCAAGCATGTGACCTCCAACCGCAAGAGGCTGATTAGTTCCTATTTACAAAACTTAGGAAAATCTGTCATCTGACCGCATGAGACCAGCCGCGGAACATGTCTCGAGATATTATAAAGAAAAAATAATGAAGAAGAAGCCGATCCGAACGGCGCCGGGAACAGATCGGAGTTCAATCCGTCTTCGTTTGAATCGATTCGCTGAACAAACCGCTCCAATAAACGGTTCGCTAATCGTCTTGATCCTGTTCTTGCGTTTCTCCATCAAATCTTAAATCTGTTTTAAACTCGTTCCTTGTCTGACACCTTCAAGTCCAGCCTTTCATTCTTTGCTATAACCCGATACTGACGGATCAACGGTAACCTGGTCACAGCACCGAGGTTACTTCACCGCGAGGTGGTTATAATGTCCCAGCGGAACATTCCCATCGTTCTTGACACTACACCGCGCAAAACGGACTCGGCTCTCGGGTGGCGCGTTGACAAGCATGACTATCTATCAGCGGTCCATGGAAGGGAAACGTTCTTGCTCCGCCCCTTCCCGGTAGGTAGTGGTTTTACGTGATCGGAGATAATAACTGACGGTTGGAAATCAACTACGAATAAATTACCGTCACCGAGGGGCAAATTAGAAAAAAAATTGGAGCTGGATGTTCTGTCCACTGTGTCTTCTGCCGGGTTATGATATCAGCTTCTCGAAGAAGGACATGGACAACACTGGGGCAGAACATCTGTATGCGGAAACATCTGCAGTAGTAATTTAAATACTGTGTCTGCATGAAACATGGTGATGTTTTATATTACATTCCGGAGCACGGAGCTGGTTTTCAGGGTGTTGTTGAGGCTATAACCTGCTGTGATGCTAATATGACAAGCAGACAGGAGACATACAGAACTTCAGCACCATCAGCTATTACACTGACCATTAAAGCTTGAAATGATCCCATCACGAATACACCAGGCTTGGGAACAAACATCAACGCCGTTAACAAACATCAACGCCGTTAACAAACATCAACGCCGTTAACAAACATCAACGCCGCTAACAAACATCAACGCCGTTAACAAACATCAACGCCGTTAGCTTTTAGCAAGTTGCCAAGTTTTTGTTTCTAAACTCTACTTTAGGCTTGAACTTTAAAGTTGTGATTTTTGTGCGTTTCCATCTTCACCGGTTTTGGTAGCCATGCTGGATTTAATCTGAACTGATTGTACCGCTCATATCCGCTTCGTTTTTGGTCACAGCTCTGTGCATCTCCGAAAGTCGCGGTCCCTCGCCATGACGTACGTGTCTTCAGATCACGTCTCATTCATCCTTTCTGGTGGTCTCCGAGTATGCATTAGTGGAGGAAGAACGTTGTAGCACCAGAAGACCCGAGAGTGTGAGCGAGACCCCGACCCACCACAGGGCAACAAGGCTGTCTCCAAAGATGAGCTGCCCGAGAAGCGCCTGAAAAACACAACAGATGTGGAGGAGTCACAAAACTACAGCTGAAAGTCATGTGGGGTTTAGTGCACCGCAAAATAATCATTATTTCATTCATTCACTTCCCCAACAGCTTTATCCGACCAGGGTCACCGGGAGACTATCTCAGCCGACTGTGGGCGAAGGCAGGATGCACCCCAAATAGCTTGCCAGCCCATCACGGGGCAACATAACCATTCTTGCTCACACACACACACACACACACACACACACACACACACACTCACGTGCGCGTACACACACACTCATGCGTGCGTGCACACACACACACACACACACACACACACACACACACACACACACACACACACGCCCGTAGGGGCAATGTTGAACACTACTGTACATGTCTTTGGACTGTAGGGGGAAACAGAGGTTCCTGAGGAAACCCACACAATGCGCGGGGAGAACATGCAAACTCCGTATACTAGTAGAGACACCTGCCTGAACCCGGTACTTGAACCCAGTTCCAACTTGTTGTGAGGAGGATGAGAATCCATGACAACACCAGGTCACCCTAAAAATCTATCCATCCAATTTCTAAAGCACTTAATCCTAATTACTGTCATGGGGAGGTTAGAGCCTATCTCAGCCGATTCTGTGCGAAGGCAGGGTACACACTGAGCAGTTCACTGGGCCATCGCAGGACGCTCTGAGGTGTCACAGTGAACAGATGGTTTGTAAATGACCACAAATTCTACTCGGTCATTAAAATGGGGACAAACACAAACATGATGGCACCTCGATCACACTGCTGACATCACGGCCGCGGTGGACCCGAACCGCCAGCAACCGGTTCAATCCTCTTAAATGCATGAGGGAATAAAATAAGAAAATGCAAAAACTGCTTACAGTAAATTACTGTTGAATAAGGCTGCACGTCGACCTCAGATCCACAAGGTGCTGGGTTTGAGTCCCAGGCTCGGCAGGGGTGTGACTGGGTGAAGTTTTCCTGGGTTTCCTCCAAAGGCGTGTACAGTACGCTAATTAGCCGTTCCACATCCCCCCCCCCCCGAGTCTGAGTGTGAATGATTTTGTGCATGTGCGTGTTGGCCTGTGATGGGCCGGTAAGCTGTTCAGGGTGTACCCTGCCTTTAGCCAGAATCGGATGGTATCAGCTCCAGCTCCCCCCGCGATCCAAATAGGATTAAAGTGGTTCAGCAAATACCTGCATGAATTACACAATCGATTAGAGTGACAACTTTGCTCGTAAGAGGGCAGCAGTGGCCTGGTGGTACAGGGCGCTGGATCGCTGATCCTCAGGTTGGGGGTTCGAGACCCACTCTCCACAGGTCGTCACCCCCCCCCTGGTGCACTAACTGGGTTATCAGAGGCGGATCGTGTCTCTCACTGTCCATGGTGAGAGGTTGATGTAAAACCACCATTGCTGACTTTGGTAAAGAGGAGCTGCAAAGCCGTCAGCGTGTTTCCGCCCTGCGATGGCCCTGGCGAGCCGTCCAGGGTGTATTCCGCCCTCGCCCAGAGTCGGCTGGGATGGGCGCCAGCCTCCCCATGACCCTAATTAGGATGAAGCGATTACAGAAAATGAATGAAGTTTGCTTTGTATTCGAACTGTTCCAGCGAATGGAGCATCATTTGAATCCCGTTGAGGAGATAACACCGGCGGATTTAGACACCTTCCTGAAACAGCCCGAGGTTCTACTTGTTCCGATTCCACAACATTCATGTAAACATAGAGGGACCTGCAGGACGAGACCTCAAGGTCTCACATCAAGGAAATCAAAGCTGGGTCTGGAGATGCTCACAGAGGAGATGAAGTTGGAGGCGGTGGTGGTCACAGTGGTTCGGGTGGAGGACGAAGAATACCTGAGGGCCTTCGACAGGAACGTCCACATCACGGCGTTACACGCGAAGAGCAGACCACCGCACAGCAACCGCAGAGGGATGTGCAGCTACAACACAACACATGACACCATTAAAACCTGCACCGACTCCACCTGGACTCCAGGTAAACAACACAGGAATGTCAACCCAAACACCCCACCGACAGCGAGCCGCTCCACACCCACGCCGCAGTCATTATAATAAACCCCGCCCACTTTCTCCCCTGACAACAATCAGCACAACATTATTGTGAGGATGATGATAGTGATGAAGATGATGATGATGATGATGAAGATAATGATGATGATGTAGACGATGATACTGCTGATGATGATGATGATAATGAAGAAGATGACGATGAAGACGATAATGACAATGATGGAGATGATAATACTTAAGATGAAGATACTGATGAAGATGATAATGATGACGATGATGATGATGATGGTGATGAAGACGCACCCACTCGCACGCGGTCGTCTGGTCGGCGTGTCTGAACGTCCTCTGTTCTCCCCACGTCCTCAGTCCCGTCTCACACACACCTTTCAGATAATCCGTGCCGAGGGACAGCTTCGCGGAAGACGAGGCCACGGCACCGAGGAACCCGGCGAGCAGGGCGTGGACCAACCCGGGGAACATCGCGAGCCAGCCCGCGCGCTACTCACGCACCATCCCGCAAACAACGAGCAAACAAGCCGCACGAGCCCCGAACTTCCGACTGACGAACAGCACACCGCACCACACGAGCGCCGACTGCGCACGACAACACGTCACTGACGGCTGTGTCCCAATAACAGCCAAGCACCTCAACTATTGCACTACATAGGGACCATTAAACACTATCGAGTGCGCCACGTAGGGAACAACAAACACTATCTAGTGCACCACGTAGGGAACATTAAACACTATCTAGTGCACCACGTAGGGAACATTAAACACTATTTAGTGCACCATATAGGGGACATTAAACACTATCGAGTGCGCCACGTAGGGAACATTAAACACTATCTAGTGCACCACATAGGGAACATTAAACACTATCCAGTGCACCATATAGGGGACATTAAACACTATCGAGTGCACCACGTAGGGAACATTAAACACTATCTAGTGCACCACGTAGGGAACATTAAACACTATCTAGTGCACCACGTAGGGAACATTAAACACTATCTAGTGCACCATATAGGGGACATTAAACACTATCGAGTGCACTACATAGGGACCATTAAACACTATCGAGTGTGCCACGTAGGGAACAACAAACACTATCGAGTGCACCACATGGGAAACATTAAACACTATCGAGTGCACCATGTAGGGAACATTAAACACTATCTAGTGCACCACGTAGGGAACATTAAACACTATCTAGTGCACCACGCAGGGAACATTAAACACTATCGAGTGCGCCACGTAGGGAACAACAAACACTATCTAGTGCACCATATAGGGGACATTAAACACTATCTAGTGCACCACGTAGGGAACATTAAACACTATCTAGTGCACCACGTAGGGAACATTAAACACTATCTAGTGCACCATATAGGGGACATTAAACACTATCGAGTGCACTACATAGGGACCATTAAACACTATCGAGTGCGCCACGTAGGGAACAACAAACACTATCGAGTGCACCACATGGGAAACATTAAACACTATCGAGTGCACCATGTAGGGAACATTAAACACTATCTAGTGCACCACGTAGGGAACATTAAACACTATCTAGTGCACCACGCAGGGAACATTAAACACTATCGAGTGCGCCACGTAGGGAACAACAAACACTATCTAGTGCACCACATAGGGAACATTAAACACTATCGAGTGCGCCACGTAGGGAACAACAAACACTATCTAGTGCACCATATAGGGGACATTAAACACTATATAGTGCACCACGTAGGGAACATTAAACACTATCTAGTGCACCACGTAGGGAACATTAAACACTATCTAGTGCACCACGTAGGGAACATTAAACACTACCTAGTGCACCATATAGGGAACATTAAACACTATCGAGTGCACCACGTAGGGAACATTAAACACTATCTAGTGCACCATACAGAAGACATTAAACACTATCGAGTGCACCATGTAGGGAACATTAAACACTATCTAGTGCACCATGAAGGGAGCATTAAACACTATCTAGTGCACCATACAGAAGACATTAAACACTATCTAGTGCACCATACAGAAGACATTAAACACTATCTAGTGCACCATATAGAGGACATTAAACACTACCGAGTGCACCATGTAGGGAACATTAAACACTATCTAGTGCACCATGAAGGGAGCATTAAACACTATCTAGTGCACCATGAAGGGAGCATTAAACACTATCTAGTGCACCATGAAGGGAGCATTAAACACTATCTAGTGCACCATGTAGGACACATTAAACACTATCTAGTGCACCATACAGAAGACATTAAACACTATCTAGTGCACCATACAGAAGACATTAAACACTATCTAGTGCACCATACAGAAGACATTAAACACTATCTAGTGCACCATATAGAGGACATTAAACACTATCGAGTGCACCATGTAGGGAACATTAAACACTATCTAGTGCACCATGAAGGGAGCATTAAACACTATCTAGTGCACCACGTAGGGAACATTAAACACTATCTAGTGCACCATACAGAAGACATTAAACACTATCTAGTGCACCATGTAGGGAACATTAAACACTATCTAGTGCACCATGAAGGGAGCATTAAACACTATCTAGTGCACTATGTAGGGGACATTAAACACTATCGAGTGCACCATGAAGGGAACATTAAACACTATCTAGTGCACCATGTAGGGGACATTAAACACTATCTACTGCACCATGTAGGGAACATTAAACACTATCTAGTGCACCATGTAGGGAACATTAAACACTATCTAGTGCAACATGAAGGGAGCATTAAACACTATCTAGTGCACTATGTAGGGGACATTAAACACTATCGAGTGCACTACGAAGGGAACATTAAACACTATCTAGTGCACCATGTAGGGGACATTAAACACTATCTACTGCACCATGTAGGGAACATTAAACACTATCTAGTGCACCACGTAGGGAACATTAAACACTATCTAGTGCACCACGTAGGGAACATTAAACACTATCCAGTGCACCATACAGAAGACATTAAACACTATCTAGTGCACCATATGGAGGACATTAAACACTATCGAGTGCACCATGTAGGGAACATTAAACACTATCTAGTGCACCATGAAGGGAGCATTAAACACTATCGAGTGCACCACATGGGGAACATTAAACACTATCTAGTGCACCATGTAGGGAACATTAAACACTATCTAGTGCACCACGTAGGGAACAACAAACACTATCTAGTGCACCATATAGGGGACATTAAACACTATATAGTGCACCACGTAGGGAACATTAAACACTATCTAGTGCACCACGTAGGGAACATTAAACACTATCGAGTGCGCCACGTAGGGAACAACAAACACTATCTAGTGCACCACATAGGGAACATTAAACACTATCGAGTGCGCCACGTAGGGAACAACAAACACTATCTAGTACGCCATATAGGGGACATTAAACACTATATAGTGCACCACGTAGGGAACATTAAACACTATCTAGTGCACCACGTAGGGAACATTAAACACTATCGAGTGCGCCATGTAGGGAACAACAAACACTATCTAGTGCACCACATAGGGAACATTAAACACTATCGAGTGCACCACGTAGGGAACATTAAACACTATCTAGTGCACCACGTAGGGAACATTAAACACTATCTAGTGCACCACGTAGGGAACATTAAACACTATCTAGTGCACCATATAGGGAACATTAAACACTATCGAGTGCACCACGTAGGGAACATTAAACACTATCTAGTGCACCATACAGAAGACATTAAACACTATCGAGTGCACCATGTAGGGAACATTAAACACTATCTAGTGCACCATGAAGGGAGCATTAAACACTATCTAGTGCACCATGAAGGGAGCATTAAACACTATCTAGTGCACCATGAAGGGAGCATTAAACACTATCTAGTGCACCATGAAGAGAGCATTAAACACTATCTAGTGCACCATGTAGGACACATTAAACACTATCTAGTGCACCATACAGAAGACATTAAACACTATCTAGTGCACCATACAGAAGACATTAAACACTATCTAGTGCACCATATAGAGGACATTAAACACTATCGAGTGCACCATGCAGGGAACATTAAACACTATCGAGTGCACCATGAAGGGAGCATTAAACACTATCTAGTGCACCACGTACGGAACATTAAACACTATCTAGTGCACCATGTAGGACACATTAAACACTATCTAGTGCACCATACAGAAGACATTAAACACTATCTAGTGCACCATGTAGGGAACATTAAACACTATCTAGTGCACCATGAAGGGAGCATTAAACACTATCTAGTGCACTATGTAGGGGACATTAAACACTATCGAGTGCAC
Organism: Plotosus lineatus; assembly: GCA_024760905.1. Lineage (NCBI taxonomy): Eukaryota > Metazoa > Chordata > Actinopteri > Siluriformes > Plotosidae > Plotosus > Plotosus lineatus. Next base: position 46,070,699 of record CM045742.1, read on the forward strand.
CATGAAGGGAACATTAAACACTATCTAGTGCACCATGTAGGGGACATTAAACACTATCTACTGCACCATGTAGGGGACATTAAACACTATCTACTGCACCATGTAGGGAACATTAAACACTATCTAGTGCACCATGTAGGGAACATTAAACACTATCTAGTGCACCATGAAGGGAGCATTAAACACTATCTAGTGCACTATGTAGGGGACATTAAACACTATCGAGTGCACCATGAAGGGAACATTAAACACTATCTAGTGCACCATGTAGGGGACATTAAACACTATCTACTGCACCATGTAGGGAACATTAAACACTATCTAGTGCACCACGTAGGGAACATTAAACACTATCTAGTGCACCACGTAGGGAACATTAAACACTATCCAGTGCACCATACAGAAGACATTAAACACTATCTAGTGCACCATATAGAGGACATTAAACACTATCGAGTGCACCATGTAGGGAACATTAAACACTATCTAGTGCACCATGAAGGGAGCATTAAACACTATCTAGTGCACCATGAAGGGAGCATTAAACACTATCTAGTGCACCATGTAGGACACATTAAACACTATCTAGTGCACCATACAGAAGACATTAAACACTATCTAGTGCACCATGTAGGGAACATTAAACACTATCTAGTGCACCATGAAGGGAGCATTAAACACTATCTACTGCACCATGTAGGGAACATTAAACACTATCTAGTGCACCATGTAGGGAACATTAAACACTATCTAGTGCACCATGAAGGGAGCATTAAACACTATCTAGTGCACTATGTAGGGGACATTAAACACTATCTAGTGCACCATGAAGGGAGCATTAAACACTATCTAGTGCACCATGTAGGACACATTAAACACTATCTAGTGCACCATACAGAAGACATTAAACACTATCTAGTGCACCATACAGAAGACATTAAACACTATCTAGTGCACCATATAGAGGACATTAAACACTATCGAGTGCACCATGCAGGGAACATTAAACACTACCTAGTGCACCATGAAGGGAGCATTAAACACTATCTAGTGCACCACGTAGGGAACATTAAACACTATCTAGTGCACTATGTAGGGGACATTAAACACTATCGAGTGCACCATGAAGGGAACATTAAACACTATCTAGTGCACCATGTAGGGGACATTAAACTTTAGCTAGTGCACCATGTGTGGGGCTGGTGACATAGTGGTTCAGGTGCTGCGCTCATGATCGGGAGGTTGTGTGTTCAAATCCCAGTTAGACCCTCACTGTACTAAGAACCTCAACTATTGCACTACATAAGATAAGATATTATACAGCTTTATTAATCTCACAATGGAGAAATTCACTGTTACAGGCTCTTGAGGTACTATCAGTAGGGGGTGCAAAAATAGATACAAGTACAAACATACACACATACATATATATTATATAAGTAAATAAATAAATAGATACATAAATAGTATAAATTAATAAACAGTAAAAGAAAAGAAGGGAACGGCTTTGTAGACTGGCCTATATTAAAGTGTAATGTATCTGAGTGCAGAGTAGATGGGTTGATACGGTTCACAGTCAGTGGGGTAGATGTGGTTGATTAAAGTGCACGGGGGTTTTTATTGCACATAACCTGCATTTTCACAGACGGTTACAAAGTGGCGTTGTACAGTCTGACAGCGGTGGGAATGAACGACCTGCGGTAGCGCTCCTTCCTGCACTGAGGATGTCTCAGTCGTCCACTGAAGAAGCTGCTTAGCTCCTCTACAGTCTGGTGCAGTGGGTGAGAGCTGTTGGACAGGAT
>CM045742.1:46077500-46110000 GCA_024760905.1 Plotosus lineatus
CTCCTGCAGGTAGAACCGGCCTCATATTGACCTGATATCGAGGCTGTGGTGTTCCCTTTATTACAAACCTCTTATATCAAACTCTACAGAGCTCACCGAGACCTTCAGGAAAGGCTGTGGACGTTCACGGGTTCTGGCTTTGTTGATGTTGATTATTTAAAATAGATAATTCCACTGAAGGGAAAATCATCTCGGAGTGGATTCGATTTCCATGATGTGTGTGACTGTCCACTCCAGCGTACTCCGTCTGACATCACAACTTTAGATGTTGTAACGAGATGTGACACCAATTCTTCAACAGCCCCAAAACGTCACCATCAGATCACAAAGAGTTCGGACAAACGTGACCTGCATGCGAGGTGTGTCAGGAAAAAGCCTTTATTATTCGAACAGAAGATTCAAACAGAACTGGAATAACAACGAATCTACAGAGAACCCGACACCGGCTTCGAAACATGCTGGACTCGCACGGTTCTGGTGCCTCAGGGACGGGGAAAAAATTACAGTCCCTGACTCATCTCTAAATACTGTATCATATCATAGAGGGCTTCAGGATGATCTGTCTGAAAAGATGAAGTGTGGGTGGAGCTTTGAATGATAATGATCCTAAACACACTCCACCAAGCAACGTCTCAGAAAGAGGAGGTGCGGTTCTGGAATGTTCTGATCAAGGCCCACTGGAATGTTGTGTGGGGGATTTGAAAAGGTGAAGAGAACATGCAAGACAACCAGAAAGAGAGTGGTGAAGAGCTTTCAGGAAGTTGACACCAGGGACTGGGGGTGGGTGGGCGGGGCAGGGGTATTTACATACACAACACCTACAAACACTTATTTCTGATGAAGGAGACGACGCTGCACTTCCTGTACTCAGTTATTCGTGTTGAATAAAAGATTAAAATGTTCTTTTTTTTCTTGTACTTTGCTCAAATACATCATTTTTCCTGTGACCACTGCAATACGGGGGGTTTAATCATGTACAGATCATTTACATACACCGCCGTAAAGATCAGGTACCTTCTTGTACACGAGGTCGATAGGACAGCCAGAGTTGATGTCCACAAAGTCAACGTCGATGTTGTGGTTGAGGAGCTCAGCACAGCGGGTCATGGAGTCCGGGAAACATCCCTCCAGCTGAAACAATGAAAATCACCATGGCAACCGGCCTCACTGCTCAGGTTCTTGTGTATTTGTACATGTCAATAACAACACGTTATTATATATTATATATACGTTAACAATAAGTTATAAATACAATACGTTATACAAAAAAACAGCACGTTCTGGTCGCACAGGACCAGTGTCATAGTGATGAGGGTGCTGGGCTCATGTTCCAGTCCCTGTTAGACCCCCACTAGGCCAACATCCCCGGGCAAGGCCTTCAGCACTAGTGTGCCTCTGGTCACCCGGCAGGATAAAGGAGTCCCAGTAAAAATAGTGGGAGGGTACCTGTGAAGGACTCGCATCAGACCCACAAGGGCTTGAGCTCCGAGCTGCACACCGGTTCTGATGGAGCACAAAAAGCCCTACAGACTACCTCAGGTCACATGATTGAGCCTTACACTGAAATACTCTGACTTCATACTTTGTGTGTGTGTGTGTGTGTGAGAGAGAGTCTGTGTGAGTGTGATTGAGTGCATGTGAGAGTCCATCCATTAACTTGAGTACCGTGTCCTAAAAAGTGAAAATTAAATGTTCTTACTGATGGTACTGTAGTCATCTTCAACACACGCACGCACGCACGCACGCACAAATCTGAATCATAGAAACATGACTCACTGGTATCAAACAGCTCTGCACTGAATGATCTTCGGGACAGCTCGGACTGACTTATCGTATTTTTCGAACCATGCGACACACTTAAAAGCCTTTACTCCTCAAAAAAAAGAAAAGAAAAAAAAAAAAAAGACGGTGCACCTTCTAATCCAATGCACTTTGTGCAAAAAGAATTTGATGGACTTGTGGAAGAGGATTGAACTGAAAAAGTGAGTTTATTGTTTTGTATTATTACATCTGAACAATGTTGAGAGTTATTCTGAAGTGTCGTCTTTCCCTTCAGCGAATCATCCGCCTCCATCTCACCCTGTCCTCTGCATCTTCTTCTCTTACTCCAACTACCTTCATGTCCTCCTTCAACCACATCCATAAATCTTCTCTTTGGTCTTCCTCTCGACCTTCTGCCTGGCAGTTCCAACCTCAGCAACAGGATGCATTTCTCATAAAAGTTCAACTTTAGTCTCATCAGTCCAGAGGACATTTTCCCAAAAACTTTGGGATGATCAAGATGATTTCTGGCAAAAGTGAGTTGTAACTTGATATTCTTTTTTGTCAACAGTGGCTTTCACCTCAGAACTCGTCCATGGATGCCATGTTTGCCTCGTGTCTTTCTGAGGGTGGAGTCATGAACTGAGGCAGGTGAGGCTGCTAGTTGTTTAGAAGAGGTTTTCGGATCTTTTGTGACTTCTCCGGTTAGTCTGCGTCGTGCTCTTGGAGTAATTTTGGTAGGTCGGCCACTTCTGGGAAGGGTCACCACTGTGCCATGCCGTCTCCATTTATGGATAATGGCTCTACGAGTGGTCCGCTGGAGTCCAGAAGATTTACCAATGACTTTGTGTCCTTTCCCAGACTGAGACATCTCTATCATCTTCTTTCTTGTTTGCTCTTGAAGCTCTCTGGATCGCGGCATGATGATGAGTGTTCAGTATGGCCTACATCACCTTGTCAGACAGGTTTTACGTTCGGGATCTCCTGATTGGAAATGGGTGTGGCCATGAAATTGAACTCAGTTAGTTCCCCAATCATAGGATTAATCACAATTACCTCAACTTTTAACGGTGGTGGTGGTGGGGGGGTGTTTATATTTGTGTCATGTTTACATTTGTTTGAAGATCTGAAAAAGGTAAGTGTGATAAAGGCGCAAAAAAGTAGAAAGCACTTTTCTTTTTTTAGGAGTGACATTTTTTCATTTGACATGCAGAAAATAATTTAAAAAATGAGAAACTGTACACAATTGAATAAGAAAATGTAGAGTAATAAACATTTTTCCTTATTTTTTATTTAACGTATCAAAAAGTAATTTGGGCATTTTGGCTATTTTAGTGTAAAATGGACGATAAAACGGTTTCATAATGAAGACTTAAAATACTGTACAGAAGGCCCCGCCCATTTGCGTTTCACCAGTCGTAACCCCGCATACTCGCGGATTAGCGGTAGCCCCAGAAAATACTGGCGCGTGATTCAAATTTAGCCAATGGCTGAGAGCTTTAGTTTCTCCCTCCTGCTGATTGGTTGCAGATGATGTGTACACCTCTTTTTTTTCCTCCTTCGCGCACATGTCATCAGCGCGATTGAATAAATATTATGAATAAATATTATCGCTGATCCAAAGGTTGGGGGTTCGAGTCCCACTCTCCACAAGGTTGTCACTGTCCCCCCCAGTGCAGCTAACTGGGTTATCAAAGGCGGGCCATGTCTGTCACTGTCTATGGTGAGAGGTTGATGTAAAAGAACCATCGCTGACTTTCGTAAAGAGGAGCTGCAAAGCCGTCAGCGTGTTTCTGTCCCTCGCTAAAAAGGGTTGTGACAGGAAGGGCATCGACCTAAAAACCTCTGCCAAATCAAACGTGCGAATCAGATGATTCGTTGTGGCGACTCCCGAGTAAAATGGGATTAAGCCGAAAGGAAGACAGACAGACAGACAGACAGACAGACAGACATTATCAGAGTACAAAATTAAACAGTTTTTATGAATCATTACTACATGTTAGTGATTATTACTGTATTAATGAGGAAGGCTGGCGAGAGAACGGTTTTACACGCAGATTTTAGTGCATTGAATATCGTACATAGGGTTTTAAAACCACATCAATAATTCGCGGATTACCGGGATCCACGGGTGGGGGAGGAATGCGACCCTCGTGGATAATGGGGGCCTTCTGTACTGTAACTTTTGATCCAATAATGGATTATAATACATGAGGATCACTTCCTTTGTTCTTTCTGATTAACTGTTACATGAGGGATTATTATATGAGAAATGTCCTGGGTTCCTAATTAGAATTTTATAAAAAGGCTCTGACCCGTTTCCACTCGGCTGTGAAATCACTCGGGAATAGTCGCACTGTATCGGCTATAAATCACATCCCGGAGAAAAGAGTCCGAATCATATAGAGCCGGCTCCGAGTTTTGTACCCTTTCACTGAGGGCCACATCCTACATCTCGAGCTCATCAAGGGCCGGAAAATCGACTGAGAAACGCGCCTGGCTAAACAACTCATTTTGCGTATTTGTCCCCTTTCAAATTTCCCTTTCCTTTTCTGACCGTGTTTCACAGCGACATGTTAACTTACAATTCCTCGAGCCAGGAATGGACCCGCATCCCTTCTTTTGACTTTTCTCACATCTTCTCCATAATTCAGTCGTATCCAATTCCCACCTATCAGGTATTTCCTTCCCCATCACATGACCACCACTGACCGGGGAGGGGCAAAAAATGCACACGTCCACTCTGTGACATGGATGCTAACTACTGAACGCTTTTCGAACTGCTGTGCCATGCGTATTTAAGGGCGGGTCTAACACACTCAGAGGGAAAGCACTACTGCCCTCTCGTAAGAAAGCGCTCAGAGATGCCCATGATTGGCTGGTGATTGCTGTGAGTGACAGGGAAGTGAGCGCATGCCCTCGCTCCCTCAAATAGGAGCTCGGACAGTTATCTCCCACAGACTCCCGGCCACGGATTGAATCATATAGAAATTACTCCATCATCATTATAGTGGTGCACGGAGGACTAAATGAAGACCTCTAAGGACTCTGTGTGTGTGTGTGTGTGTGTGTGTGTGTGTGTGTGTGTGTGTGTGTGTGTGTGTGTGTGCACCTGAACTCCAAAGATATCTTCGGTGTGGTGTCTCTTAAGCAGAGCCCACTCAGACGCCTGTCCCTGCAGAAGGTTTGTGCACATGGCCATCTCTCCACACGTTATATCTGCTCCAAAACGCTTACACACACGCCGGAATGGCAAATTCCCACACTGCAGTCACACACACACACACACACACACACACACACACACACACACACACACACACACACACACACACACAAAGAGTAATACTCTCCACTCAGAGAAGAGCATGGAAACTGTACCTAAAGGAAAATGCAGTTTTCAGGTTTTTCATCATTGTCCTTGCCGAGTCCTCATTAAGTTCTTAATGCGGCTTCATTCCACCACATTCACACTTTTTCATTATTTTAATACATGTTCACTCTGATCACTCATGAGGACCACACCCCTGACCTTATCAGTTTCGACCACAGTCCTACTATGTTGTACAATTAGTTACTGTGTCCACACTGTCTTTTGAGAAGACAATGGAAACACAACGGAGTGTGGAGAGGTTGATTCAGCTCACCGTTGTTAGTGGAGCCAGGTACAGCTTGTCTCTGAAGTCCACCTGTGAAAAGCAAATAAAATGTTGTTCGCCTGAGGCTGATCCTGAATCAGGATTATTCAACCCCCACCCCCGTGCATGACCCCACCTGTTTCTTCTCACATGGGCGCAGTTTAATGATGTCATCATCCAATAATGGCCCAATGGTCTTCAAAGGGGGCAGATCCGTCTGAAAGACCTGCATCAGAGTATATCAGAGTATGAGACAAGGGGACTCGTCTATCTGACTGTCAATCAGAAGGTGGAATGGCCCTGCATTTAGAGAAGAGACTGGTGTCTGTGTCTCAAAGTAAGTAAAGTCCATATGTGTCAGTCCCATTAAAGGAGGGCCTCTGTGCGTCAATCTCAGTAACAGAGGTGTGGCCTCTGTGTGTGTCCATGACAGTAAGGGAGGTGTGACCTAAGCCTGTCCATCCCAATAAAGGAGGCATGGCCTTTGAGAGTCAATCATGGGAAACGTGGACTCTGTCAATCACAATAAGGGAGGTGTGCCCTCTGTGTGTCAATCTCAATAAGGTCTGGTAATACAGTACATACCTCAGTTTTAATCTGAACAGGAGGAACTTCCTGCTTGTTCTCACTCTGGATCACTTCCTTTTCCCGTCCTGTCTCCCCCGGTGTGTTTTCGGACCCCATGGACTTCTGCTCTTGTTTTTTCCCTGTGCTGATGCTTTTGAGGAAAATCTCAGACTTTTTGAAGGACACTAGTTTCTTCCTGAGTTGTCTCTGAAGTTCTTTATCCAAATTGTTCCGCACCATTTCTTTTCCATCAAGGCTATTACGAAGCTCCTCATTCACCAGGGTTTTGTAATCAGGGCCTGTGTGAGCTTTAGCGAACCTGCAGGTGACTCCGTACGGACACCTACACACATAGTAATGAGTTATAACTAATACATATACAGTCGGCCCTCTACTTACGAAATTAATCAGTTCTAGAGCCTTTTTTGGAAGCTGGAGTTTTCGTAAGTAGAGGTGCATTTTCCATGTAAAACGCCTGATTCGTTCCAAGGCTCCCAAGACGACGCCATAAACCCTTCAAAAATGATAAAAGTACAACAATTTTGTATGAAATATGTGTTTAAAGTAAAATTATTTATTAAACCATTTAAACATTTTATTAACATATTCATTAATTAAACCATTATTAAACATTTTTATTAACACACACACACATAAAACTATGTCTCTATGGTGCGTTTTGCCGAATGCGGGCTCAGTCCACACGAAACGCGCAGCTGACGGACCAATTGTATTTAAATGTTTAAATGACTGGATGTTGTATTTAAAGCGGACTTACAGTCCCTGTTTGAAAGATCAGAGGTCCTGATTCAATATTAACGTGCTTCCTTGCGAGATCGGAGGTCTTGTCCCACAGAGCATTCTGTTTTCCTTCTGCTTCAATATCGATCCGAAATAATCGCCTCCGTCACTGTATTTCCGCTGTTTCCGGGTCCATGATGGATAACGAAATATAACACTGATGATCAATCTCAAAGAGAACTCACGAGCCAACATTACTGTTCAACTCTCCTCTCTCAAGCGTGTGACAAACAGGAAGCATGGGTACAGGAAGTATGGGTACAGTTCAGCTGCCTCCTGGCCAATGGGAGGCCAGTGGGGCGGGATGTTGGGAGACAGCTAATGCGAGAGCAGCTCGCACATTGTTTGAATTTGTGAATGGTGCGTTTAAAATTTTTGAATGGCGCGTTTGGCGCTTTTCGTAAAAAGAGGTTGTTTGAGTAAAAAGAGGACAAAAATTTAGGAAAATATTTTTCATAACCTGGATTTTTCGTATTCAGAGGCTTTCGTAAGTAGAGGGCCGACTGTAAATATATATACTGTATATACACACACACACACACACACACACACAAATATCATGAACACACTGACATAATTTGATGTTATACCTGCCGAAGGTACTGTAAAGGTAACAGTTGTCTCCCAGATCTGGTGGTTTGATGGACATGTACTCAGACAAGTTGTGGATGAACTTACACTTGTCACCATAGAAACACTTTCTCTCAGACTCCTGAGTAACACAATCACAGAAACATGACACAACTGAACTCAAATTATTATATTTTCACTTCTGTTGAAGATTTATTTTTATTTATTTGAAAATATCATGCCTGAGGATCATAATTTAACTCTACTGGAAGTACCTGTATGATTGACGGACAGAGTCTGCGATCCTCGTAGCTCTGAGGTTTCAGGTGAGGTCTTGACTTGTTCTGTCCTCTCCGTTTCTTCTTCTCCTTCTGTTCCTCCACTTTGTGCCTCTTCAGTGGTGGTTCTCCGCTTGGTTCCTCTGCTCCCTCTGTGGGAGCTGCCTCTGACACTTTTTCATCTTCGGCTTTCGTGTTCTTCAATCCAGCAGCCAGGAATTCGTAGAATTTCTCTTTGTTTGTTACATACCTGAATATTTGTGAAAAATAATCAACACCCGGCTTGAGTAACATCATCTGATCTGAATCTGGCAACACATTCCCAAAGCATCTTATGTCATATTAATGACTGTGAAACAAGTTAATTCCTATTATCATTTCTGTTTAGAAAAAAATAAACACTCATTACATCACCAGTCTATTTTTTTTCTACCTTGAAGATATAAAATATGGAAATCAAGAGACCCGTCTGTCCTAAAAAAGTTACAGCTTTACTTCAGACTGACGCGAGAAACTCCTTCGATAAACATTACATAAAGATCTCATGTAGCTTGTTGTACACAACTGTCAATGATCTGTTACTATGGAAACAATAACAGAAGAGCATTAATACACATCTTACACCACCTTGTACTTACAACATTAATCACCACCTTCTAGTCAATCACAGTGTACAACAATGTGAGATAATCTTACTGTATCTTCAGAGCTGCTTCTCCTTTGTTTCCGACCAGCAATGTGGTTTTCTCTGTGCTGCTTACATCACCACCCTCCATCTTTCTACACCACCAACACAACCATCAACATCATCAACATTAACATCATCATCATCATCATCATCATCACCACCACCACCACCACAGTGGAGTGGGCAGTGTGATCAAATCAAAGCAGTTCTCTGAATAATCAGAGTAATCATTGCTCAGATACTTATTTATAAACATTCATTCATTCGTTTTCTGAACCGGCTAATCCTAATTAGGTTCGCGGGGAGACTGGTGTCCATCTCAGACAACTCTGGGCTAAGGCAGAGTACACCCTAGACAGCGCGCCAGGCCATCGCAGGGCTATTTAAAAACAAATGATTGAACATATTATTGTGAATTTAGTCGTGCAAAAACTATACTCTTGTCATAAAATATAATTAAACAAAGCTAAACAAACACACCGCTTTACCAAAAGTTTCACTAACAAATTCTACTACTTCTTTTAATACACACTCGATCTCTCAAGTTTACATTACACCCTGATCATGCAAAAGCATTTATTTGATTTATTTAGGATTATTATAAATTACACAAAACTCGCTGTAACTCACTTGCAGAAACGTGACAGGACAGCGGCGTTACACTCTAATGTGTCCGGGTTCAAAGCAAATCATTCGATCTTTAGTTCCGACACCCAGCTTTACACTATTATTAATCAAATCTCAAGCACATAATCGTATCAGGCTCGTGGACTGGTTGGAGCCTATCTCAGCCGACTCTGGGCGAAGACGGGTACACAGATCACCTCAGAGACAGCATTCACAAACCTGGGACAATCTGAAACGGTTCATTAATGTAAATGCATGTCTATGGACTGTTAGGAGCACACGCAAGCACGGGCAGAGCGTACGTACAGTACTACAGACATACTGTACATATATGTACGTGCGCGCGTGCGTGTGTGTGTGCGCGTGCGTGTGTGCGTGCGCGCGTGTGTGTGCGCGCGTGCGTGTGTGTCTCGTTTACACACTTTTATAACCATTATACAGCTCAAGATTTAACCCAAGTATAAAAATGGATCTTATATACATATGACAGTTTTTTTCCTACAGAAATAAAATGAAGTTCAGCCGCTGTCTAATGTACTTTACGTACTTTTAGAACACAAAACAAATTAACTTTTTGTACTTTAAAACAGGAAATATTGATAAATAATCGAACAGTTACACGAAGCGAAGTTATAATGACTTTAAAGTTATAACTCCGGATAGGTTTCTCTAACCCTGCACTAGTTCGAAGGTCAGCTTTAAACAGAAATGTGTTCGATCCAAACTAAAAATGATAAAACTCACGTCACTGTTGAACTGACGGCTCAGTGTTGCCTAGCAACAGCACAGGACTCGTTCCACCTGGGGTGAAGAATTATTTCAACATTTATACAGATGTTGTATTGCTATAAAGACACAGTGGCGGTGGAAAGGAAACAGACATATCAGGGACACCAACATTTACCTCAGGTGTGCTGCTAATTTTTTGAGAAACGGCTTCATTTGGCTCGAATCAAACCCCCATGACCCAGCCAGTGCACTTAGCATCCACGGCTAACACGAGCTCAGCGAAGCTGCAGCTCAGGTTTTACCTTCACATCCCACTTCTCTGTGCAATACTTCAAACAACACATTCATCTCCTCGTTCCGAAATAGATATTTACATTACACATTAAATTCATCTGTCAAAATGTCTGTTTGTGATGTTTTATTGTTGACTCAGGGCTCGGTACACTTCCCTACCACAGATACATTAAAAAAAATATCATTTACATTTAAATTTTATGCTAAATTACAGTAAAGTCAATTTTATTCCACATTAATTACTTCATTCATTAATTACAGATCGTCTTGTTCTCACAGATGTTACAGCAGCCAGTGTGTTTCCTGAAAGTCGGGTAAAGGGAGAGTCCTTTGGGCTTTTTCCACCTGTTCTGAGTGACCCATCAGGCCCATAGTATGAAGGTACCAGGAGTTCAACTCCTCCTGGATGGGACGCTGGTCCATTGCAGGTTCCCTTCCCAGTATATTTTACTGGTACCCATTGATACTGCTGGGTGAACAGAGGCACACTTGTGGTTGAGACCTTGCCCAGGGGTCTTAGCACAGTGAGGGTCTAACTGGGATTCGAACACACAACCTCCTGATCATGATCCCAGCACCCGAACCACTACGCCACCAGCCCCACTTCTGTAAAGTTAACAAGACCATAATTAATAATAATTAAGTTTTTCAAATTGATGATGTAGTGCAAGAGATACCTAGATCCATTTTCTGTCCTGGGGAGGCTGGAGCCTATCTCAGCCAACTCTCGACAAAGGCAGGGCACACCTTGAGTTTATCACAAGGCCAATATGCACACACACACACACACACACACAGGAACAATTTGGGACAGCCAATTAGCTGTGGGAGGAAACTGGAGTACCTGGAGGACCCCACACAAACATTTGAAGAACACACAAGCACCACACAGAACCCAGGCATGGGACTCAAACCCAGGACCTTCTTTCTATGAGATGGATGTGCTAACCACGATTTGACCGCAGTGCAGGTGATGATCCTTTCTTTTTCAATCTTGAGACCTGGTCCTCTCCTGTCCTATCCCACATTAATACACCATGTCTTCATGGAGGACACCTTCACACTATGACAAGACCTGCATGTTTGAGTGATGGAAAACCATCACACTACAACGTACAAAGATATTCTAAACAACGTGTGGTAACAGTTCAATGAAACCCATATACCGGCAAGAAAAGAGTCACTTTCGATGGCTCCATAAATGGCACTAATGTGATGTAGTTCCAGCGACTGAGCAATCATCACATCCGGGCCTCTCACAGTCCATGTTCTTGCAGTTTATCTAATTTAGCTTTGAAACGTTTGCTACTCAAATCCAGGACGCTAATCCCGTTCAACTTAAAGTCATAACCAAGCTGTTGTAGATCGTGCAGCCGCTGTTTCAGGGTGACCACACTGTAATCCAGCATTCTGGGTTTTTCTATGATTCTTCTGACATCAATCCCACCTTCGACCATGGAGTCCAGCTTTTGGTTCAGTGTGTCTGAGGAGACAAAGAGTACAGGAGCATAATTCAGGATGAGCTCCTTCACCGCTGCCTCGCTGCAGCCCAAAGACTTTAGCTTCAGCTGCAGGTTTCTGAAGTTCACCTTCATACTTTCATGTGACAGGTCGAGGATTTTGGCTCCGTGGCTCTGCAGAAGCTTCAGTGCCTCTTCATCGCTGAGCTCCAGCGTACTCAGGAGGAACTCGATGTTGGACTGGACACGTTTTGTGCTCCGGATCAGTACGTACACATTTCTGGTGATGATGGTGCAGGCAAACTTGTTACTGTCAGTGCCGCCAAGACTCATGGCCACATTCTTCAGAAGCTCCACCATCATTCGGTTCAGAGCCAGAGAGTTTGAGAAGATCCTGGGTGCCATGGTGAGAAGACGGTGCAGATCTTTAGGCTTTATTCCTAATGAACTTAGGTAATGTATGTTGTTCTCCAGGTTGCCATTATCGCTCGAGCGGAAGAATGACTCCGGGGATCGGTTTAGGATCGTAACAACTTCTGCATCGGTGTTGAAAATGCTGCGCCACAGACGCCAGCGTTCCTCCAGGTGTTCCTCAGATCTGGTGATGGCACGTGGAAAACGGGAAATGATGCTCGCGATTATATCACGGCTTGCTCCTTTCTCTTCAAGGAAATGAATCACTCCTTGCTCATTTGTTTGGATTTTTCGGAAAACACCAGGCTGACGGCGCTGTGCCATCTGCAAATCCACACCAAGCACACTAAGGTTCTCCAACAAAGATTTGTTCTCGGAATCAGAACCACAACCCGAAGGGTCTGTTTTATCTTCGCCAGAGTCTGGTTTTGTTCGATGATAGTTCGCTTTGGTTGTGATGAAGTATTTGAACACAGTGACCGGCCGTGCTAATCGGCTCCCGTGTGGCTTGAGCAAAAGCCGAATCTGCTGCAAAGCCATTTCTCATGACACCGAGACTGAAAAAGAAGAAAAGAATGAAAATGTACCAAAAGCTCCTGTTATGAAGTAAACATTCACCAAAATGTAAACCTTGTTAGATGACGATAATAAAACTTAAGGTCACATGACTATGGTCGCTGACTGGAGGCAAGAAGCACTGGATAAGGTCATGATGAGTGATGCACCAGAGGCTCCTCCTACCCACAGGGTGAGGCAGCAAGAACTGTTGGGGGAGGGGGGGATCATGTGACAGAAGACAAGTGATCTGTCCGAGCAAGCTGTCCAAAGTATATATCCTGCCCTCGCCCAGAGTCGGCCGAGATGGGCGCCTGCCTCCCCCCGACCTTAATTAGAATTAAGCGGTTCAGAAAATGAATGAAGTTGGAGTATCTACAATAAAACTTAAGAAAAGGTGTTTTAATAACTTCCATGAAACCAGATTTCACACACACTGTTAATGCGGCTGTTTACTCGCTCACTCATCTTCTGATAATCCAAGGACATGACTAGGGTTCTGGGGAAGATGCGCCTATTGTGGCCAACATTGGGTGAAGGCGGGGTACACCCCGAACAGGTCACCAGACCATCTCGAGGCAACACACACACACACAGCCATTCACACTTTGCACTGAGGGGCAATTTGGAACAGTTAGTTAGCCTGATGGCATGTCCTGAGAGTGGGAGGAAACTGGAGTACCCGGAGTAAACCCACACAAGCACGAGGAGAACCTGCAAACTCCACACACAACCGCCCTGAGCCTGGCAATCAAACTTTGCTGTGAGGCAGGTGGGCTGATCACCAGACCAGGGCTATTTAGGCTTCATCAATTCTGTAGTGTTGAGAAAGACTTCAAAGTGTTCAACTGAGTCTATCAACTCTTTTTTCCTTTTGACTGTGCTTTCGGCTGTTCCCTTCAGGGGTCGCCACAGCGAATCATCTGCCTCCATCTCACCCCGTCCTCTGGGCCTTCTGCCTGGTAGTTCCAACCTCAGCATCCTACTACCAATATACTCACTATCACTTCAAGAGTGCAGGGTCGACTGGGAAGAAGGTTCTTGAGTCCCACGCCTACCTTAATGCTCACGTGACCATTTCATTGTGTGACGCCCAAAAAAAAAAAAAAAAAAAAACAACCAGTGAAGGCCTTTATTACGGTTCTACTTCACCAGGACTAACACAGAACCAAAAAAAGCTAATATTACATCAATATTTGGATGCAGTTCATGCATTTCCTCTTGGAAAGGGGAGCAGATGTAACGATGTGCAACCACAGGAACCAGACAGCGCTGCATGTCAGTCAGCCAGACCTACAGAACAAGCTGTTGGCTGCCATGACGAGACCCTTAAACCTTCATGCTCAGCTATTAGAAGTCGCTTGGAGAGGAGATATCCGCGTGCTTCAGCACCCGCTGGTAAGCAGACAGGTCTCTGACTTCCATTTAGCATTTGGTAGGTGGGAAACACGACACCACATTTCTTTACTGTCAGACAAAGAAATGACGCTCAGATACTCTGACTGGCTGGAAAATGGACTTTCGGCATTGGCCGTCTGTAACTAGCGTAGGCCTCCGTCAGTCCCGAAGGACTATGGCTGCGCTCTGGCCAGTATCCCGACTGGTGATACTCCCCAGTGCGCAGAGCCTGGGTAGGGAGTAATGAGGGACAGGCTGTTACCCAAGCAGCAAGTCCCCCCCCTGTCTCGGCACCACCGGAAGGATCCAATGGAAAGGCAAGTGCCGATACGACTGGGTTCCAGTGCCGCTGCAGGAGAGAAACTACGGTCAATTTAGAACGGCCAATTAACCTACAGTGCACGTCTTTGGATTGCGGGGGAAACCGGAGCACCCGGAGGAAACCCGCACAAGCACGGGGAGAACATGCAAACTCCACACAGAAACGCCCAGGCCGGGAATCGAACCCGGGAAGCTGTGAGGCGGACGTGCTAACCACTACGCCACCGTGCCGTCTGTAACTACTTTAAAGGAAAAACCCTCCACCCCACCCCATAATCAGAGGCGTGTCAACTTTGGCACTGGAAGGCAGTATTAACTAAGCTGTAGGCCAAACTCAGCATAAATACTGTGTGTGTAATAAACCCCTATAAGTCCACCTCGAGGGCGAAGCTTCACCAGGTAGTACAAGTTCGTAATTGCTTGGTTTATAGTGGCATATTATGTAGAATTACTGTGTCCTCTTGATGTCCTCTTGATGCCTGTCGCGCAACTCTTTGTAATCTCGGTGTTTTTTTCTCCAACGCGTCTTTGTGATTTTAAATGATCCGGGTCAAAAGGTGCACACACTTCATGAAGCTTCCCTCTTGGTGGGGGTAACAAATTAGCCATGTGTACTGGGAATCAGGTAATCCCTCCTCTGTACATGTCCAAACCATCCCAATCTAGCCTCTCTGACTTTGTCTCCAAAACCTCTAACATGTGCTGTCCCTCTGATGGACTCATTCCTGATCCTATCCATCCTCGTTACTCCCAGAGAGAACCTCAACATTGTCATCTCTGCTACCTCCAGCTCTGCCTCCTGTCTTTTCCCCAGGGCCACTGTCTCTAAACCATACAACATCGCTGGCCTCAACACCGTCCTGTACACTTTTCCTTTCATATCAACATTCCTGTCAATCTCCACCGGGGTCATACACACCTGACTTTACAGCTCCACCTCTCCCCGTGTCATCGCTTTGAATATCATCACAAGTACGAATGTATGCACATCTATTTAAATGGTTTTAATTATTTAAAAAGCTATAAACATGATCCTTTTTTTAAACATTTCCACTTCACGAAGAACTTGTGGACTCACCACAGATCACTCAGACCACCGGCTGCGTCTCAATTGAACTTTTACTAGATACTCAGTCCACTAGGTTCGGTGTTGAGTGTGTAGTAATACAACCTATTTAGGGCACCTGCACAGGGAGCGGAGAGAATTTTATTCCGTAGCATCTCGTTTATTAGCTTTAACTAACACAAATAATCTCAAACCGCGGAGAGGGATAACAAATTAAATGTATAACTAAAGTTACTGCGACTCATACCCTTCTGCTTTTAACCGAGCTGTGCTAACGGCTCAATCCTAAATCACGAGACTCTCCCTATACACGCGCACTCCAAACTCTATATAATATCGTGAATGAGAAAGATGTAGTGCACTTCTATTTAATCTCGGATGCATTCGGAATCCATCCTAAAGTCTTCTTCTTCTTCTTCTTCTCTTCTGCTTCTTCTTCTTCGTTTATTGATATAATCGCGCCCCCTCGAGTCTGGGATATATTAAGCTGCATAATACATCAAAAATCATTCATTCGTTCATTCATTCATTCTCTAAGATGCTTAATCAAAATCAGGGTCGCAGGGAGGCTGGTGCCCATCTCAGCCGACCATGGACAAGGGCAGAATACACTCTGGACTGCTGGTCAGGCCATCGCAAGGCCAACACTCTCACACTTCGGGGTGATTTGGAAAGGTGAGAAAAGATTTTCTAAATCTTTTGCTGAAATAGTAAGGGGGTCCTGCTAATCAGCTTGACACTTGCGCGGTGAATTAATGTCCTTGCGACGTATCACCTAACCGATCAAGATCAAGTGAGCTACTGCTGAGCTGTTTGGATTTGAGCTGATTAAAGCACACGATGGCTTGCGTGTGACCTCACTTCCTGTTTTCGAATAGCGTGCCGGCAATCAATGACGTGAAGAAACACTAGACCGCATGCTCTGTATATCTTATGCATGCAGCCATGGTCAGTAGGCTCTGACTTCCGGTTAGGGCAAAAAGCTGATCAAGCAGACACACATCGATATGGAAAACGATGCGATAAATGTAAATATTTTGGAAGTTATGGATCCCTAGAGACATGAATATAATGTAAACATTTGAATCATGCACAGGAAGGTTTGGAAGATGCATCAACACATTATAGGAGGTACAGACCTTAATAATATTCCCCATGTCAAACATGTCAACCGCCACATCAGAGGGACAGCACATGTAAGATGTTTTGGAGACAAAGTCAGAGGCGAGATTGAGATGGTTTGGACATGGACAGAGGAGGGATAGTGAGTATATTGGTAGTAGGATGCTGAGGTTGGAAGTAACAGGCAGAAGGCCCAGAGGAAGACCAAAGAGACGATTCATGGACGTGGTGAAGGAGGACATGAAGGCACTTGGAGTAAGAGAAGAAGATACAGAGGACAGGGTGAGATGGAGGCAGATCATTCGCTGTGGCGACCCCTGAAGGGAACAGCCGAAAGGAAAAGAAGAAGACGACTTTAATAATATTCCCCATGTCAAACATGTCAACTGCCACGCCCACCTCTCTTGTCTTAGTATAGTGTAGCAGGGATTTCAACTGATATATTCCACAAATTACAAGGAATTTTTCAGACACTTTTTGAAACAAAACGGCGCTACACACTTATAACCACAAACACTTACCGTTAAACTCCACATGTAATATTATATCATATAAATGAGCAGCAGCAACATCATACTTTTTATTGATTACAGATACAGTATACACAATAACAGAGCAGTGACACACATGCTTGTCATGTTCACATTAAACATGAAACTAAAGTGATCCTCCCGACTTGTATAAAAGGAGACAGATGAGTGAAGAGACCAGCATTCTGCCTTTAGTCCTGTTGGTGTTGAAACATCACAGTTCTGTTCACCTGGGGTCTGACACTGTCCCCTGTGAGACTGAGGTCGGTGAGACTGACTGTGTGAAATCTACCAACCTTGATGAATTTGTTCACAAATCAATTTGATCGTTGCAGAACAGTGTGTGTCAATACCTTTTGTAGTTTCTGTAAAATGCTGAGTCATTTCAGGAAACAAATCATTTGGAAGGTCAGTCAACATTTTAGAAACCAACATCTTCTCCCACTGTGCACGAACAACTTGCTTGATGTTAGCAGAAGACCTCAACACAATTCCACAGGGTTTTGCAATACGAGTAACGCTTTCTGCTGGGACAACAAGTCCACCTTTATTTTTCAAAGTAAGCAAGGCTGCTGTCCATTCTGAGGCAGGCCTGATAAGTGCCACTGAACATTCGCTGCAAGATATCTTCTTTGTGAGTGCACGCACCGCCCATCCAGCAATATATTCGAAGATTCCCTCAACAAATGCACTCAGCCCAGCTGTGGTAACACTGTGTGATCACAGAGAGATGAATCAAAAGAGATTGCGGGCACAACCATTTCAGCCCCAGTATCAACAACATTCAATAAGGATGCTGTGTCCTGTGCTGCACAATTTAATATTATATACAATTTACAATATACAATCTACAATTTAATAGAACCAGTGATAGATACACCAGCATGACGAAGCAGGGACCTGAAAGCACTGGAGAACTGCAAAGCTGATGGGTTGTTATTCCACCCACCTCGCTGTCGCACAGCAGAGAAAAAAGTTCCAAATGATCCTGAGATAACTTGTATGTCAATAAATATCTCTGTACAGGGTTCTGACCCATTAACAATTCCTGAGACAATTTGAGGATACTCTCAATGTTACACAGGAAACCAATGACGCCCATCGTTCTCTTACCAGAACTCAACTGTCTAGCAGACATATCCGTCACACTCAGGAACACTGACTCAGCATTCAAAACCTCTCAGTGTAAGCAAGATCTTCTGGCCCTCGTGGAATTTTATTACCTTTTGCACAAAGCAAACGACTGTTGGTAAAATCAAACATATGATCGATAACAGATACAAAATTTGCTGTCCCCTCACAGTCAGCAAAATCATCACAACCTCTCTGACGTCCGTCCACGCCTTAAAGCAGCAGCTACTGAAGAACTCATTGTTTGTGCTGCTAACCTCACATTCATTGTCTGCTTTTGGAAGGGAATATGTTGAACAGTAAGTTTGTTTGCAGCACGTAAACCTTCAGAAGCTTCAACTTCCTGCAAACGTACAATATCTGTCCATGTAGCTGTACCAACAGATGTTTTAATTTCACTTAAAGAACGAAGTGCACCGCTGATATTTTTAATCAGGTGACAAGAATCAAAGAACACATGAATGCTACGAGAACTGTGAGATGGGTGTGGAAAACTACTATTGATATTATCATGTAGAATTGAACAACCTAAAAGAGTTGCCATTTTTTGATTTGTAGTATGAGCATCCATAACAAGAGCCGAAACATCTCCATTACAATCATACGAGGACAAATATCAGATAATAACAATTGACACTGGATTTCTGCTGATAAACTTTTGGTTAAAAATATGCAGCAGGCACTTTCCACCGGCCCTGGAGGCCAACAGCCAGAACAACAAGTGCCTCAGTAGCCTCTCCTGCACCACCTTCCAGTGACCCTGCACCAGGGTCAACAAAGCCAACCAGCTCTTGATGCTTTGGATCCCAGTCGAGATGCTTCCTCAGAGACATTCCATCAGGCGTGATGCAGCAGTCGCTGTGGTTTCTTGAATCAGCCGCTGCCTTTGACTGAAGCAGGTTTAGCACCTGCTGGGAAATTCCAGGCTTCGCTGATACTCACCCACCTAGAACGCAACAGAACAACTAAATGTGAATTGTATTATCCAACAAGAGGTCTAGGGACCAGGTCCCTCATCTGGGCGAGCTGATGCGGGATTGACTAGGAAATAAAATACCAGAATTATGAAGCATTAGGTTCACTGAAAAAACTGAGACAGTATGTCCACCTTCGTCCTCTGCATCATGTCAGCCAGCTCTCTACCTTTTCCTGTCATAGTTCCAACATTCAAAGTCCCCACTCTCAGTCCTAGACTCATGCCTTTCCTCTTCTCTCTCTGCCTACGGACACGCCTCCCGCCTCTCCTTCTTCGACCAACAGTAGTCCAATTTCCACCAGCACCCTGTTGGTTAACAGCACTGATGGCGGTCGTTGTTAACCCGGGCCTCGACCGATCCGGTATGAAATTTGTGTTTAGGGTTTTTGCATTTTGTGTTCTGGCAAAAGTTTTACGCCGTTTTTTTTGCCCTTCCTGTCGCATTTATCCGAGCTCGTGACCGGCGTGAGGGCGGGCACTTGTTTGTGCCCCCACTCACGGCTGCATTAACAAGCTGCATTGTCACGTTGGATTTGTTAGATTCCTCGGCCTTTGATAAAACTATAGGTAGCTTTTGTAACGTCGCCGCAAATGAAAGCGCAACAAGTTCATCTTTATGCTTGTGGGAACAACCGGGAAGACCCCTATGTATACAATACGCTTGAAGGTTGTGAACTTTCCATAAATTGAACGTATCGATAGTGCAGTTCTCATCCACATCAAGGTTCATTTCCGCCTTATTGGTAGCTTGTATGGTAGTCGCGATCCCATGATGCCGTGCACAAGCTGAGATGCAAATTTGGTCTATTGCTTGTCGGCTGTTTGAGTGCCAATTCTTCCCCACTTCAAAGCAGCATGCAGAGGGAATTGAGGTGCATTCTGGGAGCCAAAGCACAGGACATAGCAGGTTATTTTAAGTTCTTCGGTGAGGCAGTTCTCTAAGACACTGATACATGCTGGACTTAATGAGGTACAGTAGGCCCTTGACTATTCGTGGTTTTGCCTTCGCAATTTGAGTACACGTGGTCTGCCCAGCAACCAGCACGTGATTCAAATTCAGCCAATGGCTGTCCTCCTTTCTGCTGATTGGTTGAGCTGATGTCCCGCCCCTTTTTGCTCATTCGCGCAAACTTTGTGCATGTGTTGTTGTGGTTTTTTTTCTGTTTTTAATTAGAGTAAGTACAGTTAAGCTCAGTCATGCCACCAAAACGCTGCACAACTTCTGTGGCTTCTGGTAAAGGCACTGAAGAGCATTAATACAGGAATGACGCTGCATGATAAAGTTGAATTACTTGATATGCTTCGGGAAGGGAAAAGTTTTGCTGCAGTAGGCGCCATTATAAAGTAAACGAGAGTACAATCTGCTATATAAAGAAAAAAGAGAAGGCCATCAGAGCTAGTGTAGCACAGAGCTGTTGCTGAAGCGCTAACAAGGTGAATGTGGTAAGAAACGAGGGAATCGTCCGGATGGAATCCGCCTCGGGATTCTGGATGTTCAGGAAACTACCTAAACTCCGAAACATGGGCAGAGAAAACAGACAAACAGTCTTCCTTCATGAGGATCCAAAAAAACAACTGAGAACTTTATTGAAAAAACCACAAGGTGGCACCAAAAACTTACAACACTATGAGACACAGAGGGCCGCAGCAGGTTTTACTAAATTACATGAATTTAATCATCAATATCCAACACTGGACACAAAGACTTACAGAGGAAAAATATCCCTTGAGACACAAAGATGATTTGTAAGAAGGCACTGAGTTTATATTCTCAATTCAGCGGAGGCAGCGAAGTTGAACCACAACCAGGACCATCAACAGCATCAGCTGCAGAGACTTTTCAAGCCAGTAAGGGTCGGTTTGATGGTTTTGTAAAACATTACCAGATTTGAATTAGAAAATCAGACGGAGAAAGCGCAGCTGCAGATCCACACGCTGCGGAGAAGCATCCTGATGCATTTCAGCAAATCGTTATGGAAAATCGATACAAGCCAGAGCAGGGATTCGACCTTTTTTTTTATTTGGTACTATATTCAACTTTAACTTAAGTTGGATAACTTGTGCCTAATCCTTTTCTTGAATGAATAAAATACTGTATGTTTCAATCCATCAGGTAATTAACATGGATGACACAGGGTTGTTTTGGAAAAAGATGCCTTCCAGAACATTCCTCATGAAGGACGAAATTAGAGTCCCAGGTTTCAAAGTGCAAAAGGACAGAGGAACACTTGTTATGTGTGGTAATGCTGCTGACTGGACGATGAAACCTGGACTGATTCATAGGTCTGCAAATCCCAGATGTCTCAAGAAAAAAAATAAAAACACCTTGCCTGTTTTCTGGATGCATAATTCCAAGGCTTGGATTTCGAAGGTCCTCTAACTGGTTTTATAAGTGCTTCATCCCTCAAGCAGAACAATACCTCGATGAAAATGGAATGGAAGTACTGTACAGTATTAACATGTTTTAAATTATTATTCCAGTAGAGCACTGTGCCTAAATTAATGTTTTCTGTAGTACAGTACAGTATGTTTACAATAGTCAAGTTTCTCCTTTTGACATCCAGTTTGTTAATGACTGTCCACTTCATGTTTTTCATGTCCTCACCAGCCCAATAAACAGTGCAAGGGTTCCCTCTAGTGGGCGTCTGAGAAGCATTTTTAACCACTGATGTGAAAATACACAGTGCTGTAACTGTATGATTATCCAAATTATCAATCTATTTTATTACACTTCATCGCTGTGGTGACCCTGAAAAAGGTAAAAAGCCGAAAGGAAAAGAAGAAGGGACTTTACCAGTTATCTAAGATGATACATGCTAGTCTCAACTTGACGTCATAAGTTCAACTTGGTCTTCAAGGTAGAGAGAGCACGGGCGTGTCCAAATACTCACAACAGGTGAAAGGTCCGTGAGCGTGTGCGAATAGGCTGTTCCCAGAGTGCTCGATCAAGCCACCTCAGTGGGAAGGAAAAAGTGAAAGAAGGGCCGATTCCAGACCTTGGGGGACCTGTGGAAGCAGTGGACTGAGTCTGGAGTAGAAACATCCAGAGCCACCATGCACAGGCGTGTGCAGGAAATGGGCTAGTGGTGCTGCATTCTCCTGACCTGGCCTACAGAGAAGCGCAGGATGAGGACAGATGACAGGTTGGCATATCTCATGAGCGTGCGCCTCATCATCCGACCCCGCTCATCAACACCATGTACATTCCCCGACACCACCATCATCAGATTATCAGGAAGAGGAAAACTGGTGTACTGACCCCACCAACGCTGGAATGCTGTAGAGTTATGGATAGTCTGAGATTTTTTGGAGAAAAATGATTTATTGCCTGCATATTATTGTCATTATTCTGTCACTGAAGGCAGCAATATTTACACTGGAAAGACTCTTCAAAGTGAATTAACTTATTATAAACCAAATATGGCTTCTCATAAAAATCTCAAATAACTATACAGTGTACAGAGACAATTCATGCGGCTTCAGTGCATCACGTTTTTTTTTTTTTTTTAATATTCATCGAATTAAAAAAATAAGGAAAGTAAGGAAGAATAAGTGAAAAGGTGAAGGAAAATGCGTCAAAACCAAGGCCAATTATGCAAACACACAAATTTCAGGAGATTTTGGAGCACTTCATGCTTCCATCTGCTGAAAAGCTTTATGGAGATGAAGATTTCATTTTTCAGCACGACCTGGCACCTGCTCACAGTGCCAAAACCACCGCTAAATGGTTTACTGACCATGGTATTACTGGGCTCAATTGGCCTGCCAACTCTCCTGACCTGAACCCCATAGAGAATCTGTGGGATATTGTGAAGAGAAAGTTGAGAGACACCAGACCCAACACTGTGGATGAGCTTAAGGCCGCTATCGAAGCATCCTGGGCCTCCGTAACACCTCAGCAGTGCCACGGGCTGATCGGCTCCATGCCACGCCCGCATTGAAGCAGTCATTTCTGCAAAAGGATTCCCCACCAAGTATTGAGTGCAGAACTGAACATAATTATTTGAAGGTTGACTTTTTTTGTATTAAAAACACTTTTTTTTAAATGATCGGATGAAATATGCTAATTTTTTGAGATAGGCATTTTGGGTTTTCATGAGCTGTCTGCCAAAATCATTAGAATTAAAACAATAAAAGACCTGAAATATTTCAGTTGGCGTGCAATGAATCTAAAATATATGAAAGTTTAATTTTTATCAGTACATTACAGAAAATAATGAACTTTATCACAATGTGCTAATTTTTTGAGAAGGACTAGTATATATGTGTGTGTGTGTATATGTGTGTGTGTATATATATATATATATATATATATATAAAGTGGGGCAGTGGTGATCTAGTGGTATAGGGTGCTGGATCACTGATCCAAAGGTTGGGGGTTCGAGTCCCACTCTCCACAAGGTTGTCACTGTCCCCCCCAGTGCTGCTAACTGGGTTATCAAAGGCGGGCCATGTCTGTCACTGTCTATGGTGAGAGGTTCATGTAAAACAGGGGTGTCAAACTCGTGCCACAAAGGGCCATGTGGCTGCAGGTTTTTGTTTCAACCAAGCAGCAGCACACCTGATTTTGCTCATTTAAACAGCTGACCTGAGTCTTGGTCAATCAACTGCCTGAAGACTCAGGTCAGCTGTTTAAATGAGCAAAATCAGGTGTGCTGCTGCTTGGTTGAAACAAAAACCTGCAGCCACATGGCCCTTTGTGGCACGAGTTTGACACCCCTGATGTAAAAGAACCATTGCTGACTTTCGTAAAGAGGAGCTGCAAAGTCGTCAGCGTGTTTCTGTCCCTTGCTAAAAAGAATTGTGTCAGGAAGGACATCCGACGTAAAAACCTCTGCCAAATCAAACGTGCGACTCAAATGATTCACTGTGGCGACTCCCGAGTAAAAGGGGAAAAGCCGAAAGGAAGACAGACATATATAGATAAAGTCTGCTGTATAACGTTTATATATTTCATTACTAAATATCACAGTACAAAATTAAAAAGTTTTTCTTAATCATTACGATATTTTTCTACATTAATACTGTATTAATGAGTAAGACTGTCGATAGAATGTGTTTAAGAAGCATATTTTAGCGCATGTAATAGATACATAGTATTTTACTGCCGGCTGCTCATTCGTGCATGTGACGTCATACAAGGGGTTTTACTTCCGCGTACAGAACTCGCAGATTATCTTGATTCGCGGGAAGGCCCGGAACCGTACCCCCGCGAATGTCGAGGGCCTACTGTACAGCTTCCAGTCAGAAGTTACTACAAGTAACATTATAGAGGTGTGGAAATTAGCGAGGGGGATGTCCAATGCTGTAATAGGCTCTAGTCCCATCCAAATATGGCGTGGTGATGTCACTTACAGTAGATTATGGACACTGAACTGCTGGATGTCTGAGTGGCATTCTGAAACTGAAATGGGCTTTTAGATAATTGGAGGACTTTTGAGGGTAAACCTGGCCTGATAGGGCGGGAGAGTATCCATCCCACTCGGTAAGATGCTGCTCTCATTTCTTGCAGCATAACACAGAGTCTAAGAACAGGACTAGTTAGTCGGTGACTATCCAGAGCCAGAGAGCAGACAAACAGGCTAATCCGAGCGTATGCTAGCTGCGCAGAGTCATCATTCAAGGTCAAGTTCAATTATCTAGAAACTCTGTCTGTTTCCTGAACTGAACAAAAATGTAAAAACTCTCAGAGTCTGTTTTAATAATCTTTTTAACATAAATTTGAATCATACTGAATCTACAGCCACACCTTTGACCGAAAGACAGGGTTATTAAATGTTAGATCTCTTGCATCTAAAGCACTTATTGTCAATGAAATCATTACTGATCAGGAGTTTAGTCTAATGTATTTAACACAAACATGGATTAAACCCAATCAATATGCAGCATTAAATGAAGCTCCTCCTCCCGGATACAGTTATATACTGTACACCAACCTCATCTAACTGGCAGAGGAGGACCATCGCAGTTATTTATACTGATAACCTCGGCTTTATACAAAAATCCAGACTGAATTTAACGTGTTTGAAATTCATTACGTATGTTCTTGAAAAAATATCGCATATGATTCCTTTAATTTTACTTACAGACCGCCAGGGTTGAAGAAGGAGAGGCGGGAGGTGTATCCATAGGCAGAGAGAGAGGAGGAAAGGCATGAGTCTCGGACTGAGAGTAGGGACTTTGAATGTTGGAACTATGACAGGAAAAGGTAGAGAGCTGGCTGACATTATGCAGAGGAGGAAGGTGGACATACTGTGTGTTCAGGAGACCAGGTGGAAAGGAAGCAAGGCTACAAGTTTAGGATCAGGGTTTAAACTGTTTTATCATGGTGTGGATGGGAAGAGAAATGGAGGAGGAGTCATCTTGAAGGAGGGGTTTGTCAGGAATGTTCTAGAAGTGAAGAGAGTGTCAGACAGAGTGATGAGTCTCAAGTTAGAAATTGAAGGTGTGATGTTCAATGTTGTTAGTGCTTATGCCCCACAGACAGGATGTGAGCTAGAAGAGAAGGAGAGATTCTGGAGTGAGTTAGACGAAGTGATGCAGAGTACCCCCAGAGGTGAAAGAGTGGTCATTGGTGCAGACTTCAATGGACATGTTGGTGCAGGCAACAGAGGGGACGAGGAAGTGATGGGCAGGTTTGGTATCCAGGACAGGAACACAGAAGGACAGATGTTGATAGATTTTGCAAAAAGGATGGAAATGGCTGTGGTGAATACTTTCTTCCAGAAGAGACAGGAGCATAGGGTGACTTATAAAAGTGGAGGTAGGAGCACACAGGTAGACTACATCTTGTGTAGACGATGTAATTTGAAGGAAGTCAGTGACTGAAAAGTAGTAGCGGGTGAGAGTGTTGCCAAACAGCACAGGATGGTGGTGTGCAGGATGACGCTGATGGTGAGGAAGATGAAGAGGGCAAAGGCAGAGCAGAAGACAAAGTGGTGGAAGCTGAAAAAGGAAGAGGGTCGTGTTGTCTTCAAGGGGGAGTTGAACCAGGCTTTGGGTGGTCAGAAAGTGCTTCCAGATGACTTGAAAACTACAGCTAATGTGATCAGGGAGACAGGTAGGAGAGTTCTTGGTGTGTAATCTGGAAGGAAAGTAGATAAGGAGACTTGGTGGTGGAATGAGGAAGTGCAGGAGTGTGTTCAAAGGCAAAGGTTAGTTTAGAAGAAGTGGGACATAGACAGGACAGAAGATAGTAAACAGGAGTACAGGGAGACACAGCGTAAGGCAAAGGTAGCAGTGTCAAAGGCCAAACAGAGAGCATATGATGACTTGTATGCTCGGTTGGAAAGTAAAGAGGGAGAAAATGATTCCTACAGGTTGGCACAGCAGAGAAATAGAGATGGGAAGGACGTGCAGCAAGTTAGAGTGATTAAGGACAGAGAGGGAAATGTATTGACTGATGACAGAAGTGTGCTGGGAAGATGGAAAGAGTACTTTGAAGAGCTGATGAATGAGGAAAACGAGAGAGAAAAAAAGAGTAGAAGAGGTGACGAGGACCAGGAAGTAGCAAAGATTAGTAACGGTGAAGTGAGGAGGGCATTGAAGAGGATGAAGAATGGAAAGGCAGTTGGTCCTGATGACATACCGGTGGAGGTATGGAAGTGTCTAGGAGAGGTAGCAGTAGATTTTCTGACAAGAACATTTAACAAGGTCTTAGAGAGTGAGAGGATGCCAGAGGAATGGAGGAGAAGTGTGCTGGTGCCCATTTTTAAGAACAAGGGAGACGTGCAGAGTTGCAGCAACTACAGAGGGATAAAGTTGATGAGCCATACGATGAAGTTATGGGAAAGAATAGTGGAAGCTAGACTAAGGGCAGAGGTCAGCATTTGTGAACAACAGTTTGGTTTCATGAAAAGAAAGATCACCACAGATGCAGTGTTTGCCTTGAGGATGTTAATGGAGAAGTACAGAGAAGGTCAGAGGGAGCTGCATTGTGCCTTTATGGATCTGGAGAAAGCATATGACAGGGTGCCGAGAGAAGAACTGTGGTATTGCATGAGGAAGTCTGGAGTGGCAGAGAAGTATGTTAGAGTGGTGCAGGACATGTATGAGAGATGTAAGACAGTGGTGAGGTGTGCTGTCGGTGTGACAGAAGAGTTCAAGGTGGAGGTGGGACTGCATCAAGGGTCAGCTTTGAGCCCTTCTTGTTTGCTATGGTGATGGACAGGCTGACAGACAAGGTTAGACAAGATTCCCCATGGACTATGATGTTTGCAGATGACATTGTGATCTGTAGTGAGAGCAGAGAACAAGTGGAGGAAAATCTAGAGAGGTGGAAGTATGCCCTGGAAAGGAGGGGAATGAAGGTTAGCCTCAGTAAAACAGAATACATGTGTATGAATGACAAGGACCCAAGAGGAACGGTGAGGTTACAGTGAGCAGAGAAAAGGAAGGTGGAGGATTTTAAGTACTTCGGCTCAACATTCCAGAGCAGTGGAGAGTGTGGAAAAGAGGTGAAGAAGCGTGTGCAGGCAAGTTGGAATGGTTGGAGAAAAGTGTCTGGTGTGATGTGTGATAGGAAGGTATCGGCAAGAATGAAAGGAAAAGTGTACAAGACGGTGTTGAGGCCAGCGATGTTGTATGGTTTCGAAACAGTGGCCCTGGGGAAAAGACAGGAGACAGAGCTGGAGGTAGCAGAGATGAAAATGTTGAGGTTCTCTTTGGGAGTAACGAGGATGGATAGGATCAGGAATGAGCACATCAGAGGGACAGCACATGTAAGACGTTTTGGAGACAAAGTCAGAGAGGCTAGATTGAGATGATTTGGACATGACATGTACAGAGGAGAGATAGTGAGTATATTGGTCGTAAGATGCTGAGGTTGGAACTACCAGGCAGAAGGCCCAGAGGAAGACCAAACAGAAGATTTATGGATGTGGTGAAGGAGGACATGAACGTAGTTGGTGTAAGAGAAGAAGATGCAAAGGATAGGGTGACATGGAGGCAGATGATTCGCTGTGGCGACCCCTGAAGGGAAAAGCCGAAAAGAGAAGAAGAACATTTTATAAAAGTAGGTATTATTGTTGATTTGAGCCTTCCTTCCTGTTTTTTTAACCTGACTCTTTGAATGACCGTACAAGAATTCCTATGTGTGTAAAAGCCCAAATTGCAATTAAAAATCTTGAATCTTGACAGATTAAAAAATGTTGGCATTAAGGGAACCGCCCACTCCTGCTTCAAATTTTATTATCTGACTGTTATCAGTTTGTCGATGTAAATAGTGATTTCTCTGTACATTGTAATGTTAAGTTTGATGTTCCACAAGGTTCTGTCCTAGGCCCGTTGCTTTTCTCTCTATACATGCTCCCTTTGGGTAATCATTTGTTGTCTTGGTATTCACTTTAATTGTTATGTTGATGATACAAAGTTATATATTTCAGCAAAGCCAGATGAGAGACATCGGCTTAATAAAGTTGAGATATGTGGGTGTTTCACTCTCATCATATGGAGCAGTAAAGGACGTTGGAGTGATTATTGACGCTGATCTTTCATTTGAAGCTCATGTCGATAATATTCGTCGGGTGGCCATGTTTCATCTCAGGAATGTTACTAAAATAAGAAATATGATGTCTAATGGGAACATAAACAAGCTCCAGCTCGTCCAGAGCCAGACACGAGTATATCACCCCGACTGTATTTACACTTCACTCGCTCCCAGTTACATTTCACATTGAATATAAAATACTACTTTTAACCTATAAAGCAGTTCATGGTCTTTCACCACATTATCTTAGTGAACTTCTTGTCGTTTATGATTCGACGTGCCCCATTTGTGCTTTATATGTTAAACGTTTTTTATATTCAATGTGAAATGTAACTGGGAGCCAGTGTAGTGTCAATAAGGTCGGGGTGATATGCTCGCGTCCTCTCGCTGCTGCATTCTGGAGGATCCTACTCCAGAGAACAGGCCGGATCCAGCAGCAGAAGGTCATGCACAGAGCTGATGTTTATGTGCTGCCTTCTATTGAAACAGAACCCCTCACTCTACATCAGTTCTGGAGGTTTTGAGAAAACATGGACAGAAACCACCATTCACTTTGGCTGATCCTAGAAGGGTCTGTATTCCTGGAGAATGTCATCAGCAGAACTTTTATAGGCTTCTATAATCCTATATTTTAAACACTTTGGTCTTTATTTATTTAAAGCTATACAGGGAGTCCTCGGTTTACGGCGCTGATCCATTTTTAAGAAGTAATGTAACCCGAATTTCAGTGTAAGTCGGAACATAACATAAAATATACTGAAAAGTACTGTATGTACAGTGCTATAATAAAATGTCACAGTTAATGACACAAAAAATGCAGCTGAGGTGGAGGGTACAGGATCTGCTGCAGGCCTCTCTACCTTCTTAAAATCCTGCTCCAGGTTAGACTGGACAGAGAGCAACCTCTTCTCATCCAAGATCTCCTTGTAGCATTGCATCAAATCCATGATGCCTCTGGAAACTCTAGTGAACCTTTCCAAGTTGGGATCCTGAGCCTCAAAAGTTGCCAACGCTTGCCTCATTTCGCGCGCTTGAAACTAGTTCGCGTTTGTTTACATAACCGCGTAAGATGTAATGGTGCGTAATATTACAGTACCGAGACCGAGCGAAGGGAAGTGATGGCGTCTTCCTCTGCCCACAACCACAGCACAGCGTATTCTTCTGCCTCGCACGCCCAAAACTAGTTCGCGTTTGTTTACGTAACCGCGAAAGACGTAATGATGCGTAATATTATTTTTTATATCTTTATGGGGTGGGTTTGTAACCATGAAACGGTGGACCGGTGTAAAACGAGGACTCCCTGTAAACATCTCAGTAGTACTTAATGCTATTAGGATCACAGGAAGGCTGGAGCCTGTCTCAGCCGACTTTGAGTGAAGGCAGGGTATACCCTGATCAGCTCACCACACACACACACACACACACACACACACACACACACACACACACACACGCACCATGAGCATCCAATTAACCTAATCTGCATGTCTCTGGAAGGAAACCAGAGCATCCGGAGATAACCCACATGACACACAGAGAGAACATGCAAACGCCACACAGAGACACCCTCGATGAGCCCGGGACTCGAACCCAGAATCTTCTGGCTGTGAGGTGGATGTTCTTACGGAGTTTATGCACTCAGACATTCATGAGTGGAAAAAACTTCTTAAAGTGTGGAATAAAGGCTGCGTCACCGCGCTACTGGAATTCGACACTTCACAGATACACCTCTGACGCCTTTGATCAGAGTTGACTGGATAAATTGCATGTGTGTGTGTGTGTGTGTGTGTGTGTGTGTGTGTGTGTGTGTGTGTGTGTGTGTGTGTGTAGTGCATTAGCAGAGAGATAATGAATAATAAATAATCATAAATAATAACAATGCTGAGGGTGAACAGGTGTGGGCCTTTTAATTCTGGGTATTATTATAGACATGCACTATGTGATTAAAAGTTTGTGCACCCCAGATCTCCAAAGCCACACCCCCAGATCTCCAAAGCCACACCCCCAGATCTTTTTTTTTTAATTTGCCGGCTAAATATGAACATGTAGCAGATACCCACAGTAGATATACTCAGTTCGAGATAAAGAACTCTGTGAAGATACAGAGAGAGAGAGAGAGAGAGAGAGAGAGAAGAATTTTAAAATTTCTTGCCATGATATGCTCTCAATGCCTATTTTCTGTGTATAATCTACTAGTATATCAGTGTCAGACAGACCTTCTTGTCCCTGGGACAGAGAGGTTTCCTCCTCACTATCAGACCGACTACGAGACAGAGAGATTTCCTCCTCACTATCAGACCGGCCCTGGAACAGACGGTTTTCCTCCTCACTATCAGACCAGCCCCAGGACAAAGAGGTTTCCTCCTCACTATCAGACCGGCCCTGGGACAGAGAGGTTTCCTCCTCACTATCAGACCGGCCCTGGGACAGAGAGGTTTCCTCCTCACTATCAGACCGGCCCTGGGACAGAGAGGTTTCCTCCTTTGAGGCCTTTTTAATTTGTTCCCGGAGTTGTTTTCTGTTTCTGTGATTTTTCTCTTATTCGCAGGTTTTAATGAATCATCATCATTTTTATTGGTGATAAGAGCTGACCGTACCAGGACCGCTCCCTCTCCAGAACCTCATTCAGTATGAATGGAGGGACGTTGGAGATGGTGACCCTCCTGGCAGGGCTGACTAGAGGGAGAGACCGGTGGTGAAAGTTCCCTGGACCACAACCCCGCCCTCTACAACCTGGTTTACTATCCACACAATCCAGGAACATCACCTCTGGACGCCGATTTCACACCGTCGAACCCGACCAGTTCCCTCACAGCCAGAACACAGTCCTCCACCGCACACCTGACTGTCGGGAACATTTTAATGGTAAATCAGAGGGTCAGCTTCTCCAGCCCACAGTCAACTGACACTTTCTAGATGTGCTGAGCACAAGTTCTCACCTCCAACTCTACCTCCATCTCCATCCCTATCTCCACATCTACCTCCAGTTCCATCTCTACCGCCACATCTATTTCCACCAGCACACTCCCACAGAAAACGAAGAAAATATGAAACAAAAACAAGAACGAAATTAACAAGAAAAAGAAAACATAATGAAGATAATACAGAAAATAGCACTGTCTGCAAACAACCACACACACACTCACTCACTCACTCACTCACACTCCCAGCATGCACTGAGAGAGAGAGAGAGAGAGAGAGAGAGAGAGAGAGAGACTTGCGTTCATAGACCATGTGATGCATAAATTTGAGAAAAACCTCAAAAAGACACCGTCGTGCATCCGTTCCTACCTTGTGACAAAGTGTGCTAGTGGGCGGGTCTGCATTTCTCTCTCTCTCTCTCTCTCTCTCTCTCACACACACACACACACACACACACACACACACAGACGCGGGACAGACTGAGAGAGAGTTCGGCGCGCACCGTTGCACAGTGATGATGAATCTCCGTTTCTTCCAGCAGAAGATTTCGAGAGTCAGAAAACAAGTCTGATCCTCACTTCCGCTTGTCTTGCTTTAACACACACACACACACACACACACACACACACACACACACACACACACACACACACACACACACACCATGGAGAAAACACCACCGACCACAGGAAGCTCGAGCCCAAACCAGAACCATGTGGACCGGACACGGAGGACCACTGGGAGAGGAGGAGGAGGAAAGAGGCCTCAACTGGAAGGAGTTCTGAGTAAATACACCAACCTGATCCAGGGCTGGCAGAACCGGTAAGCGTTCAGCACGAGCTCCACACAGACCAGAACAGGCGCTGGAAAGCCCATTCTACACTACCAACGGATCCGTGCTCCCGACAGGGGAGGAAAGGGGGGGCAGGAGAAGGGAGGGGAGGGGGATGAGCGCGATGAGAGGAGGGAGTAAGAGAGATGGGGGAGGGGGATGAGAGAGGGAGAAGACAGGGGAGATAGAGAAGGGAGTAAGAGAGGTGGGGGTGGGAGGGGTGGGAGGGGTGGGGAGATGGATTAGGAGGGGAGGGGAGGGAAGAAAAGAAAAGAGGTACTGAGGGACACACACATAGACTCTCACACAGACAGAGAGAGACAGAGAGAGGGA
>CM045742.1:46112500-46137500 GCA_024760905.1 Plotosus lineatus
GGGAGTGTGTGTGGTGTGTTATGGAGTATGTGTGTGTGTGTGCGTGTTGTGTGGAGTGTGTGTGTGTGTATGGTGTGTTATGGAGTGTGTGCGAGTGCAAGGCGTCTTATGGTGTGTGTGTGTGTGTGTGCGTGCATGTGGTGGCTTACAGTGTGTGTGTGTGTGTGTGTGAGTGTGTGTGTGTATGTGTGGTGTGTTATGGAGAGAGAGAGTGTGTGTGTGTGTGTGCGCGGTGTGCTATGGAGTGTGTGTGTGTGTGCGTGTGCGGTGTGTTACGTAGTGTGTGTGTGTGTGTGTGTGTGTGTGTGTGTGTGTGTTGTAGGGAGTGTGTGTGTGGTGTGTGATAGTGTGGATGAATTAAACTCGTGCACTTTTCTCATGCTGGAGTAACCAAAGCCTGGCACACACACACACACACTCCCTACAACACACACACACACACACACACACACACACACACACACACACACACACACACACACGCACACACACACACACAGTGCCTCATGTTCCTTCATCATCACCATCAAAACATCTTGAATAAAAGATTTTGGAGGAAATGAGTGACATGACTCACGCTGTAAATTTCTTCTTAATATTTCCGACATCACTCCCTCCACTGTAAAACTGTACAACTTTACAATGAATCAACACCGTAAAGCTGTTCGTCCCGTCACTTCCCTCACGGGCTGACTGTCACTTCCACTCCTGGGGACATGATGCGGACTGTGAGGACGCGCCACAAATCACGAGACGGTGGCATGAACAGTGTACATATGTAATTCCTGCACACACACACACACACACACACACACACACACATTTACAAACTGGTCTCTGACAGTTGCACTAATCTCAGTAATCAAACCTAGAGTCTGCACCCCAGCGCCACCTCATGACTTTCTGGAGAACCTCAGCTTTAAAAGCTCATGTTACGGGAAAGGGAATAAAAGCCATTAGTCATACTGAATCTATATGTGGCTTTAAAAAAAATCTAATTCTTGAATAGTGCAAAATTCCAAAAATAATAATTAATTAAATATAAATGTAAGTTCAGAAATTAAGTTTTTATATTCCATATTCAATTTAATCCTAAAAGACCCCAAGTTTATCCTTTCATCCATCTGTCCATCCTGAGGCTTCAACAACATGGACTCCTGGGCAGAATTCCCTCTCAGTGCATATGTGACACAACATTACTGCCACCTGTCAGCGGGAAATGTTATTGCGCCTCATTTTTTTTATTTCTGAAGCGACTCCAACATGGTTTCCTCTGTATGAAAAGTGAGTGAAATTTGAAGGGACTTTTGATGCAGACTTTCATAGCTCAAGGTAAGAATGACTTCCAGTTCTACTTGATAAAGGTTTACCATGGACAAACTAAAGCATGGGATAGTTACAGAAATTCCATTTAGGGATTTTGTGTGGGAGTGGCCTGTTGGATATTTATGGAAATTCCATTTAGGGATTTTGTGTGGGAGTGGCCTGTCGGCTGTATCAGAAATGATACCGTGGGCATCTGTGTTATTTTTCTGGAATAATGTGGTGATTGTCTCTCCCTGAATCGCCACTTAATTATGGTGGAGGGGTTTGCGTGACCTAATGATCCCAGGAGCTATGTCGTCGGGGGCATAATGCCCCTGGTAGGGTCACCCAAGGCAAACAGGTCCTGGGTGACGGTCCAGATGAAGTGTGGTTCAGAAGACCCTGATGATGGAGAAAGCAAAGATACACTTTCCCTCGCCCGGACGCAGGTCATCGAGGTCCCCCCACCCAGAGCCAGGCGTGGGGGAGGGGCTTGAAAGCGAGCGCCTGGTGGTCGGGCTTCTGCTAATGGGAGGGGCCATAGGGGCCAGGTGCGATGTGCGTTGGGTGGCAGCCGAAGGCATGGGTTCTGTCGGACCAATCCTCGGTTACTGACTCTGACTCTTGGGACATGAAATGTCACCTCTCTGGCGGGGAAGGAACCTGATCTGGTGCGTGAGGTGGAGAAATACCGACTATATAGTCGGGCTCACCTCAACGCATAGCTTGGGCTCTGGAACCACCCATCTCAAGAGAGGCTGAACCTTATTCCATTCTGGAGTTGCTCATGGGGAGAGGCGTCGAGCCGGTGTGGGCATTCTTGTTGCCCCCTGTCTCGGTGCCCAAACGTTGGGGTTCTCCCCTTTCAACAAAAGGGTAGCGTCCCTCCATCTTCTTTTGGGGGGTCCTGACTGTTATTTGTGCTTATGCACCAGATGACAGTTCAGAGTACCCACCCTTTTTGGAGTCTTTGGGGGGGGGGGGGGGTGTTGGAGAACGCGCCCTCGGGAGACTCACTCGTTGTCTTGGAAGACTTCAACGCCCATGTGGGCAACGATAGTGTGACCTGGAAGGGTGTGATCGGTAGGTACGGCCTCTCCAGTCTGAACCTGACTGGTGTTTCGTTGTTGGACTTCTGTGCTCGTCACGGTTTGTCTATCACGAACACCATGTCCAAACAGAAGTGTGCCCATAAGTGCACTTGGCACCAGGACACCCTACGTCGCAATTCGTGATTGACTTTGTTGTCGTGTCACTGGACTTGTGGCCGTGTGTTCTGGACACTCGGGTGAAGAGAGGAGCTGAACTGTCTACCGATCACCACCTGGTGCTGAGCTGGTTTTGATGGTGGGGGAGGCTGCTTTCCAGACCTGGCAGGCCCAAGCGTGTAATTAGGGTCCGCTGGGAACGTTTGGCAGAATCTCCTGTCCTAGAGGCCTTTAACTCCCACCTCCGGCAGAGCTACAACCACGTCCCGGAGGAGGCGGGGGACATGGAATCCGAATGGGCCATGTTTCGTGCCA
Organism: Plotosus lineatus; assembly: GCA_024760905.1. Taxonomy (NCBI): domain Eukaryota; kingdom Metazoa; phylum Chordata; class Actinopteri; order Siluriformes; family Plotosidae; genus Plotosus; species Plotosus lineatus. The sequence continues at coordinate 46,115,329 of CM045742.1, forward strand.
CCATTGCTGAGGCGGCAGCAAAAGGAATTAAACATTTATTCTTGAAATATTTAATTTTATTCATTAATAAAAAAATCTACTAAACATGTGGAAATGTTCACTGAATCACGTTACAATCTGAGAGTCAGTGTCAAGGTCGTTTCTGGAAAAAAAAAAAGAATGAGATTTGCAATCTACTCGCACGTGCAGTCATATCCAGGGATGATCACATGTTTGCTGTTTGTTTCTGTGCTTGAGCATTTGAGGGTTAATGAGAGATCCTTGAGCCATGATGAGATTAGTGATTTATTATAAAAATCCATTTTCATCACTACTATTCACAGTACAGAAACTTTTACCAACACGTGCGGTTTTCAGATTTTATACAGATTTTCTTCTGAAGCACACAAAGCTTAAGTCTGTAGACAGCGCTGTACGCTACACATCTTATCGGTTTCAGTTGAATAACTCCGCCTCTGTTTCCAGGAGGTCGGTTGTTTTATCCTGATTGATCAAGTTGGTGTAGAGGAATGATGGATCGCTGACTTCATTAAATCTCTCAGATATACATCCGGCCGTCAGACGAGCCTCGGGATCCTCATCCCAACATTCCTCAATCATCTCACACACCAGCCTCACACCCTGAAAACACACACACACACACACACACACACACACACACACACACACACACACAATAATGGAGATTAGTGTAATACTATAAACCAGCTAGCTATGGTACTTTTTGTAGCTAAAATGTTAACGTTAGCTAAGATTTGTATTATCTCCATAAGTAGCTATAATTAAAAAAAAACGCACAAAAACTAGCATGCAAGCTTAGCAACGTTAGCATTATTACCAGGTGGGTCCTCCAGCTGTGGAGCATTTCAGGTCGCTCACGGTCTCTGATCACAGTGTCCTTCATGCTTTCAATACACGGCTGATGCAACTTTCCAAACGGTGGCTCGTACTCTCTCACCGCTACATACACACACACACACACACACACACACACACACACATGCGCACACACACAATTGCTAAATGTCAGCCTTGTGCCTCATGGTTATCTCATCGTGAATAACAGTAGACATAAGGTACAATAATAACCTCCAAAATGAAACTGTTAGCAATAAAAGAAGGTGGAATCGAAGCACATTACTACACAGATAATAAACGAGTTAGCATTTTAAGAACTAACTATCAGTAAACCTATAAAATGCTTAATTTTTCTTCCTATAGGGTTCCCGGAGCGCACAGGAATACATGTGGAAGAATACGTGGTTAATCGGCCCGGAAAATGTCCATAGCAGAGCTCATAAGTAAAAAATTTGCTCTTTGGATGGGGCAGATTTTTGGTGGGATTGAAGCTTTTATCATGGAAAATTTGTTATAAGGGACACTTGTGAGTCACTATAAAAACTTATAATAACAATTAAACATTCAAAAAAATAACATAAGATGTAAATAAAATATAAATACACACACATACAGATGGTATTGCATGAGAAGAAGACGACAGCCATACATACGCGCAGGCAGAGGCGTGTGCACACACACACAGAATCAACAATGTAAGTAGTTTAGATTTTTTTGCATAATCAGCCTTGTTTTTGTGGCATTTTGCTTAACTTTCCCCTATTCTTCCTTCATTTCCTTATTTTTTAATTCAATGAATATTTATTTATTTACTTAAAAAAAAAAGCGATGCACTGAAGCCGCATTAATTGAAGCGCAAAGTAGCGAGGGATCCCTGTGTGTGTGTGTATATATATATATATAAATATAAATATATATAAATATAAAATGGTTAGAGAAGGTGCAGCGGTAGCCTGGTGGTAATGTTGGCTGGATCACTGATCCTAGAGTTGGGGGTTCAAGCCCCACTCTCAACAAGTTGTCACTGTCCCCCCCCAGTGCAGCTAACTAGATTATCAAAGGCCGGCCGTGTCTCTCACTGTCTATGGTGTGAGGTTCATGTAAAAGAACCATTGCTGACTTTCATCAAGGCTGCAAAGCCATCAGTGTGTTTCTAGTCGGGAGTCGGAGTCCCCTGAGGCAGTTCGTTCACAGCAACGTTGTGGCAACTCCTGCAGCGACACTGGAACCCAGTCGTATCGGCTTCTGCCCTTCCATTGGACCCTGCCGGTGGCACTGAGAGGAGGGAATTGCTGCTTGGGTAACAGCCCGTCCTCCATACTTCCTACCCAGCCCGTCCTCCATACTTCCTACCCAGCCCGTCCTCCATACTTCCTACCCAGGCTCTGTGAACTGGAGAGAATCACCAGCCAGAGCGTAGCTCCATAGTCCTTCGAGACTGACGGAGGCCTACTATAGAGAAGTGGTTTTGAGGATTGAAAGGTTGCAGGTTCAATTCTAAAACCCGCAGGAAAAAGGGGGGAGGGGGGATCAGGTGCACCTTCAGCTGCACCTTCCCCATATTCCCCACCTTCATGGCTGAAGTGCCTTTGGGCAAGGCATCAACCCCAACTGCGCTCAACTCCGTGTGTGTGTGTGTGTGTGTGTGTGTATGTGTGTGTGTGCGTGTGTGTGTGTGTGTGTGTGTGTGTGCGCGCATGTGCTCACTTGTTTGGTTAAATAAGAAGATAACAATATTTGTTGTGAGTTAAATACTGTAAATCAAAGATGAAACTTTAAGAGCTATGTTGATTAGCCAGAATTCTCAGTGCAGCATTACTGTAGTTACCTCGTGAGCTCAGTGCGCTACGTCACATTATTCATGCACTGAAACCCAGTAAATTTATGCAGCTTACAAATCCAAGCTCATCTACTAATTGCTAATAACAGAATAGATTTCAGCAGCAATTCATTGGTGATCTTCATTTTTTAAATCCACCAACCACCTTTACACAAAACTTTCTGAACGGATTCTGATGAGATTTTTGGGAGGGATGGAGTGGGAGGGACCCAAGCAAAACTCCATCACAAAATTTGGAGATAAACAAATTCCAAATCTTGAAAACAGTCAACGTTTTATGATGATTTTTTTAAGCATAGTATTAGAGCAAGCCCAGCAGGGGGTGCTTTCTAAATTTTATTTTGGGGGGGGGGGGGGGGGGGGGGTGGCTTGCAGGGGTTTACACTAATAATGATTGTCTTCTTTCATTCATTAGTGGAACCGTTTACTTTATTAAGGTTAGGGTGAAACTGGAGCCTATCTCAGCTCCCTCTGGGCAAGGGAAGAGTATACCCTGAACTTATCAGTCCATCACAGAGCCAACAAACACACATACACGCACACACACACACACTGTATCTCCACTCGTACTTGGGGACAATTTTGAACAGTGAATTGCTGTGGCTGTTTTAGGACTGTGGGAAGAAACCAGAATACCAGGAGGAAACATGTTAACATGGGCAGAACATGCAAACTCCTCACTGGAACAACAGGTTCACACGCAGGACCTTCCTGCTGGGAGGCGGGCGTGTGAACCACTACACTGCCGTTTGACTACCTGCTGTATCATGAGCTCGTTTGCAGTATAGGATTCAATAAAGTTGTTTTGTTCAGATCAGTGTGAACTGTGTGTACGCTGTAACGTGCCATTTATTTTAAAATACCAGAAGAAGCCATGAACGGCTTTCAAAAACAGCTTGATAAGGAACAGGAAGAATATTTACCATATACCTAAAGTACACACACACACACACACACACACACACACACACACACACACAGAAACCACATCAACAAGTGCACATGCATGTACAGGAAGAATTGTATTTGCAGAACATATAGTCACCCATGTTCATTCATCATTTTCTGTAACCGCTTCATCCTAATTAGGGTCGCGGGGAGGCTGGTGCCCATTCCAGCCAACTCAGGGTGAGGGCAGAGTACACCCTGGACAGCTCGCCAGGCCATCGCAGGGCGGAAACACGCTGACGACTTTGCAGCCTACTCTTGTCGAAAGTCAGCAATGGTTCTTTTACACGCCTCACACCATAGACAGTGACAGACATGGCCGGCCTTTGATAACCCAGTTGGCTGCATTGGGGGGGGGGGGGGGGGGGGGTAGTGACAACCTTGTGGAGAGTGGGACTCGAACCCCCAACCTTTGGATCAGCAATCCGGCGCCTTATACCACTAGACCACCACTGCCCCAGACACCCACGTTTTATATGTAAATAGGACAAAGACAGAGTTGAAATTTTTAAAGCGGTTCAAACTGATGGGATTCAGAAATTCTGACTTAGCACGCTAGCATAAATGTAGTACAGTACCTCCGATGGCGGTGCACCTAGACGTGATCTCCCACAGCACCAGAGCCATGGCGTAAACATCTGCCTGTTTGAAAGACTCAATGTTCTCAAGGTTCAGTCTGGACTCCAGCAGCTCGGGGGCCATGTACCTCGCTGTTCCTACCTGAGCACATACAGCTTTTCTAATCCATCAAATGTTTTCAAATCTACTGAAAAAGAATGTGTGTGCACCCGTGTGTGTGTGTGTGTGTGTGTGTGTGTGTGTTCGGTCTCACCTGTCCCCGGTTAGCAAGGTCTTCTGTGCTCATGTTGCTGTCGAGGCAAATGCTGAGGCCAAAGTCACAGATACAGCAGCTCTGGTCGTCCTTTACCAGCACATTGTCACTCTTCAGGTCTCGGTGAGCAATCGGCACTTTGAAGCCACTGCGTGCATTCTGGTCACTGTGAAGATGAGCCACACCCCTTACAACATCACCACCCATCTTGCAGAGTTCCGCCCACTCCAGTTGATGGGCCCTAAGATAGTCTCGCAGGTTTCCTCGTGAGTGATACGCAGTGATCAGCCATAACTGTTGCTCCACTACGTGTTTCTCTGCCGCGAGGAAGTGGACAATGTTCTCATGGCAGAGCTCAGCATCAAGGAAGATCTCGCGCTCTGTCTTCCAGGACAGAAACTCCTCGAGTGGGAAGATTTTCACGGCAACTGTCTGGAACATGCCATTTTCGCTTGTCTTTTGCCCGAGTCGGGCGCGGTACACCTCAGCGAAGCGTCCTTTTCCCACCACTTCATCCAGATGGATGGGCAGAAGCTCAGTGTTGTGATTGAGCCAGTTTGAGATGCTGTCAGAACGTTTCTCTTTGGTGGTGAGGATGGAATGTGTGTCACTAAAATCAGGCTTCAGTTTGGACAGGTGGAGGGTGTGAACGTGGCAGAAGTAAATCAATGAGATGAGCAAGACAGTCAGGACAGCGAGCGTAATTAAGACAAGGAGGACAGTGGGCAACACTGAGGAGGTTCCCTGTGATTGCTCTTCTGCAAAACAGGAACATGCTTAAACAACAGTTGCCATCGTAAAGAATTACTTCTGCTACTTACATCCTTCCATTTCTATATCATTATCCGTCAGGGGTGGCATTCGGGCGCAGTGATTAGCACGTCCGCCTCACAGCAAGAAGGTCCTGGTACAAGATCCTTCTTCAGATGTCACAGCTGAATGGCTCTAGTCCAAACCTCCATTCACACCTAGGGGTAATTCTCCAACAGCCCAATGCCTACCGTGTGTGTGTGTGTGTGTGTGTGTGTGTGTGTGTGTGTGTGTGGTAGGAAACCAAAACACCCAGAGAACAAGCGAACCGCACAGAAATGCCCTCACCCAGCTCAGGACTCAAACCCAGCACCTACTGTTACATTCATTTACATTTATTCTTTTTTTAAACTGAGAGTAAACTGCCTTACTTAGGAGTAACTGTCCGACAGTGGAAACTGGTGCTGGGGCTTGAACCCCAACCCACAGATCAGTAGGCCAGAGCCTTAACCCCTGAGCCACCACCACTGCACACCGCTGTGAAGCAGACATGCGAACCACTGCACCACCGTACCTCTGTGCTGCTGAACACAAATAAGATGAGTTTACCGCTGGAGAATATCAGCTTCTCGTTACACTCTTCATGGCTGCAGGAGCAGATGTAAAAGTCAGGCCCGAGTTCTTGGTACTGCTTCATCACACACTCCCTGCTGCCGAAGTCTTTCAGGATCACGCCATGAAATGGCTTTGAAGGGTCATGACACACGGTTTCTATGGTAATGTTCCCACCTTCTTGCCACCTGCATAATAATAATAATAATAATAATAATAATAATAATAATAATAACATGGAATGGACATGAAATCTGAATGGACCATGTTTTGTGCCTAAATTCTAGAGGCAGACCCATAGCTGTGACTGGAGAGTCATCAGTGCCTGTTGTGGTGGTAACCCCTGAACCCAGTGGTGGACACCTATTCAGCTGAAAAAGGAAGCCTATTGAGTCTTATTGGCCTGTGGGACTCCTGAGGCAGCAGACAGGTACCGGCAGGCCAAAAGGGCTGCAGCTCGAGCTACCGCCAGTGCAAAATCTCGGGCGTGGGAGGAGTTCGGTGAGGGTCTGGAAAATGATTATTGGTTGGCCTCAAAAATGTTCTGGACCACCATCCGCCGTATCAGAAGGGGAAGCAGTTCTCCACAAGTACTGTTTACAGTAGAAGTGGGGGGCTGCTCATCTCAACTGGGGATGTCGGCGAGCGGTAGAAGGAATACTTCGAGGAGGACCCTGGGTGTTTGGGTTGGAGTCCACCCATCACTGGAGCTGAGATCACTGAGGTAGTCAAAAAGCTTCTCGGTGGTTTGGCTCTGGTGGTGGATGAGAACCTGCCTGAATATCCCAGGGCTCTGGATGTTGCAGGAATGTCTTGATTGACACATCTCTGCAACATCGCGTGGCCATCAAGGGCCATACCTCTGGATTTGCAAACCAGGGTGGTAGTCCCCCTTTTTAAAACACACCGAAAGGTGTGTTCCAATTATCATGGAATCACATTCCTCAGCCGACCTGGGAAAGTGTATGCAGGGGAACTAGAGAGGAGGATCTGACCAATAGCTGAACTACTCAGGATGATTTAGGAGGAACAATGTGGTTTTTGTCCTGGCCGTGACACTCACGACCAACTCTATACACTCCACAGGGTGCTGGAGGGGGTGATGGGAGTTTTACCCAATCTGTCGTCATGTGTTTTCTGGATTTGGAGAAGGCCTTTGACTGTTTCCCTCAGGCTATCTTGTGTGGCGGTGCTCTGTGTATATGATGTACCAGACCCGTTGGTACGGGCCATTCGGTATCTGTATCACCGGAGCCAGAGCTTGGTCCGCATTGGTAACAACAGGTCGAATTCATTTCCGGTGAGGGTTGGAGTCCTTTGTAACAGAAACTCTTCATAATTTTTATGTACAGAATTTGCAGGCGTAACCTAGGTATTGAGAGGTTCTGGTTTGGTGGCCATCGGATCTTGCCTCTGCTTTTTGTGGATGACGTTGTTCTTTTGGCTTCATCAACCCAGGACCTCTAGTTCTCATTGGAGCAATTCGCAGTCGATTGCGAAGCGGCCGGGATGAGAATCGACACCCCAGAGTCCGAAGACATGGTTCTCAGTTGGAAAAGGATGGAATGCCCCATATGGAGCCGGAATGAGGTCCTGCCCCAAGTGGAGCAGTTCAAGTATCTCCGGGTTTTGTTCACAAATGAGTGAAAGATGGAGCAAAATATTGACAGGCGGATCGCTGCAGCCTTTGCTGTAAAGCGGAACCTGTACTGGTCCGTCATGGTGAAGCTGAGCCAAACAAAGCTCTCAATTTACCAGTCGATCTATGTTCCAACCCTCACCAATGGTCATGAACTTTGGGTAGTGACCAAGAGAACAGGATTGCGGATACAAGCGGCTGAAATGAGCTCTCTTCACCGGGGGTGGGGTGGGGGGGCTCTCCGTTAGAGATAAGGCGAGAAGCTCAGCCATCTGGGAGAAGCTCAGAGTTCAACCACTGCTCCTCCGCATTGAATGGAGCCAGTTGAGATGGCTCAGGTATCTGGTTAGAATGCCTCCCCAACGCCTCCCTGGTGTGGTGTTTCAGACATGCCCAACCGGGAAGAAACCCCGGGGTCGACCCTAAACATGCTGGAGGGCTTACATCTCTTGGCTTGTCTGGGAACGCCTCAGTGTCCTCTCAGAAGAGCTGGAGAGAGGGACGTCTGGACTTCATTGCTTAGCCTGCTGCCCCCGTGACCCGACTTGGGATTACGTGGAAGATGATATTATTATTATTATTATTATTATTAATAATTCATAATAATCAATGATAATAATAATAATAAAAAGTTCAGAAGAATGCATTTTAACATTTTTAAGTAACCTGTGTGTGTGTGTGTATGTGTGTGTGTGTGTATGTGTGTGCGTGTATGTGGGTGTGTGTGTGTGTGTGTATGTGCTTGCGTACCATGCACTAGCGCAAACTTCATTCCTGCCTTCGCAGATGGATGTGATTTCGCAGGAGATCGTGCACTCCCCCTCCGTGGCGTTACACTCACTCTGCCTGACGTCACAGAACTTACACAATTGATGCAGAACGAATGGAGCCTTAGTGATGGGACTTGCTGAGGGACAGAGTGAGAGGAAAATGAAGACATAATAAACATAAAATAAATATATCAAAATAAAATCAATCTGTCCACTCTGATGGTGCCGATTAATGCACTAGCAGCAGTCACCGCCTTGCTCAGTAAAACTGTGTGAATAAATTACTGGAAAATTTATAGCAATTTACTTAAATATTCAGGCTCGGGCAGTGGGTGCAGTGTGGGCTGTATCTGTCTAAATATCAGACTTACAATCACAGACTTACAACAACAGACAAACAACCACAGACAAACAATCACAGACAAACAATCACAGACATACAACTACAGACAAACAACCACAGGCATACAACTATAGACAAACAATCACAGACTTACAACCACAGACAAACAACCACAGACAAACAACTACAGACAAACAATCACAGACTTACAACCACAGACTTACAACTACAAACAACCACAGACTTACAACCACAGACAAACAACTACAAACAACCACAGACTTACAACCACAGACATACAACTACAGACAAACAATCACAGACTGACAACCACAGACAAACAACTACAAACAACCACAGACTTACAACCACAGACATCCAACTACAGACAAACAACCACAGACTTACAACCACAGACTTACAACTACAAACAACCACAGACTTACAATCACAGACTTACAACTACAAACAACCACAGACTTACAATCACAGACATTCAACCACTAAGCAGGTTTAATATCATGAAATGTCTCTTGTGTTCTGTCACTGAAATCTGGAGAGTAGCACACAATAAACAATTAACAATATATGTTATGTTATATGTTATGTTATGCTATGCACACCAGGCAGTGGCGGCCTGGTGGAAAGGGTGCGGGATCGCTCACCCTAAGGTTGAGGGTTCGAGTCCCACTCTCCACAAGGTTGTCACTGTCCCTCCAGTGCACCAGCTGGGTTATCAAAGGCTGGCTATGTCTCTCACTGTCTGTGGTGAGCGGTTCATGTAAAAGAACCATTGCCGTCAAGAGTAGACTGTATAGCCGTCAGCGTGTTTCTGACATGTGATGGCTTGGTGAGCCAATGAATAAATTTTCTAAACCACTTAATCCTAATTAGAATCATGGGAAGGCTGGCGCCCATCTTGGCCGTCCTGGGGTGTGGGCAGGGTACACTCAGATCATGATTCATCAGGCTATTGCAGGGCAACACACACACACACACACACACACAACCATTCACAATCACTTTCACAAGGGGCAATTTGAAACAGCCAATCATCCTAGTGTGCATGTTTTTGGACTGTAGGAAGAAACTGGAGACCTGGAAGAGGAAATCTCATACAAAATAAATCTTCTTCTTCTTTTCCTTTCGGCTGTTCCCTTCAGGGGTTGCCACAGAAAATGATCCGCCTCCATCTCACCCTATCCTCTGAATCTTCTTCTCTTACACCAACTACCTTCATGTCCTCCTTCACCACATCCATCAATCGTCTCTTTGGTCTTCCTCTAGTCCTTCTGCCTGTTAGTTCCAGCCTCAGCATCCTACTACCAATATACTCACTATCCCACCCCTGTACATGTCCAAACCATCTCAATCTAGCCTCTCTGACTTTGTCTCCAAAACCTCTTACATGTGCTGTCCCTCTGATGTGCTCATTCCTGATCCTATCCATCCTCGTTACTCCCAAAGAGAACCTCAACATTTTCATCTCTGCTACCTCCAGCTCTGCCTCCTGTCTTTTCCCCAGGGCCACTGTTTCTAAACCATACAACACTGCTGGCCTCATCACCGTCTTCTACACTTTTCCCTTCATTCTTGCCGATACTCTCCTATCACACATCACTCCGGACACTTTTCTCCAACCATTCCAACCTGCCTGCACGTGCTTCTTCACCTCTTTTCCACACTCTCCATTGCTCTGGATTGTTGAGCCTAAGTACTTAAAATCCTCCACCTTCTTTATCTCTGCTCCCTGTAACCTCACCGTTCCTCTTGGGTCCTTGTCGTTCACACACATGTATTCTGTCTTACTGAGACTAACCTTCATTCCCCTCCTTTCCAGGGCATACCTCCACCTCTCTAGATTTTCCTGCACTTGTTCTCTGCTCTCACTGCAGATCACAATGTCATCTGCAAACATCATAGTTCATGGAGATTCTTGCCTAACTTCGTTTGTCAGCCTGTCCATCACCATAGCAAACAAGAAGGGCTCAGAGCTGACAAAATAAATAAATAAATAAAATAAAAATGAACACAAACACACACACACACACACAGAACACTGCTTCACACTGAGTTTTGACTGATGGTGTACTGAGTCTCTGTTTTATTGAACCAGTGTCAGAAGGTATTCACTTTTGTAAGTTGCTCTGGATAAGAACTTCAACCAAATTCTGTGAATGTAAATAAACACTGGAGGAAAAATACGGAGAAAACATGCAAGGTCCACCCTCATTGGACCTTCTTGCTGTGTGGAGGACCTGCTAACCACTACACCATTGTATAGCCCATGGAGCAACATGTGACTCACACATAAAAACATACAAACAGACATCAATCAAACAATAAGAAAAATGTTGTTTTACATGAACACTGGAATGAACCCGGATGCTTACTTCAAATAGGAGTTTTTTTTATTCGTAATATTATCATACATGACTGTAGATGGTATAACACGCTGTAGAACTGAAACCTGTAGGGTGAATGTAAGGAAGTGAATGTTACTCACCATGAAGGCCTGTAAAAAGGGAAGTGCAGAAGAGCAGCAGTGCGCAGCACAGCACAGACACACCAAGTCGCTCCATCGGCACTCCTATAAACAGATTATTACACGGCTCGAACCGTCAGCCATCATCACCACCTCCATCTAAACACTCTCTTATACCTGCTACTGATCAGGTTTTTCATCCATCCCCTCCCCTCAGTTCAGATAGCACTCAGCACATACACACACAGGCACAGCGAAAGAAACGAGGAAGAACGTTCATGCTGTGACTCAGAGTCTGACAGCAGACAGGAAATACCAAAAAAAAACAACATAAAACTGTCTCTCTCACTGTTTATGGTAAGTGCTGCTTGTGCAACCCATCATTTTCAGATCTCTCTCTCTCTCTCTCTCTCTCTCTCTCTCACACACACACACACACACACACACACACACACACACACACACACACACACATTCTTTAAAACCAAACAATGTTAGACCCAAAACCAAGTCTACACCCAGGGCAATTTAAGTGCCGCTGCCTCCAGTGGAATCTCTGGGGTATTACAGCATGCTGGTAATCATTCCAACCCTAATACACACAAGCACACGGCCAGTCCATGCAATAGATCTTTTTATATATTAAAAGGCTTATGCATTTATAAATGTATAGAGGTTCATGTAAGAGAACCATTGCTGACTTTCGTAAAGAGGAGCTGCAAAGCCATCAGCGTGTTTCTGTCCCTTGCTAAAAGGTTGTGACAGGAAGGGCATCCGATGTAAAAACCTATGCCAAATCAAACGTGCGAATGATTCGCTGTGGCGACTCCCGAGTAAAAGGGAAAAAGCCGAAAGGAAATCTCTCTCTTGCAGGATCTCTGGGTACAATCACAATAAAAATAAACAATGAATCATAAATTAAATATTCAAAGAAAACATAAATAGGTATAATATTATTGAGTGAGATAGTAAGTACACCCTTCTCAGAGCTGAGTATAGTCCCTTTTATCAGAAATAATTCTGCAACTGTCTCTAAAATTGTCCAATAAGTCTCTGACATTAACTACGCCTATAGATAAGTATACATCTACACTGTTCCACCCATACAACATTACATCTTTACACCACTCCATACAGCAGTACATCTTTACACCCCAAAACCCACACAACATTACATGTCACCACAACATCCATACAAAATTACACCTCACCACAACACCCATAAAAACATTACATCTCACGTTTACAGTACAACACTAATACAACATTGCACCTCACCTTTACACCACAACACCTATACAACATTATACCTCACCTTTACAGTACAACACCCATACAACATTACACCTCACCTTTACACCACAACACTTATACAACATTGCACCTCACCTTTACACCACAACACCTACACAACATTACACCTCACCTTTACAGTACAACACCCATACAACATTACACCTCACCTTTACACCACAACACTTATACAACATTGCACCTCACCTTTACACCACAACACCTACACAACATTACACCTCACCTTTACACCACAACACCCGTACAACATTACACATCACCTTTACATACCAACACCCACACAACAGTACACCTCACCTTTACACCACAACACCCATACAACATTACACCGCACTACAACACCACAACACACATACAACATTACACGCCACCTTTACACCACAACATCCATACAACATTACACCTCACTACAACACCCACACAACATTACATCTCACCTTTACACCACAACACCCATACAACATTACACCTCACCTTTACACAACAACACCCATACAACATTACACCTCACCCTTACACCACAGCAGCCATACAACATTACACCTCACTACAACACCCACACAACATTACACCTCACCACAACACCCATACTGCATAACACCACAAAACCCACACAACATTACACCTCACTACAACACCTCACTACAACATTACACCTCACCTTTACACCACAACACCCGTACAACATTACAACACACCACAACACCACAACACCATACAACATTACACCTCACCTTTACACTACAACACCCACAAAACATTACACCTCACCTTTACACTACAACACCCACACAACATTACACCTCACCTTTACACCACAACACCCATACATTACACCTCACCTTTACACCACAACACAAACACATTACATCTCACCTTTCACCACGACACCAATACATTACACCTCACCTTTACACCACAACACCGGCACAACGTTACACTTCACCTTTACACCACAACACAAACACATTACACCTCACCTTTACACCACAACACCAATAAATTACACCTCACCTTACACCACAACACCCATACATTACACCTCACCTTTACAGGACAACACCGCACAACGTTACAAATCACCTTTACACCACAACACAAACACATTACACCTCATCTTTACACCACAACATCGGCACAACATTACACCACAACACAAACACATTACACCTCACCTTTACACCACAACACCCACACAACATTACACCTCACCTTTACACCACAACATCGGCACAACATTACACCTCACCTTTACACCACAACACCCACACAACATTACATCTCACCTTTCACCACGACACCAATACATTACACCTCACCTTTACACCACAACACCGGCACAACGTTACACTTCACCTTTACACCACAACACAAACACCCATACATTACACCTCACCTTTACACCACAACACCCATACATTACACCTCACCTTTACAGGACAACACCGGCGCAACGTTACAAATCACCTTTACACCACAACACAAACACATTACACCTCACCTTTCACCACAACACCCACACAACATTACACCTCACCTTTACACCGCAACACCAGCACAACGTTACACCTCACTTTTACACCACAACACCCATACATTACACCTCACCTTTACACCACAACACCCACACAACATTACACCTCACCTTTACCCCACAACATCCACACAACATTACATCTCACATTTTCACCACAACACCCATACAACATTACACCTCACCTTTACACCATGACACCCATACAACATTACAGCTTATGTTTACACCACAACACCCATACAACAGTACACCTTTACACCACGACACCCATACAACATTACAGCTTATGTTTACACCACAACACCCATACAACAGTACACCTTTACACCACAACACCCATATACCAATACCCATTTACACAGCTACACCCATACAACAGAGCACCGGTACCATGCTCACCCATTCATCAGTACACTTTTACACTACTACACCCATACACCAGTGCACCGCTACAACACTACACCCATAAACCAAGCCATTTCTACACTTGTACACCGCTACACCCGTACAGCTCTACACTGCTGCACCAATACACCAGTACAACTTTAAGAATGCAAGTACAGTACACATTGTAAGATAAATCTTTAGTTAAGAAAGTGTATTTTGCATGCAATTCATGCTTCATACTGATGAAACCAAACAATGTTAAGCTTTTAGTTTTATGTTATCTACAGTTTCATGGGAAACAACAACAACAACCAATTCAAATATATCAGTGTTCATCAGTTCTTTATAGACATATTGATCTTAATGTGACAAGGACATTGAATACATCTGGTGACTTAATAACTAATATTAAATGTGTTTTGAAGACTTCTTAGGGAGTGGTCACGCCCCGGAAATGTCCATTTTGAACCCGGTGAAAACCCGTTAACATACAGTATTTGTTCCGTATTTATCCTGAAATCACCAATTCTGTAATGTAGACCGTGTTACACATCTATTATTCATCATTTCCAATGTGCTCCTTGTCAGTAATCATTCACTGAACAAGTGGTCTCTGCTCGTCACACCTGAACTTCACCAGCTATATGTCAGGTTATTAGCGTGACTGTGTGTCATGATCACTGAACATCAATGGATATGAAGTGACAAGTACAGGGTGAGGAACACATGAGTTCAAAACAAAATGCACGTCCAGCACTCAACATCTGTATGACCAGCAGATATTTTTACTCAGTGGTAATTCGTTGTAAGTTCTGCACAAAACTTTCTGGGAGATTAAATGGACCTCACCTGACAAGAAATGCATTTGCTAAGTGAGGCGAAACATCAGTATCCACTGTTAGTGTTTATTTTATGTTATTTTTATATCTCTGTCTTGCTCCATATTTCTCCATCACATGCTTCATCATCATTGTCTTCTTACGTTTATTCCATCTGGGGTTGGGTCGTGGGTGCAGCAGCCAAAGCAATGAGGTCTCTTCCTGATCGGACATGACCAGGACAACACCAGACCAGGGAGGTGTTTGGGAGACATTCTAACTCATCTGGCTCCTCTCAGTGCAGAGGAGCAGTGGTTCTACTCCGAGCTCTTCTCGGATGGCTGCGCTTCCATCACATGCTTTCATCATAAAACCACAAACATTGTGATACACTGCAGTTCTTTGGAAATCCAGGAGTGTGTCTGTGTCTGGCTTTCTGCTTATCACACGATTCACAGTTTTTCTTGTAAATGGAGGCCAAGAAATTAAAGTTCATGTTTTTTGACCTCATTAGAGATTAAAACTGATTAAGGGACACATAAATAATATTTCATATTTCAGTAAAACTCACTCAGGTTTTTATCAAACTGATGTGGCCTGATGTATGTACTGTACTGAATACAGGTGAAAACATTATTACTGAAATTACACAATATTTAAGGCCAGAGTATGAGCAAGACTAGTATCAATCAATCAATCAATCAATCAATCAATCAATCAATCAATCAATGACTAAATAAATAATACATCTTTATTACAGTAACTCTGTTTTATATAACGTTATTATTGTTATTAAACTGTTTGATTAGTTATGTGGAATAAATGCATTATTACCCGACATAAACACTAATTGTATTTTTTCCTATTTCTACTTTTACTGGCCGTTCATTAATTAAAAATACATTAAATATAAATACACTACAATGTGCAAAGGTCCTGAATGGGCATCTCGATCCACACCAGCAGATTCAGGGACAGGTTGTACCAACAAGCCATCAGGCTACCGAACTGCTGACATACAGGACATTTGGCAGAGAGTGACATGTATACACCACTAAACCACTACACCACTACATAACTACACCACTGCACCACTACATCAGGACATCACTCACTGCACCACTACAATAGTACACCACTACACCAACACATCGCTACACCACTACACCAGTACATAACTACTGTACACCACTGCACCACTACACCACTACATCACTACATCAGTACTTCACTAGACCAGTACAACACTCCACCACTCCACCACTACATCAGTACGCCACTACATCACTACACCACTATATCATGACATCACTACATCAGTACACCACTATATCATGACACCAATACACCACCACATCACTGCACCACTACATCACTGCATCACTACATCACTACACCACTACATCAGTACACCATTACATCACTACACCACCACATCACTACATGACTATATCACGACATCACTACATCAGTACGCCACTACATCACTACAACATCACGTCACTACATCATTACATCAGTACACCACCACATTATTACACCACCAGATTGCTACACCACTACATCACTACATCACTACATCATGACATCAATACACCACCACATCAGTTCACCAGTACACCACGACATCACGACATCAATATACCACTACACCACTTCAACACTATGTCACTACCACGGCAGTATTTATTTTAGTATTCTTTTCTTTCTTTCTTTCGGCTTTTTCCCTTTTACTCGGGAGTCGCCACAGTGAATCATCTGATTCGCACGTTTGATTTGGCAGAGGTTTTTACGTCGGATGGCCTTCCTGTCACAACCCTTTTAGCAAGGGACAGAAACACACTGACGACTTTGCAGCTCCTCTTTATGAAAGTCAGCAATGGTTCTTTTACATCAACCTCTCACCATAGACAGTGACAGACATGGCCCGCCTTTGATAACCCAGTTAGTGCACTGGGGGGGGACAGTGACAGCCTTGTGGGGTCTCGAACCCCCAACCTGAGGATCAGTGATCCTGCGTCCTATGCACTAGACCACCACTGCCCCTATTTATTTTAGTATTCTGCACATGATATATATACATATATATATTTAGAAACAGTGGCGCTGAGGAAAAGACAGGAGGCAGAGTTGGAGGTAGCAGAGATGAAAATGTTGAGGTTCTCTTTGGGAGTAACGAGGATGGATAGGATCAGGAATGAGCACATCAGAGGGACAGCACATGTAAGAGGTTTTGGAGACAAAGTCAGAGAGGCTAGATTGAGATGGTTTGGACATGTACAGAGGAGGGATAGTGAGTATATTGGCAGTAGGATGCTGAGGCTGGAACTACCAGGCAGAAGGCCTAGAGGAAGACCAAAGAGGAGATTTATGGATGTGGTGAAGGAGGACATGAAGGTTGTTGGTGTAAGAGAAGAAGATGCAGAGGACACGGTGAGATGAAGGCAAATGATTCGCTGTGGCGACCCCTGAAGGGAACAGCCGAAAGGAAAATAATACTAATAAGTATATCATATGTATATGCAGCAGCATAGCCATGTGGAATATAGCCTGGTGGTAAGGCTGGCTGAATAACTGATCTTAAGGTTGGGGGTTCAAGTCCCACTCTCAACAGGTTGCCACTGTCTCCCCAGTGCACTAACTGGGTTATCAAAGGCCGGTAATATCTCTCACTGTCTATGGTGTGAGGCTGTAAAAGAACAGGCTATATAGCTGTCAGTGCTTTCTGATGGCGATGTGTGGAGTTGCAACCCCATCTCTTCAATCTTTTCATGAACAGCAAATCGTATGGAGTGCCATGCGTGTAGCTCTGTTACAGCCGCTATAATAATATATAAAGATGTACCTTCCCTTTCTCCACCTTTATTCCTGAAGTGCCCTTAAACAAGGCACCTAACCCCCTGCTGCTCTCTGGGTGTCCCCAATGCTCTGTGTGTGTGTGTGTGTGTGTGTGTATGGGTGTGTGTGTATGGGTGTGGGTGTGGGTGTGTGGGTGTGTGTGTGTGGATGTGTGTGTGTGTGTGTGTGTGTGTGTGTGTGTGTGTGTGTGTGGATGGGTGTGGATGTGTGTGTGTGGATGGGTGTGTGTGTGTGTGTGTGTGTGTGTGTGTGTGGATGTGTGTGTGTGTGTGTGTGTGTGTGTGGATGTGTGTGTGTGTGTGGATTTGTGTGTGTGTGGATGTGTGTGTGTGTGTGTGTGTGTGGATGTGTGTGTGTGTGTGTGTGTGGATGGGTGTGGATGTGTGTGTGTGGATGGGTGTGTGTGTGTGTGTGTGTGTGTGTGTGTGTGTGGATGTGTGTGTGTATGTGTGTGGATGTGTGTGTGTGTGTGTGTGTGTGTGTGGATTTGTGTGTGTGTGGATGTGTGTGTGTGTGTGTGTGTGTGTGTGTGTGTGTGTGTGGATGTGTGTGTGTGTGTGTGTGGATGTGTGTGTGTATGTGGATGTGCTGTGTCGGTGTGTGTGTGTGGATGGGTGTGTGCATGTGTGTGTGTGTGTGTGTGTGTGTGTGTGTGTGTATGTGTGTGTGCTTCCTTGTAATGTGTGTAATGCAGAAGTTGAATTTCTCCTGTGGAACTGTTACAGTAAAAAATAACATTCAATATTAAAAAACCCCCATAAAATTCATTAATCGGTTAATCCTAGTCAGGGTTGCGGGGAGGCTGGCACACATCTCAGCTGACTTTGGGTGAGGGCAGAGTACACCCTGGACGGCTCGCCAGGCCATTGCGGGGCAGAAACACGCTTACGGCTATGCAGCTCCTCTTTATGAAAGTCAGCAATGGTTCTTTTACATGATCCTCTACCACAGACAGTGAGGGACACAGCCGGCCTTTGATAATCCAGTTAGTGCACTGTGGGGACAGCAGTAACGACTATTGACAGTTGGGCTTGAACCCACAAGTTTAGGATTGGTAATCCATCGGGCCACTACTGCCCTTAAAAACGAACAAAAATTCTCACATTTCAGATTTCAAACTTTAAGGGGGACTTGCAGAGGCTCTCATGTTTGCCTCTCAACAAGAAGGTCTAGGGTTCGATTCAGGGTGCTTCTGTGTGGATTTTTTTATGATCTCCCTGTGCTTGTGTGGATCTCCTCTGTGTGCTCTGGTGTCTTCCCGCAGTCCAAAAAATCTACGGAAGGCTAATTGGCAGTTCCAAATTGCCCCTAAATGTGAGTGTGAATGGTTGTGTGAGTGTGTGTGTGTGTGTGTGTGTGTGTGTGTGTGTGTGTGTGTGTGTGTGTGTGTGTGTATGTGTGAGTTCGTTGGCCTAGCGAGCTGTTCAGGGTGTAACAGACAAAGTGAATGTAACAGACAGAATGTCCAGAAGAACCGAGTCAGGTTCTGTAACATGTATCTGGTTTTGTTTGTAAATGAACGAAGCAGTTTGGTGGAGACCGTCCAACGTCTCATGTCTCATTTTCTGGGCCGTTCTCCAAGTCGAAGTGATCCAAACAGATGACTTTTATTTGTCCAGGTTCTCTGATTTTCATTCGAACATATTGTATTCACTAAAAGTTCCGATGATTATACAGGATTGTGTTCATATTTTATCCTGTTCTGTACATCGCTGATTTTAGAACAGAATCAGTGTGATGTTAAATATCCATCAAAATTAGCTGTGAACTTTTGGCCGTCTGTGGACCGACCGAAACAGAACATCATCTGCAGCTGCGGTGTGACACAGTCAGAAAGTATGTATACTGTGTATAGTAATAGCTGCCAAACTTTCGGACTGACTGTACTGCTCACAACACCGGATTTTGGACATTGTGGTGTGAAGCAATTACAGTCTGATGAGAAACCAGGATAGATCTGTTACAGCATCCGATTTGGAAATCCAAAAATTCTCCACTGTGTTACTTCGGTGCTGCTGTTTCTTCGTCATTTATTTTCAAAGCCAATTAATCCTAATTAGGAGTGCGGGGAGGCTGGCACCCATTTCAGTCAAGTCTGGGCTAGGGTAGGGTACACCCTGAACAGCTCACCAGGCCATCACAGGGCCAACACACACACACACACACACACACACGCACGCACGCACACACACACACACACACACACACACACACGCACGCACGCACACACACACACACACACACACACACACACACACACACACACACACACCTACCTAGGAGCAATATGAAACTGCCAATCAGCCAACTGTGTATATTTTTGGATAGTGGGAGGAAACTGGAGTACCCAAAGGAAACCCACACAAGCATAGAGAGAACATGCAAACTCCACCCAGAAACGGCCGTGGCTGGCCTTCTTGCTATGATTCGGACGTGCTAACCACTGAACCGCTGTGTCACCCTGGAGTGTTTGTGTTTTTGTTCTTTTTTTTTTTTTTTTTGCACTATTTTATACAGAGAAAATAAAATGAAGAGGAAAGTGAGGATTAGTTGTGGAGATGTGAACAACATCTTACATTTTATCCCATTCATGCAACTACACTGTTGAGAATTAAGAGCCTTACTCAAGGCCCCAACAGTGGCAGCTCGGTGGTAATGGGGCTTCAACCCACAACTTTCTGATGAGCGATGCAATAAGGTTCTACTGATCCTCACTGCTCCTCATCGAGTCATGGTTCTGTGTGTTACAACTGACATGATTCAAGGGGATGGAATATGATGATTAAATATTATTATTATTATTATTATAAAAATCCAACACACAGATCAAATAAAAAGTTCAAAGGCAGGCAGGGGTCTTTCAATCAGACGAACAACACTTCATCTTCATCTTCTTTCACTTATTCCTGGGTTATTGGGACAATGGCGTAAGCAGTGAGGTTCAGATGTTTCTCTGAGGTTCAGATGTTTCTCTCCCCAGCCACTTTCTCCAGCTCTTTAGGAAACGCCAATGGGTTCCCAGACTTCTTGTATCTGTGATCTTGTTCTTTCAGTTACTTCCCAAATCTTATGACCATGGGTGAGGTTCGGACTGTAGATTGACAGGTAAATCGAGATCTCGCTCCCTGATCACCACGATGGACTGAGACAACCTCAACTTTACATCAGAGGCTGCGCTGATGATCTCCCGCTCCATCCTTCCCTCACTCGAGAACAAGACCCCACGATACCTGAACTAATCTACTTGGATCTCATTAAAGACCCGGAGGGTGAAATCCACCATTTTCCAGCTGGGAACCATGTCCTGGAACTCGGAGATGATGATTGTCATCCTGGCTGCTTTGCACTCAGCTGCGAATCGCTCGAGTGAGCAGTGAATGTCCAGGCTTGATGAAGCCAAACGGACATCATCCCCAAAAACCAGAACCCCTCAATGCCTTGGCTGCACCTAGAAATTCTATCCATACATAGCATGAACAGAACTGGTGACAAAGGACAGCCTTGGCAGAGTTGAACTCCCCCCCGGAAACAAATTCAACATGTCACTGATGCAGACTATCCTATTCCTAGAGCACACCCCACAGGATGGCCTGAGGGACACAGGCGAAAGTCTTCTCCAGGTCCACAAAACACATGTGGACAGGATGGGCAAACTCCACATCCCCTCCAGGACCCTGTAGAGCAGTGGTCCCCAACCCCCATGCCGCGGACCGGGACCGGTCCGTGGATCAATTGGGATCGGGCTGCACAAGAAATAATTATTATTATTGGAGAGTTGGACATGTTTCAAACAATAGCAGGGATTTTGGGTGAGCCTGAGCCTGAGCCTTCATTCTGTCCGCTGGTGCACCATCACCTGGGGCTTTTTTTTTTAAAGAAGAGTTCGAGCTCGATTAAAAATGTAACGCTTAATCCTGATTGGGAAGGCAAGGCTGGCGCACATCTCAGCCGACTCTAGGCAAGGGTGGGGTATTATATTTACAATATAAACAAGCTGCCCCCCCATGGGCCGCTGTAAAATTGTAAAGCGTTGGCCGGTCCGCGGTGATAGAAAGGCTGGGGACCACTGCTGTAGAGTGTGTAGAGCTGCTGAAGAGTGCTGCAGCTAGTAAGAAAAGCACATTGTTCCTCCTGAAGCCGATGTTAGACGAGCGGTTGAATCCACCTCTCCAGTACTTCT
>CM045742.1:46150000-46157500 GCA_024760905.1 Plotosus lineatus
ATGATGTATAGTGTGTGTCATACCTGCATTTAATGTGTCATCTGTGATTTTTATTTATATATAAGAATGTGTTAAAACACGTACAGTACTTCTTCAAGCGCCAATTAAAATAAGTAGGGAAGGCTTCACACGATGTGGTAGCAGAAGGAATCAAGCATCTGGAGTTTCAGCCCTGCAAGAAGCTCCTGCACTTAACAGCATCACACCAGCTCAGTACTCAGGAAGTCTTATCCCAGCCAAAAGGTAATAAATAATCACAGAGAACCAAGTAAAGGCCAAAGAACTCTGCTGTGATTAAACCTGCTTCAAACACGAGACTTCTGAGAAATCAAATGAGGCCTGAGAAATAATGTTTACAAGATAAATAGAGAGAAATAAATAAATAAATAAATAAATAAATAGAGAGAAATAAATGAGGCCTGAGAAATAGTGTTTAGAAAATAAATAGAGCGATGGCTCGATATGAAGCGTTTGAGTTTATAAACATGAATGGATGAATGGACGGATGAATGGACGGATGGATGGATGGATAGATGGATGGGTTTTTTGTGATAATGCTGATTAAAATATTTAAAAACAGTGATCTACAAAACAAAATAAAATCAAAGGTCAATGAAACAGTTTTGAGAGAGCGAGAGAGAGAGAGAGAGAGAGAGAGAGAGAAACATTGAGTATAATATCACTGAACTCTGTGCTTTAACCTTTACTGGATGAGACTGAAAGACAGACAGTAAAAGAAAGAAAGTTAGTACAGGAGGCCGCCACCCATTCGTGGTTCAGTGTTCGCGGCCCGCATACTCAAGGATTAGCAGCAAAGCCGGAAGTTACTGCCACGTGACTCAAATTTAGCCAATGGCTGAGCGCTTTTGTTTCTCCCTCCTGCTGATTGGCTGGAGATGATGTGTACGCCTGTTTTATTTCTCCTTCGCGCACATGTCATCAACGTGATTGCTTGAATTGTGAATTCACGTGTTTTTTTTCGTGTGTTTTTAATGATTATTGAAGCGCTATGATGTCACTCAAACACCCTGAATCTTCTCTAGCTTCTGGTAAGGAGCCTCAGCGCTTTATTTATTCATAAATATTATCACAGTACAAAATTAAAGTTTTTATTAATCATTACTACATGTTAGTGCGTTATTACTGTATTAATGAGGAAGACTGGATATAGACCGGGTTTAACAAGCAGAGTTTAGCGCATCGATTATCATATATAGGGTTTTAAAACCACACCAATAATTAATGGATTTCAGGATCCACGGGGGGAACGGACAAACCCCCCCCCCACAAATAACGGGGGGTTACTGTATGAGAGAGTTATGGGAGAAAGAAGGAGGGGTTTAGAAATAAAGTCCGGGCAAAATGATAAAAAAAGAATAATGTCAAACAAAAAAACAAATTAAAAAAATTTGTAAAACTTGTAATTATTAACATGAAATGTGGACCATAAAGAAGAGGAAAACAAGAATAATATCATCGAGAGAGTGAAACAAGAGAGAGAGAGAGAGAGAGAGAGAGAGAGAGAGAGAGAGAGAGCGTGAGAGAGAGAGAGAGAGAGAGAGAGTGTAACAAGAGAGAGAGAGAGAGAGAGAGAGAGAGAGAGAGAGAGAGAGAGAGAGAGAGAGAGGGAGAGAGAGAGAGGGAGAGGGAGAGAGAGAGAGAGAGAGTGAAACAAGAGAGAGAGAGAGAGAGAGAGAGAGAGAGAGAGAGAGAGAGAGAGAGAGAGAGAGATTTTTTTTTGGTTGGCCAAAAAGTTTATTCTCAGTTCTTTCCATCTTTACTTCGGAAAACCTCTAAATCAGGAGTGTGACACTCAGAAGGCCGCGCAGCTGCAGGTTTTCATTTCAACCAATCAGCAGCACACCTGACTCGCTCTTTTAAACAAACGGTTTGAGTCTTCAGGCAGGTGATTGGTCAATCTGTGTGCTCTGTACAGACACTGACCAATCAGCTGCCTGAAGACTCAAACCGTTTGTTTAAAAGAGCGAGTCAGGTGTGCTGCTGATTGGTTGAAATGAAAACAAGCAGCCGCGCAGCTCTTGGCATGAGATTCACACCTGTGCTCGAAATACTCAAATATTACGTAGTCAGACAGATAGACATAACGATAGATAGATGGATAGATAGCTATAAAACAGAAGAAAAGATAGAAAATGTCCTCCATGAAACAGAAAGATGAAATGATGAGAACATCAGTGTTAAAATCAGAGATTGAAAGAGAGACAGATTGAGGTGGGCCGTCATCCTCTGCTGTCTAACACTCCTACAGTACGACCTGCAGCAGTAACAGTGTAAACACGGCTCTGTGTGTGTGTGTGTGTGTGTGTGTGTGTGTGTGTGTGTGTGTGTGTGTGCGCATGTGTGTGTGTCTGCAGCCTGTTCCCCACAGACCCTCAGCGGAGGCGTCACATGTGCGCTAAACGGATCCAGGACGCAACAACTGCTGCCACATTTGGTGCTCAGGACGGGCCAAGATGGCCGCCATGTCCAAGTCTCAAACACGGGCTGTGTTTAATTTCAACAAGGAGCAAGGGCGCATGCTCATGTGGGGCTCAATGGGCCCTTTACGCAGATGTTTAGGGGCCTTTGTTATCTGTAGAGCACCGTTAATTGTTTCTGTCCTGGACAGGATAATAGATGGGGGTGCCAACGTGCATTTGTGTGTGTGTGTGTGTGTGTGTGTGTGTGTGTGTGTGTGTGTGTGTGTTATAGGGTCCAGAAATGTACGCCTGCTCTCACAGATTGTTTTTCTATATGTTGCCTATAATGAGAGTGTGTGTTTAATCCAGACATGAACACTACACTTTGGTAACACTCTTCAGAAGCGTGTGTTTTATTCATCACCTTCTTTATTACTGCTGCTCTAAAAGAGCCACAAAATTAAAAAAATAAAAGAAAAGAAACTGTTAAACATCTCAGGTCAGACATGAGTCATAAGAATATATTTATTAAAAAATGAATAAAAAAAACCCCATACTAATGCTAATAGAAATCATCTAGAAATAAATATATTTCATTTCAGACGCTACTTTCACACAAATCTTATGGGGACAGCTGCCAGACCTGTGCCAGACCTGTGCCAGACCTGTGATTTCCTACCAGTGCTTTTTCCTTTCGAAGGTAAACTGTAGATATTATTTCTGTAGATATGTATTCGGTTTGGATATTTGTAGGAGAAACAAGAAAATGAAAAGACTTAATTCATCCTCAGAAGGAAAAATGTGGGTGTTTCAAGGCCTGGTCTCATCTGGGCGATTCTTTGGCAACTGCTCGGGATTTTTTGAGTTGGCGACGGACAGTGATGCTCTCTGATGACCAGCAGTGCTTGGCAGCCATTGTTGACTGTTTTCGTTCGAGTTGGTGCCATATCGCTAACTTACCCAACTACGGTCGCCTACATGGCTGCAGATAGTGATGGACAGTTGCAGATTTTCTGAGACCGTCTGAGACCATCTGAGACTTTGTTGGCTACGATCAGTGACTGTAGTCGTGGACCAAGCTGACGATGTCTGTGGCCATTTTTCAGATGAAAATCTCTGATGGTCAGAAACCAGGTCCAACAATCTGAGACTGCGACTGTAATTCAGCACAATGGTCTCAGACTGCCAGCAATATAATCATGAATAGTTGGCAACAGTCACCGATTAGTAGATTATTGCGTGTAATCATCCGGCGGCTTTTAAAAAGAATGGGATGACGGAGGATGGATTCCTTGCTGACAGCCAGTGATATGGTGGAGGTTGTTGGTTGCAGATGCCTCATAATCAGTCCGGACCAAAAATTAATCAAAGCTTGTAAGGGGCAGTGCCTCTGGTCACCCTCTGTCCTGTGAAGGGGCAGCGCCACTGGACATCTTCTGTCCTGTAAGGGCAGCTCTTCTGGTCAACCCCTGTCTTTTAAGGGGGCAGTGCCCCTGGAACTCCCTGTACTGTAAAGGGGCAGTGCCTCTGACCACCCTCTGTCCTCTAAAGGAGCAGTGCCTCTGGATACCCCTGTCCTATAAAGGGGCAGCACCCCTGGACACCCCCCTGAACTGTAAAGGGGCAGTGCTTCTGGTCACCCCCTGTCCTGTAAAGGGACAGCATCTCTGATCATCCTCTGTCCTTTAAAGGGGCAACACCACCGATGGTGAGTGACATTGCTAGATCCACTCATAATTCTGCAATTTTTAAATGTAAAGTACCATCGCTAATAAAAATGCTTCTGTTCCAGATGAGACTGGACCTGACTGAACTTTGAACTCTACATCAAGATTTCGCCCAGTTTTCTCTCTGTCGCTGAAACACATCTTTAGCCAACACAAACTCGGATAGATCGGACTGGTTTTCATGACACTGGTGGAAGTATTACATTAAAAAAAATACAAACCCTTTCCCTGCTCTTCTGGATCTGGTGGCGCTGTTCAGCCAGAACTGCAAAGGATCAGTGTGTGCGTGTAGGTTTTAATTCTAGCCATGAGGAGCCACACTTCCACCTGTTGAAATCATTCTCACTTTTTTCAACATGATATAAGATTGGATTTGGTTGTGTCATTCAAAACGTTGTTCCAGAACTTAATGTTAATTTTGTCCACACAGAAAACTTATTGATGGAGGAAATGTTCTGTTTTTTCCGTGCATGTAGCTCTTCTACAATTCTTCTACTCCCACGAGCGCCTAAACTTGTCTTCAAAGGCTCTTCAAAATGGATCAGGCCGCAAACAAAACTTGTTTTTGCGAGTCATTTTCCACATGGTAGAAATGGGCCACGTATTTGAGGACGTGCGTAAGATAAAACTCTTGAACGAGGAGTTGCACGTTCGATCTTGAAATGTCCAGGTGAATTGACCTACACCTCAAGTTGCTGGATCGGATGGCTCCTTGCTTCCTTTATGACAGAGTTCTACATTCATCTAAAAAAAAAAAAAAAAGATTTGGATCACACGTTGTTCATTTACTCATTTACTGAACAATTCATTTGTCTTTGGACTATAGGAAGAAACAGGAAAACCTGGAGAAAACCCAAATGGGCACAGGGAGAACATGCGAACTCCCCAGAGAAATGCCTCCGCTGAACCTGGGACTTGAACCCGGGACCTTCTTGCTGCGAGGCGGATTTGCTGGCTCACACATTAGTGTTTCAATTTTGGAGCCAGATGGTGGCCATCTTGGTGAGACTCGGTGCTATAAGACCTCAATAAAACACGTTTGGAAGCAAACACTGCTCGAAAACTTAAAAAAAAAAATGCATGATGTCAGAATGTCTAAAATTCACAAAACTTTAGCAGTAATATCACTGATATGTGTAATGAATTGGAAAAAACTGCATGCAGACAGAAAAATTGTTTTGTGTGTGTTTTGATTTACACTTTCTGTGAACAGAGTGGCAGAAGAAACGAAAACACAAATGGCACAGAACGTCTCATTAAAACCGGACAACAAACGCAAATCAAACGAAATGAAGAAGTGTTGAATTAGTTGGATGTCATGATGAAGTGGCTTCTGATGGAGAGAAGATTCCTGATCCACACAACGTCTCTGAAACAAACAGGGAAAGTCTGTGCTCTAATCATTCGAGTGTGAACTTTCTAAATGTTCCCATCTTCCCTTTCTGATACACCAAAGGTTATAAAGGACTTAAAGGCACAATCCGTTAAGAATTTCAATCAGAAAATACACAGAAAAAGCGTGCACGCACCTTAAGGGATCCGGGGGGGGGGGGGGGGGGGGAACAAGCATAATGCGGTTCTTCAGCTTTTCTTATTGATGTGGCTTTAAAAAAATCATCCTGAAGGCACAGCGTGAGCAAGTAATGAAGTTTAAGGCTCATTCAGGTAGGGTTGAAAAAAAAAAAAAACAAATCCTTTCACAGCTTTTCTGCTGCTCTCCTTTAAAAACATGTCTGAGGCAAAACCATCTCACCAACATTTGATTGAAAATACTAAATAATATTCCTTTGTAACACAAGACCTCGTCTGCTCTGTTTCGCGAAATGGAACAATCTGGTTCTTTGGACCAGCTGAACATCACCAGCTATTGGGTCTATATGCAAGTCATACCTGGTTTTTATTTCTTTCAACCACTGATTTAAGCAGGTGGAAGGTATTGTTCCTATTGGGTAAGTCTGTTGGGTTTTTACACCCGAGCCTAGTGGCTTCCAAGCCTTGTGGCTCATCAGGCCGGTGCTTATCCCCGGTTTCCGTAGCGTGAAGCAACCAGGAGTTCAACTCCCCCTGGATGGGACGCTAGTCCATCGCAGGTTACCTTCCCAGTATGTTTTACTGGTACCCATTTATACTGCTGGGTGAACAGAGGTACACTTGTGGTTGAGACCTTGTCCAGGAGTCTTAGCACAGTGAGGGTCTCAGTGGGATTCGAACTCTCAACCTCCTGATCATGAGCGCAGCACCCTAACCACTATGCCATCGGCCCCACTATTGTTCCCTCACCTAATAAACCCTCACCTATATCGACCCATTTCAGCTAAGACTGAACACCTTGAATATGCACAAACTCATATGAAACTTTCAGAAAAGGCAGCCGGGGCGGGCACAAGCCAGTGTTCATTCTCATGCTGGTCCACTGTTGGTTGAAGAAGGAGAGACAGGGGGCGTGTTCGTAGGCAGAGAGAGAAGAGAAAAGGCCTGAGTTTAGGACTGAGAGTAGGGACTTTGAATGTTGGAACTATGACAGGAAAAGGTAGAGAGGTGGCTGACATAATGCAGAGGAGGAAGGTGGACATACTGTGTGTTCAGGAGACCAGGTGGAAAGGTAGCAAGGCTGAAGTTTAGGAGCAGGTTTAAACTGTTTTTTCATGGTGTGGATGGGAAGAGAAATGGAGTAGGAGTCATCTTGAAGGAGGAGTTTGTCAGGAATGTTCTAGAAGTGAAAAGAGTGTCAGACAGAGTGATGAGTCTCAAGTTAGAAATTGAAGGTGTGATGTTCAATGTTGTTAGTGCTTATGCACCACAGGCAGCATGTGAGCTAGAAGAGAAGGAGAGATTCTGGAGTGAGTTCGATGAAGTGATGCAGAGTACCCCCAGAGGTGAAAGAGTGGTAATTGGTGCAGACTTCAATGGACATCTTGTGTAGACAATGTAATTTGAAGGAAGTCAGTGACTGCAAAGTAGTAGTGGGTGAGAGTGCTGACAAACAGCATAGGATGGTGGTGTGCAGGATGATGCTAATGGTGAGGAAGGTGAAGAAGGCAAAGGCAGAGCAGAAGAAAAAGTGGTGGAAGCTGAAAAAGGAAGAGTGTCGTGTTGTCTTCAAGGAGGAGTTGAAACAGGCTTTGGGTGGTCAGGAAGTGCTTCCAGATGACTGGACAACTACAGCGAATGTGATCAGGGACACAGGTAGGAGAGCACTTGGTGTGTCCTCTGGAAGGAAAGTAGATAAGGAGACTTGGTGGTGGAATGAGGAAGTGCAGGAGTGTGTACAAAGGAAGAGGTTCGCTAAGAAGAAGTGGGACATTGAGAGCATCGAAGAGAGCAAACAGAAGTATAGGTAGACACAGCGTAAG
>CM045742.1:46175000-46185000 GCA_024760905.1 Plotosus lineatus
ATGAGTCTCAAGTTAGAAATTGAAGGTTTGATGTTCATTGTTAGTGCTTATGCCCCACAGGCAGGATGTGAGCTAGAAGAGAAGGAGAGATTCTGGAGTGAGTTAGATGAAGTGATGCAGAGTACCCCCAGAGGTGAAAGAGTGGTCATTGGGGCAGACTTCAATGGACATGTTGGTGCAGGAAACAGAGGGGACGAGGAAGTGATGGGCAGATTTGGTATCCAGGACAGGAACACAGAAGGACAGATGTTGATCGATTTTGCAAAAAGGATGGAAATGGCTGTGGTGAATACTTTCTTCCAGAAGAGACAGGAGCATAGGGTGACTTATACAAGCGAAGGTAGGAGCACACACGTAGACTACATTTTGTGTAGATGATATAATTTGAAGGAAGTCAGTGAGTGAAAAGTAGTAGTAGGTGAGAGTGTTGCCAAACAGCATAGGCTGGTGGTGTGCAGGATGACGCTGATGGTGAGGAAGGTGAAAAAGGCAAAGGCAGAGCAGAGGACAAAGTGGTGGAAGCTGAAAAAAGGAAGAGTGATGGGTTGTCTTCAAGGAGGAGTTGAAACTGGCTTTGACGGGTCAGGAAGTGCTTCCAGATGACTGGACAACCACAGTTCATGTGATCACGGAGACAGGTACGAGAATACTTGGTGTGTCCTCTGGAAGGACAGTGACTAAGGAGCCTTGGTGGTGGACTGAGGAAGTGCAGGAGTGTGTACAAAGGAAGAGGTTAGCTAAGAAGAAGTGGGACATTGAGAGGACCAAAGAGAGTAAATAGGAGTACAAGGAGACACAGTGTAATGCACATATAGTGGTGTCAAAGGCCAAACAGAGGGCGTATGATGACTTGTATGCTCGGTCAGACGGTAAGGAGGGAGAAAATGATTTATACAGGCTGGTCGAGCAGAGCAATAGAGATGGGAAAGACGTGCAGCAAGTTAGAGTGATTAAGGACAGCGAGAGAAATGTATTGACTGATGAGAGAAGTGTGCTGGGAAGATGGAAAGAGTACTTTGAAGAGCTGATGAATGAGGAAAATGAAAGAGAACAAAGAGTACAAGAGGTGACCTTTGACGACCATGAAGTCACAAAGATTAGTAAAGGTGAAGTGAAGAGGACGATGAAGCGTGGAAAGTCAGTTGGTCCTGATGACATACCTGTGGAGGTATGGAAGTGTCTAGGAGAGGTAGCAATAGATTTTCTGATAAGAGGTCTTGGAGAGTGAGAGGATGCCAGAGGAATGGAGAAGTGTGCTGGTGTCCAATTTGGAGAACAAGGGAGACATGCAGAGTTGTGGCAACTACAGAGGGATAAAGTTGATGAGCCATACGATGAAGTTATGGGAAAGAATAGTGGAAGCTAGACTAAGGGCAGAGGTCAGTATTTGTGAACAACAGTTTGGTTTCATGCCAAGAAAGAGCACCACAGATGCAGTGTTTGCCTTGAGGATGTTCATAGAGAAGTACAGAGAAGGTCACAGGGAGCTGCATTGTGTCTTTGTGGATCTGGAGAAAGCATATGAGAGGGTGTCGAGGGAGGAACTGTGGTATTGCATGAGAAAGTCTGGAGTGGCAGAGAAGTATGTTAGAGTGGTGCGGGTCATGTATGAGAGATGTAAGACAGTGGTGAGGTGTGCTCTCGATGTGACAGAAGAGTTCAAGGTGGAGGTGGGACTGCATCAAGGGTCAGCTCTGAGCCCCTTCTTGTTTGCTCTGATGATGGACAGGCTGACAGACCAGGTTAGATACGAATCCCCATGGACTATGATGTTTGCAGATGACATCGTGATCTGTAGTGAGAACAGAGAACAAGTGGAGGAAAATCTAGAGAGGTGGAGGTATGCCCTGGAAAGGAGAGGAATGAAGGTTAGCCTCAGTAAGACAGAATACATGTGTGTGAACAACAGGGACCCAAGAGGAACGGTGAGGTTACAGGGAGCAGAGATAAAGAAGGTTGAGGATTTTAAGTACTTAGGCTCAACACTCCAGCGCAATGAAGAGTGTGGAAAAGAGGTCAAGAAGTGTGTGCAGGCAGGTTGGAATGGTTGGAGAAAAGTGTCCGGTGTGATGTGTGATAGGAAGGGATCAGCAAGAATGAAAGGAAAAGTGTACAAGACAGTGATGAGGCCAGCGAGGTTGTATGGTTTAGAAACAGTGGCCCTGGGGAAAAGACAGGGGGCAGAGCTGGAGGTAGCAGAGATGAAAATGTTGAAGTTCTCTTTGGGAGTGACAAGGATGGATAAGATCAGGAATGAGTACATCAGAGGGACAGCACATGTAAGACATTTTGGAGACAAAGTCAGAGAGGCTAGATTGAGATGGTTTGGACATGTACAGAGGAGGGATAGTGAGTATATTGGTAGTAGGATGCTGAGGTTGGAACTACCAGGCAGAAGGCCCAGAGGAAGACCAAATGGATGTGCTGAAGGAAGATATGAAGGTAGTTGGTGTAAGAGAAGAAGATGCAGAGGATAGGGTGAAATGGAGACAGATGATTCGCTGTGGCAACCCCTGAAGGGAAAAGCCAAAAGGAAAAGAAGAAGATGCTTTACTATGCTCCTCATACCATTTTGAGCCCTACAAGTTTTTCCAACTCTAGCATCTCCCTCCTTATTCATGACTACACCTTCCACCCCTTTCCACCCCTTCGTTAAACAAAATAACTGACACACGGGGTAAATGAGGTCAGAGGTGCATGTGATCCTCAGGATGGCTGAACGAGAAGCTTGTGTTCTTTCGGGCTAAGAGGCGCGGCATGCGAATGACAGGACAGTAGAAAGAGCTTGTAAACTTCAAAATGGTTGGAGGACATTGTGTATTTCAGGTTGATAGGAGGAGGAGCTTGTGAACTTCAGGATGCTAATGGAGCTTTCATGTTGCTAGGGGGGAAGCTGGTATATATATATATATAAAGATGCTATGAGGAGAAGCTTACTTCAAAATGGTAGGGGTGCAGCATGTTCAAGAGAGTAGGAGGTGCTTATAGATTTTCAGGCGCTGATAGCTCTCGGGATAGAGAAGAGCTGATTATCCAGTGATAACCTTAAAACCTGAATAAAACACACTTTTTTCCCCTTTTTTCTTACAGTGTGTGTGTGTGTGTGTGTGTGTGAGTGTGACTGTGTGTTCTCTGCAAGTTGTGGTCACCTGAGCAGGAAACAGAAGCATGTTTCGTTTTAGAAGTGCGCTCTCTCTCTCTCTCTCTCTCGCTCTCTCTCTTTCTCTCTCTCTCTCTCTCACACACACACACACACACACACACACACACACACACACACACACACACATACACACACATGAAGAGAGATGTTTGTAAAGTTATTTTGTTTTCGAAAAAAGTTAATTTAAACACACTCCTGGTATTTTTGAAGTTTTAAAATTACTCGCTAAAGATGTCATAATGTTCACAACAACCAACCAATCAGCCTATTTTCCTTAATTCACTCACACACACACACACACACACACACACACACACACACACACACACACACACACACACACACACACACACACACACACAGATCCTAACAAACCCTCATTATAATCTCTTTCTTTCTTTCACAGTGTGTACATCTATAAGCACATGCTGTCCTCTCAGTGCTCTATCTGCACTCATGTAGGGTAGATTCAGAATGGGCGGGGCAAAAGAGGGGGAGGGGTTTAGGGGCAGTGTGCCAGGCCCACAGTGGGGCATCAAGGAGTGAGGTTTGGGACTGAGCCGTACTCCCCAGGGGGGGAACAGGACACAGCCCAACACCAGAGGGGGTAACAGAACACAGAGGACTGCCAGAGTCCAGTGCAAGACAGGCCCATCTGCCCTAGAGTGCATGCTACCACACTCACTCACACATACACACACACACACACACACACACACACACACACACACACGTATGTGTGCACAGATGCT
Source organism: Plotosus lineatus (assembly GCA_024760905.1). NCBI lineage: Eukaryota > Metazoa > Chordata > Actinopteri > Siluriformes > Plotosidae > Plotosus > Plotosus lineatus. The sequence continues at coordinate 46,178,916 of CM045742.1, forward strand.
TACAATCATTCTGTTATTGTTGTAAATCTATCTATCTATCTATCTATCTATCTATCCTCTGTTCTTTCTTTTTTTTTCTCTCTATCTAGACTTTAGAGGTGAGCTTCAAACCTTCTAACCAAATGCTGAAGAAAAGGCCACATAAAAGACTCTCTCTCTCTCTCTCTCTCTCTCTCTCTCTCCCTCGCTCACTCACTCTGTTTTTGTGTTAAGAAAACTTGAGGTGTTTGTTGGCAGTAGGCGTTTGGAGTGAGAGATGAGTAAAATGTCAAGAGACATCTGATCTGGGGATGTCCAGATAGGGTAAAAATTGTGTGTAATTGTGTGTGTCTGTGTGTGTGTGTATGGGAGAATATCTGTGTTCTGTGATCACACCACCAAATCTCCTCCAGCCCCCACAGTTGCCTGCCTTTGTTTCTGTCTATCCCTGAAGTTGTTCTGTATTGAACAGCAAATCCAGATTCTGCTGTCGACCCTTTTTTCAATAGGGCAGCATTTTCAGGTTCTACTGTACACCTTGTTCAGTTTGGGGAAGCAAATCAAGGTTCTGCTGTGGACTCTGTTTTGAATGGGGCAGCAGTTTGTGGTTTTGCTGTAGATCCTGTTCAGTATAGGGCAGCAGGTTGAAATTCAGCTGTGGATCTTGTTCAGTATGGGGCAGAAGAGCGAGGCTCTGCTGTGGCCCCTGTTCAATATGAGGTAGCAGATTAAGGTCCTGCTAAAAAATCTGTTCAGTATGGGGCAGTGGGTCGAGGTTCTGCTGCAGACCCTGTTCATTATGGAGCAATAGGTTGAGGTTCAGTTGTAGATACTGTGCAGTATGGGCAGCAGGTCAAGGTTTAGTTGTAGACACTGTTCAATATGGGGCAGTGGATCAAGGCTCTGCTGAAGATTCTGTTCGGTATGGGGCGGTAGGTCGAGGCTTTGCTGTAGATTCTGTTCAGTATGGGGCAGTGGGTCGAGGCTCTGCTGTAGATTCTGTTCAGTATGGGGCAGTGGGTCGAGGCTCTGCTGTAGATTCTGTTCGGTTTGGGGCGGTAGGTTGAGGCTCTGCTGTATCAAGGCTCTGCTGTAAATTCTGTTTGGTATGGGGCGGTAGGTTGAGGCTCTGCTGTGAACCCTTCTAAGAGAATAAGAATCTATAGGATTTCTAAAAATAATTTCTGTACTATAGTTGAGCAGAGACATACTGACGGCAGCTCCTCTTGATGAAAGTCAACAATGGTTCGATTACATGAACCTCCCACCACAGACAGTGAGCGACATGGCCGGCCTTTGATAACCCAGTTAGTGCACTGGGGGGACAGCAGTGACAACCCGGTGATAATGGGGAATGAACCCCCATCCTTGGGATCAGAAATCCAGCATCTTACCCTCGGGCCTCCACTGCCCTATAATTGTAGCAATAAAGTATAAGTTCCCTAATTTCCACTCAAATATAGCGACTTGAAGAAGCCTGAATTGTGATCTTTATTATAGGAACAGTAGACGTTGAAGTCATTTGTAGCTCTGCATCAATCCTGCAGAGAAACATTAAAAATAAATAAATATATAAAATCATGTAAAATGTAGATTATAATTATACATGTCGTTGTCGTCGTCGGCAGCCATACGTCTCGAGAGACGATGGTGTAGCACTATGGTAGGCATTTGTGGTAGTGACTGTAAAGGCCCACCCTAGAGTGACAGTTTTTTAAACAATTATTGCATACAAAAGGGCTTTGAGGAGCCATGGGGGCTGCCCTTTCTTTCCTCTTTGCTCTTTTCTCAGCTAGCTTGTTTATTCTGTTAGTTTCAGCTTTGTTGATCCCCTCGTTGACAGTGGTCTTCCAGAGCTGGTGTGTTTCAGTAGTGCCTTCCCAGGTGTTGATGTCGATGCCAGATAATTTCATGTTCCGCTTGCACATGTCCTTGTACCGAAGCTGTGATCTTCCTGTGCGGCGGGAGCCCTCACTCAGCTCTCCGTACAACATGTCTTTAGGGATGCGCCCCTCGTCCATTCGCCGTACATGACCCAACCACCTAAGTTGTCTCTGGCTCAGCAGTGCGAGCAGACTTGGCATGCCAGCACACTGTAGTACCTCGGTGTTGGTTACTCTGTCTTGCCATTTTATATGGAGCAGATGCCTGAGACAGTGGAGGTGGAAGCTGTTGAGCCGCTTTTCCTGACCAGTGTACGTGGACCAGACCTCACTGCCATAAAGGAGTGTGCTGAGTACACAGGCCTGGTAGACACGTAGCTTGGTGTTCTCCATTAGCTGGGTATTACTCCATACACGCTTGTTCAGTTTGAACATCACTGCGGCGGCTTTCCCGATTCTGCATGAGATCTCTATGTCAAGAGAGAGAGTGTTGGTGATAGTGGATCCCAGGTAGGTGAAAGAGTCCACGACCTCAAGCTGTGTGTTATTTATGTTGATGTTTGGGACTGTGTTTGTGCCCTGGGCCAGAATGTCTGTCTTCTTCAGGCTGATGGTCAGTCCGAATTCACTACAGGCATGGGACAGACGATTGACTAGCTCTTGAATACCAGCCTCAGTGTGGGACGTCAGTGCAGCGTCATCCGCGAACAGCATCTCGCAGATGAGGACCTGCCTCACCTTCGTCTTAGCGTGCAGTCGAGCTATGTTAAATAATTTTCCATCTGACCTGGTGTGGATATGGATCCCTTCCTCACTGTCAGAGAAGGCATACCGAAGAAGCATTGAGAAGAATATCCCAAAGAGTGTCGGAGATAGGACGCAGCCTTGCTTCACACCACTGCTCACTGGGAAAGCTGCAGAAGTCCCACCATTGAAGCAGACTGTGCTGTGCATGTCCTCGTGAAAGGAGGTCACGATTTGGAGTAACCTTTGAGGACATCCAATCTTCTGCAGGAGGCTGAAGAGTCCGATTCTGCTGACCAGGTCGAATGCTTTAGTCAGGCCTATAAAAGCAATGTACAGGGGCTTCTGCTGCTCCCGACACTTCTCTTGCAGTTGACGAAGTGAGAAGATCATATCGACTGTGGATCTGCCTGCCCTGAAACCACACTGTGATTCTGGGTATACCCGGGAAGCAAGAATCTGAAGGCGAGTAAGGACAACACGAGCAAAGACTTTCCCTATGATGCTAAGGAGAGAGATGCCACGGTAGCTGTTACAGTCACTGTGGTCACCCTTGTTTTTGTAGAGGGTTACAATGTTTGCATCGCACATAACCTGGGGGATGAACCCTTCCTTCCAGCATAAGCACAGCAGCTCATGGAGGTGCTGCAGGAGTGCTGGCTTACCACTCTTCAAGACTTCAGGGGGGATGCCATCCTTTCCAGGGGCTTTTCCACAGGCCAGACACTCAAAGGCTTTGCCCAGTTCGTCCAATGAAGGCAGGTAAGCCAGATCCTCCATGACAGGTAAGTTTGGCAGGGCATTTAATGCTGCATCGGTCACCACATTCTTGGTTGCGTACAGCTCCAGGTAATGTTCCACCCAGCGTTCAAGCTGCTTGCCTTGGTCCGTGATCACCTCCCCGGTCTTGGTCTTGAGGGGTGCAGTCTTAATTGTGGTTGGGCCAGTAGCTGTCTTGATGCCATTGTACATGGCCATTGCATTGCCAGTGTCAGCTGCCATCTGGATCTTGCTGCAGAGGTTGAGCCAGAAGTCGTTTGCACAGCGGCGGGCTGTCTGCTGAGCCTTGTTTCGTGCAGCTTTGAGGGTGTCCCGAGAACTGGTGCTGGGGTTTTGCTTGTATGCTAGGAGGGCTTCCCTCTTGGCTTCTGTCACAGGCTGCATCTCCTCCCAGTAAGCCTCGTACTAGTCTACACTCCGACGCTCCTTTTTCCCAAATGCGGTGAGGGCTGTCGTGTAGATAGTATCTCTTAGGAAGCTCCACTTGCTGTTGATGTCTTTGCCAGGAGTCTGCAAAGCCAACTTCTCCTTGACTGTGTCATGAAACAGTTGGATTCGCTGGGGATCCCTTGAGGAGCAGGTGTTGATGCGTGGGAGGCCTTTAGTTTTGGAGTGATGGATCCTCTTTGTTGTCAGCCTTATCCTGCTTCCAACGAGGGTGTGGTCTGTGTCGCAGTCTGTGCTATGGAAACTTCTAGTGTGGAGAACGCTGCTCAGATCCGTGCGCCTGGTGAGGATAAGGTCTAGCTGGTGCCAGTGGCAAGATCTGGGGTGTCTCCAGGAAACGTTGTGGTGGTCTTTGCACTTGAAGTATGTATTTGTTACACACAGGCCATGATGGCAGCACAGTTCCAACAACCTCTGTCCATTCTAATTCATCCTGCCTATACCGTGGTGACCAAGGCAGGAAGGCCAGGTGTCACAGTCGGCGCCCACTCTAGCATTGAAGTCTCCTAGTAGGTAAAGTCCATCAGTGCTGGGGATCCTGGAAATTGTATCATCCAGAGCCTCGTAAAACTGGTTCTTGGCCTCTGGGGTGGAACTGAGTGTTGGTGCATAGATGCCGGGGAGATTTACAAAACCTGCAGTTGTAGAGAGGTGTAAAGCGAGGATTATACATGTAGGCCCTATGTATTTATAGTGGCTTACGTTTGTCACTGTCAGTGCGTGTTAATGTGAAGGGCTTGTACGTGTGCCAGTGTTTAGTTAGCTTACTTTTCGTTTCTGCTAATTTATTACACTCAACAAGTGATTAAAATAGACCACTTTACCGTACCAACTACCAACAATAGCACTTTTTGTAGTCACAAGCCATGAATAAACAACACTCTGACCTGCGGTGTTTTAAACACCATCAAAAAAGGAATGGTCAAAAACCGTATGGCTTCCCCAGCATGCAGGTTTGCGCTAATTCACCCCCCCCCCCGACTAAATAAACACAATCACAGACCTGAAAAGATACTGCCACCTGTCTGAAAAAATGTGCACAACACCCATAAACAAAACAAACGAACAACAATTGACTCTTACTCCTCCTATTAATTATATACAGGGATCCTTCGCTACTTCACGCTTCAATTCATGCAGCTTCAGTGAATTGTTTTTTTTTTTTTTTTTTTAATATTTATTGAATTAAAAAAGAAGGAAATTAAAGAAGAATCGGGGAAAAGTTAAGGAAAATACTTCAGAAACAAGGCCAATTATGCAAAAAAAAAAACCCCAAGCAAACAAAAACAAAAAACAACCCAAAACCCCCAATTAAAAATACTTACATCTTTATGTGTGGCGCACGTCTGTGTTCACGTGTGTCTGTATGAGTCTGTATTTATATTTTATTTACATCTTATGCATTACTTCTGAATGTTTAATTATTATTATAAGCATTTATGGTGTTGAATATGTATTTATTGATATTATATAGACATATACATGTGCGTATACGTCAGATAGGAGGGTTGATCCTACTTCGCAGAATTCGGCGGTCGAGAGGGGATCTCCGTCCCAATTAACCACAGAAAGTGAAGGATCCCTATTTATATACTGTATATATATTCATGGAGTTTTAGAAATTTTATAGCCATGTATTATGTAAATCTATAGCAAGTTTATAGATGGTTCTATCAATTTTCCATAGATGTCTGTAGGATATTTGAACTGATTTTGAATACAAACTGTCTATAGCAATACTTATATTCTACAGAAGTTCTATAAAATTATCAACTGGAATTTAAAATTCTTAAGTTTAATTTAGGTTGTATAGTCTATCTAGACAAATATATCTATAGATTCTACAGGTAACCTGTATGTTATTTTCCTCTGAGACTGATCAATATTTAGCAGTGGGTGGAGGTTCTACTGTAGAACCTGTTCACTATAAGGTAGGAGGTTGAGGTTCTGCTGTAGACCTAGTTCAATTTGGGGGATCAGTTTAAAGTTCTTGGGTAGACTGTATTTTGGAATGGGCAGCAAATTGAGGCGCTGCTATAGAACCAGTTCAGTATTAAATGGAACGTTGAGGTGTTGCTGTAGACCCTGTTCAGTATAGGACAGCAATTCCAGGTTCTGCTGTAGACCCTGTTCAGTATTAATTGGAAAGTTGAGGTTCTGCTGTAGACCCTGGTCAGTATGGCACTGTAGGTTGAAGTTCTGCTATAGACCCTGTTGAATATGAAGTAGAAGGTTGACGTTCTGTTATAGAT
>CM045742.1:46187500-46212500 GCA_024760905.1 Plotosus lineatus
GCCAGGCCATCGCAGGGCAGAAACACGCTGACAGCTTTGCAGCCTACTCTTGTCGAAAGTCAGCATGTTTACATGAACCTCCCACCACAGACAGTGAGAGACATGGCCGGCCTTTGATAACCCAGTGCACTGGGGGGAACAATGACGACCTGTGGTGAGTGAGGCTTGAACCCCCAACCTTAGGATCACTCATCCAGCACCTATACCACTAGGCCACCACTGCCCTCATTTCAGATTTGGCTCTAAAAAATTCAAGAATGTTCATACACTTCATAATGGGAAAAGTCTCCGTTTTTAACTCTCCACTCTCGATAGTTTTGTCACAAAAACACATTTTAGCAACTGAATTCTGACCCTTTTTGAACAATGTTTTCTGAGGAGCCACTTTCAAATATTATTTGGAAATAATAGCTATATTTGGAAGATAATGGAGAAGTTTGGCTTCCCAAGCAAGTTCATCACGATCGGTCGGCAGTTCCATGACGGCATGATGGTGAAAGTATAGGATGACAGAGACGAGTCTGAGGCTTTCCCAGTGACAAATGGGGTCAAACAACATTGGGTTCTTGCCCCAATGCTTTTTAGCATGGTCCTTTCAGTCATGCTGACAGATGCATTCCGTGATTTCCAGGATGGGATGCACGTCAGGTACAGGACTGATGGTGGACTGTTCAACCTCAGGTGCCAGCAGGCTGTTACCAAGATGAAAGAGACTGTCATCAGAGACTTCTTTTTTGCTGATGACTGTGCTCTCAATGCCGGCACAGAGCAGAAGATACAGCACGAAATGGACTGCTTATCAAGAGACTGTGACAACTTTGGTCTCACCATAAGAACCAAAAAGACTGAAGTAATGTACCAGCCTGTTCCAGGAGAGCCCTACCAGGAACCACACATTACAGTGAAAGGACAGGAACTCCAGGCAGTCGACAGCTTCACCTATCTGGGCAGCACACTTTAGAGAGTGGTGAACATCGATGCAGAAGTCAACAACAGGATTGACAAGGCCAGCTCTGCCTTTGGAAGACTCCGTGAGAATGTATGGGAGTGGAGAGGACTTAGCCTTACCACCAGGCTGAAGATCTACTGTGTAATGGTGCTCATCACCCTCCTGTACACCTGTGAGACCTGGACTGTCTACAGCAGACATGCCAAACACTTTCCCTTGAGCTGCCTCCGCAGACTCCTCCACTTCAAGTGTCAGGATAAAATCCCTGTCACTGAAGTTCTGGAACAAGCCGGCATTCCCAGCATACACACCCTCCTTCAGATAGTCCAAGTCAGATGGGCAGGGCATGTTGTCAGAATGATGGACAGTTGACTGCCAAAACAGCTACTGTATGGCGAGTTTTGTGAAGGCAAGCGTTCAGTTGGGAGACAGAAGAAATGCTTCAAAGACTGCCTTAAAGCGTCCTTCAAGGACATGAACATAAATGTCAGCACTTGGGAGCAGCTTGCTACCCACCGCTCAACTTGGCAAAGTCTTCATAGGTGCACGTGCAGCAGAGATGCAACGAACTGCAGAGGTGCAGCAGAAATGCGTAGTGTGCAAAGCTCACAAAGTTCTAGCTGTCTCAACTTCCATCGCAGCACCCACCCACACATGTCCTGTGTATGTGGGCAAGCATTTCGAGCTCAGATCGGCCTCACTAATCTCCGGACTGACAGCCATTGATCATCAATCTGATATGAAGTCATGGTCATCTTTGACCTCAAAGGACGAACAACAACATCTGGAAAATTTCCTTTCTATTCTCCGGTAGCACACTCAAAAGTCTCCAGAAAGTTCAGTTTTAAATCTAGAGATTTGATATGACACCTGTACCTTCCATTTCTTCTTCTTTTCCTTTCGGCTTTTCCCTTCAGGGGTCGCCACAGCGAATCATCTGCCTCCATCTCACCCTATCCTTTGCATCTTCTTCTCTTACACCAACGACCTTCATGTCCTCCTTCACCACATCTGTGAATCGTCTCTTTGGTCTTCCTCTAGGCCTTCTGCCTGGTAGTTCCAGCCTCAGCATCCTATTACCAATATACTCACTATCCCTCCTCTGTACATGTCCAAACCATCTCAATCTAGCCTCTCTGACTTTGTCTCCAAAACATCTTACATGTGCTCTCCCTCTGATGTGCTCATTCCTAATCCTATCCATCCTCGTTACTCCCAAAGAGAACTTCAACATTTTTATCTCTGCTACCTCAAGCTCTGCCTCCTGTCTTTTCCCCAGGGCCACTGTTTCTAAACCATACAACATCGTTGGCCTCAACGCCATCTTGAACACTTTTCCTTTCATTCTTGCCGATACCCTCCTATCACACATCACACCGGACACTTTTCTCCATCCATTCCAACCTGCCTGTACACGCTTCTTCACCTCTTTTCCACACTCTCCATTGCTCTGGATTGTTGAGCCTAAGTATTTAAAATCCTCCACCTTTCTTATCTCTGCTCCCTGTAATCTCACCGTTCCTCTTGGGTCCTTGTCATTCATGCACATGTATTCTGTCTTACTGAGGCTAATCTTCATTCCTCTCCTTTCCAGGGCATACCTCCACCTCTCTAGATTTTCCTGCACTTGTTCTCTGCTCTCACCACAGATCACAATGTCATCTGCAAACATCATAGTCCATGGAGATTCTTGTCTAACCTCGTCTGTCAGCCTGTCCATCACCATAGCAAACAAGAAGGGGCTGAGAGCTGACCCTTGATGCAGTCCCACCTCCACCTTGAACTCTTCTGTCACACCGACAGCACACCTCACCGCTGTCTTACATCTCTCATACATGTCCTGCACCACTCTAACATACTTCTCTGTCACTCCAGACTTCCTCATGCAATACCGCTGTTCTTCTGTCCGCACCCTGTCATATGCTTTCTCCAGATCCACAAAGGCACAATGCAGCTCCGTCTGACCTTCTCTGTACTTCTCCATTAACATCCTCAAGGCAAACACTGCATCTGTGGTGCTCTTTCTTGGCATGAAACCAAACTGTTGTTCACAAATGCTGACCTCTGCCCTTAGTCTAGTTTCCACTATTCTTTCCCATAACCTCATCGTATGGCTCATCAACTTTATCCCTCTGTAGTTGCCACAACTCTGCACGTCTCCCTTGTTCTTAAAAATGGGCACCAGCACACTTCTCCTTCATTCCTCTGGCATCCTCTCACTCTCCAGGACCTTGTTGAATGTTCTTGTCAGGAACTCTACTGCTTCCTCTCCGAGACACTTCCATATCTCCACCGGTATGTCATCAGGACCAACTGCCTTTCCATTCTTCATCCTCTTCAATGCCCTCCTTACTTCATCCTTACTAATGTTTGCTACTTCCTGGTCCTCAACAGTCACCTCTTCTGCTCTTTTTTCGCTCTCATTTTCCTCATTCATCAGCTCTTCCAAGTACTCTTTCCATCTTCCCAGCACACTTCTGTCATCAGTCAATACATTTGCCTCGCTGTCCTTTATCAATCTAACTTGCTGCACGCCCTTCCCATCTCTATTTCTCTGCTGTGCCAACCTGTATATATAATTTTCTCCCTCTTTACTTTCCAACCGAGCATACAAGTCATCATACACGCTCTGTTTGGCCTTTAACACTGCTACCTTCGCCTTACGCTGTGTCTCCCTGTACCCCTGTTTACTCTCTTCAGTTTTCTCAATGTCCCACTTCTTCTTTGATAACCTCTTCCTTTGTACACACTCCGGCACTTCCTCATTCCACCACCAAGTCTCCTTATCTACTTTCCTTCCAGATGAAACACCAAGTATTCTCCTACCTGTCGCCCTGATCACATTAGCTGTAGTTGTCCAGTCATCTGGAAGCACTTCCTGACCACCCAAAGCCTGTTTCAACTCCTCCTTGAAGACAACCCGACACTCTTCCTTTTTCACTCTTCACCCAACACTCTTCCTTTTTTTACCTGTACCTTCCATTTATAATGTGAATATTATAATTTTAAACCACCCACGTATCCAAATAATGGTAGTAGAATTAAACTTTACAAAATGTGAAGGACCTACAACTATTGGGAGTAGAGAGCTTAAATTTGAGACTTTTCCACAGCCAAACCTGAGATGGTCGAGTGGGTACATCTAGAGACCTGACATGGCATGACCCAGTATTCTGGAGCTTTTATCAGGCTTTCAGCCCCTTAATTTCTTCATCCATTAATTATTTTTAGGGCTCATTCCTCAGGGTCACAGGAAAGTTGTCTTCAGGTGAGAGGATGGATTACACCCTGAACAGGTCAGCAACAGGACTAACATAGACACCCAACAACCATTCACCCTCACATTTAAGCTTATGGTGCAATAAGAGTATCCAGATGACCACATTAGCACGCGAACTCCATGCAATAAAGCCCTGTGCCTTCATTGAAAGGGATGGTCCACAGTAATTCCACAGTAAAGCTAGTTTAGACAATAAGTGAGGCCCAAGAAAGCTGGTTCCAATGGGCTTGGTGTAGTTAAACTCAAGGGTCCTGTACACATCTCCCTCACCTCACCTGGTTTTGTATAACCAGGCAATAGAGGTGTAATGGACATGTGTACAGTACTTGAGCTTCGACCATTGCTAACTAGCGAAAGAGAATTAAATTATACCACAGATCGCTTGCTTAATCCTACGAGAGTCGCAGGGAGGCTGGAGTCTATCTCAGTCAACTCTGGGTGAACTCTGGGTAAACACACTTACACTGTGAACAGCTTGTCAGTCCATCACGGGGCCAAAACAAACACACACAGACACACACACACACACACACACACACACAACCATTTACATTCATACCTGGAGGCAATTTAGATTAGCCAGTCAACCTAATTTGCATGTTGACCATCACAGGTTATGCATCACCAGCATTATACGTCTTGTATATATTTATACAATACAATGCATCCTCGTGGAGTATTTTCTGGTGTGGATCTCTGGCTAATGAGCGATCTATGATCCAAGGCTTGGATGCACTTTAAATTTACACTCAATCATAACAAACACAAACAACCAATACTCAGGAGCCACAAACAACAAATGAATGGACGCACAGCTCATCAGGTCATATTGTGTTTTAGACATTTAGCGATTCCGGTCATGACTCATCCTTTCAGAGGGGGTTGTAAGAGATAATTAGGAAGTGGAAGACAAATTTGAATGTGGTGGAGAAAAAGAGGGGGAGAGTTTCCTGACTCAAATTCCTTGGGTTTAATTAATGGAACAACGGTGCTCACACGTCTTTGGAGGTGTCGGCAACACGTATATTTCTGTAAACTCTCCCCATATGGAGAGCAGAGAGAGAGAGAGAAAAAGAGCGAAAGATAAATTAAAGGAGGGAGGGAGGGATGATAATCATCTCTTTTGTTAAATAGGAATTTTTTAAATGCTAACACAACCATAGACTCCATTCAATATATTTCATGTTCCACCTTACAGCAAGACGGTCCTGGGTTTGAGTCCCGGGCCTGTGTGCATTTTGCTTGTTCTCCCTGTGTTTGTGTGGGTTTTCTCCGGGTACTGTTATCCCCCCCACAGCCCAGAGGAATTACATGAGGCTAATTGGCTGTTCCACATTCCCTTCAGTGTGAGTGTGAATGGTTGTGTGTATTTGTTCTGCGATGGACAAGCAAACTGTTCAGCATGTACCCCAAATTAACCCAGGGTCGGCTGAGATAGCCTTCATCCTCACTATGAAATGAATGAATATAGGCTGTGTATATAGATACTGGTATATTAGGAATATATTAAAAAAACAGGTAATATTGCCGTCAACATGTTTCTGCCCCGCGATGACCTGGTGACCTGTCCGGGGCGCATGCTGCCCTCGCCCGGATCCAACTGAGATGGGTGCCAACCTCCTCGCGACCCTAATTAGGCTTAAGTGGGTCAGAAAATGGATGAATAAAGGATATTTTATTCTTGAATAAAGAAGTTTGCTTGCTGCTCTTTATAACGCAGCTTAACTTTCAGCTGAATTAATTACGAAGGAAGAAACCTCGTGCACTTCATTATCGCGTACGCATCAGCTTTCAGAAGACACTGTCAAAAATGCTCAAAATTAGGCTCCGCATTTTGGGCTCATTTTGGTGTTTTTTTTAAAGATCTGTTTTGAGAAGTGAGTGTGATTCTGCTGGGATGGTGTGAAGCTCCTGCTCAACCAGTTTTAACTGCACAATTTAGTCACGTTTTATAAGCAAGTCTCAGTTCTGACAGCAGTCTTGAAGTGTAAAGTCTCATACTGTTATTGAATGTCTTGAGTTAATCTGGGAACCATGTGACTGTGTGGTTATTAAAGGTCCGCAGTGTAGGTTTCAACCAGCTGAATGCCCCTCTCTTCATGTTTTCATGTGTTCGCTCATGTGTTGGTGCTCAGATACCAGTAACGCACTTTAACCTCGAATCAGAAAGAGCGCCGACATTATTCTCACCTTTCATTTATTCATTTATTCATTCATTCATTTTCTAAACCACTTAACCCTAATTAGGTTGCAGAGAGGCTGACACCCATCTCAGCCAACTCTGGGTGAGGGCAGAGTACACCCGGAACAGCTCACCAGGCCATTTCAGGGCTTCAAATAAAGCAGTAAGGTTTTTCCACTTTGTCATACATCTGTTCAGTCTCACAACACTTCAAAGACATTTAGGGACCGGAGACACTGGGCAATGAAGGCAGTGGTGGTCTAGTGGTATAGGGCGCCGGATCGCTGATCCAAAGGTTGGGGTTCGAGTCCCACTCTCCACAAGGTTGTCACTGTCCCCCCCAGTGCAGCTAACTGGGTTATCAAAGGCGGGTCATGTCTGTCACTGTCTATGGTGAGAGGTTGATGTAAAAGAACCATTGCTGACTTTCGTAAAGAGGAGCTGCAAAGTCGTCAGCGTGTTTCTGTCCCTTGCTAAAAGGGTTGTGACAGGAAGGACATCCGACGTAAAAACCTCTTCCAAATCAAACGTGCCAATCAGATGATTCACTGTGGCGACTCCCGAGTAAAAGGGAAAAAGCCGAAAAGAAGACAGACAGACAGACAGACACTGGGCAATGAAATGTTTAATCTGCCATTTTGTCCCGTTCTTCCTGTAATCGGATCTTTATGTGTGTAGCAGTAAAGGATTTTTTTTAAATTTACATTTCAGAATGTAGTTCTCTCATGGGGACAACCCAGGACTGCAGTTTATTCTAGAACCCACACACTCTTCGTCTGTAGCCACATCTTCATAATGGGGTGACAATGTGGTTTTAAATTAATGAAAAAGAAGTTGCGACAAAACCTCAGAGCAAATTTCTGCATTGTTCTACCACATAAGTGTAGGTTGCCTCTAATAAGGGCCTTGGAACAAACCCCATACCATCACACACCCTGACATAAACCCTGTAACATCTCAAACACCCTGAGACAAACCACATGCCATGACACAGACCTTGACACAAACCCCATACCAGAACACACCGTGACACAAACCCCGCGATATCAAACACCCTGACACAAACCCCATACCACCACACAACCTGATAAAAACCTCAAACCATCACACGCCCCGATACAAACCCCATAACATTACACATCCTGACACAACCTCATACCACCACACATGAATACAAATCCCTTTTCATCTCACACACCCTGAAACAAACCTCATGCCATCACACAGACCTTGACACAAACCCATACCATCACAAACCCTGACACAAACCACATACAGTACCATCATACACTCTGACACAAACCCTACACCATCACATAACCTGAGATAAAATCCCCATACCATCACACACCATGACACAAACCCCGTACCATCACACACCCTGACTCAAACCTTGTACCATCACGCACCCTGACACAAACCCCATATTTTCACACACTGTGACACAAACCCCATGCCATCACACACCTTGACGTAAACCCCGCCCCATCACACACCCTGACACTAACTCCATACGATCACACATCCTGACACAATCCTTGTATCATCACACACCCTGACACAATCCACAAATAATCAAAGACCCTGATACAAACCCCATGCCATCACACGCCTTGACACAAACCCCATAATATCACATACACTAACACAAACCTCGTACCATCACATACCGTGACACAATCCCCGTACCATCACACACCCTGATACAAACCCCCTATCTCCACACACTGTGAAACAAACCCCATGACATCACACACCTTGACCCAAACCCCGTACCATCACACACCCTGAGAAAAAAACCCATACCATCACACACCTTGACACAAACAACACACAATCAAAGACCCCAAACAAACCCCATAACATCACTCACACCCTGACACAAACCACATACTATCACACACTCTGAGCCAAACCCCACACCATCTCACACCCTTACACAAACTCCATACCATTACACACCCTGACCCACACCCTATACCATCTCACACACCTTGACACATACCATCACACACCTGAGATAAATACCTGTACCATCACATACCCTGAGACAAACCCCAAACCATCACACACTCTTGAGAAAAACCCAATACCATCACATAGCCAGACACTGTACCATCACACACCCTGACACAAACCCCGTACCATCACACACCCTGAAACAAACCACATACCGTCACACACCCTGACACAAACCCTGTACCATCACACATCCTGACACAAACCCCGTAGCGTCACACACCCTGATACAAACCACATACCATTTCATACCCTGATGCAAACCCCATATCGTCAAACACTGTGATAACAACCCATACCATCTCACATCATGACACAAACCCCATATCAATCACACACCCTGATACAAACTACATACAACACAACCTGATACAAACCCCGCACCATCACACACCCTACACAAACCTCATACCATCATACACCCTGATTCAAACACTGTACATTAACACACCGTGACACAAACCCCATACCATCATACACTCTGAGTCAAACCCCATATCAGCACACACCCTGACACAAACCTTGTCCCATCACATACCATGGCACAAACCCAATACCATCACACACCCTGACACAAATCCCATACCATGGTGCTGTCTGAGATATAGGACATCAATGGGGTTCTTCTTAAGCTTGTGGCCTTGCCCTTTACACACAGAAATTTCTCCAGATTACTCAACATTTTTTAACCATACGGGGTGAAATTTACAAATTCCTTCAGATCTTTGTTGCAGCAAATTCATTTTTATTTATTTTTTCCACATGTATTCGTGCCTCAGGAACAAGGCATTTCCTGTATAGTGCTTTTGAACCTCATCCTGATTACAGTCACCTGATTACTCACCTCACTGATATGGGATCTCAGATTGTTAGCCCTCACCAGTGAACACTGATTCCTCTCGTTTCTTACTTTTTTGCCTTCCTTCTGAATCTGTGCTGCTTGGAGATCCCCTGAATCCTACATACTGCTCTTGAAAGTCTATAAATGTCCACACATACACACAGTGTAATAAAATCTTTCAGGGTTCGGATGAAACAGTCGTGGGTTAAAAAGAAAACCACATGTTAGTGAGAACAATCAGATTAAATGGATTCAGTTTGGAGGCAGGACAAAGATCTGACTTTGGAGCGATGGGAAAAAGTCATATGACTTGAGTCCAGATTGACCCATATACCAGAGCAATGGCATGTCAGGGTAAGAAGAGAAGTGTATTAACTGGTGTTCCCATCCTGCATAGTGACCACTATACAAGTCTCAGGAGGCAGTGTTAGGATTTGAGGTTGCTGGTCCAGTTGGTCTAGTTGAGGCTCAGCAACATTAATTAAGTCAACTGATGACCCGAGGGACCTGAATGACATAATGATATGTACAGATGATTAGAGACAGAGAGAGAGAGAGAGAGAGAGAGAGAGAGAGAGAGAGAGAGAGAGAGATTGTATACAGTACATACTCGCATAGGTTACTTATACAGTGGTACCTCACCTTACGAAAGACCCAACAAACGAAAAATCCAGGTTATGAAACGCATTTACTTAAAATTTCCATTTCTGGATACGAAACAAATTCAAGTTATGAAACGCGCCATCTCAAAAATTCAAACAATACGCGAGTTGCTCTCCCATTGGCTATCTCCCAACATCCTGCCCTGCTGGCCTCCCATTGGCTATTATGGAGCTGCATCTCCATAATACCCATGACGCATGAGTTACTGTTGTTTCGTGAGTTTTTCGAGTGTGCTCATTGCAACTTTATTTTTTGGCTCAGGATTTTAACCTTGCATAAACATTTGTAAGATTTTGCTAAGAAGAAATGGTCAACACATACGCACGCGCACACATATACATGTGTGCGTGGACATACACACACACACACACACACACACACACACACACACACACACACACGCACACACACACACACACACACACACACACACACACACTGTGATTCCTGGTGAAAGTGATTCCTGGTGCGAGTGAAAAGAAGAAGTGGGCTCATGGCATGCGGTTGAGTGATATTGCAAAGAAATATGGCCAAACCCATCTACCATCGGTACGATATTGAAGCAGAAGGAGGCCGTAAAAGGTATACTTTGAAAATATAAAGGGTTTAGGGGGTAGTATTGGGGGCCTTGGAACAAATCAGGCCTTTTATATGTAAAATGCGGCTCAACTTACGAAAAAATCAGGTTACAAAGCCACTTCTGGAACGGATTAATTTCATAAAGTGAGGTACCAGTATACGGTACAAGGTGTAAACATACGTTCCCCTTTAAAGAATGCCGTGTAACGACTTACAAACAAATTCATCTAACCGGCCAAAACCTAACTTGTTTGTAAGCTGGGGGAGCGTCTGTACTTACATTGTTGCATCTGTGTGTGCACGCGCATCTGCATGCATGAGTGCGCACGCACGTGTATGTATGTATGTATGTTCTTCTTCTCATGCAGTTCCATCTGTATGTGTGTGTATTTCTATTTTATTTACAATATGTTAATTATTTAATGTTTAATTGTTATTATAAGCATTTATAGCATTTAATATGGATTTACTGATATTATATATACACATACATGTACGTATACGTCGGGGGTGATCCTACTTCGCGAATTTCGATGGTTGCGTGAGGATCTTGGTCCCAATTATCCATGGAAAGTGAGGGATTCCTGTATATGTATAATATTTTTTGTGATGTTTAAATTATATATATTTATATACTGTGTAGGCGGCACGGTGGCGTAGTGGTTAGCACATCCGCCTTACAGCAAGAAGGAGGCCTGGGTTTGATTCCTGGCCTGGGAGTTTCTGTGTGGAGTTTGCATGTTCTCCCCGTGCTTGTGTGGGTTTCCTCCGGGTGCTCCGGTTTCCTCCCACAATCCAAAGACATGCACAGTAGGTTAATTGGCCGTTCTAAATCGCCCGTAGGTTCGCATCGTGCAGAAGGCAACGGCAAACCACTGCACTAATCCACTGCCAAGAAAACCTCCATGAAGATGATAACCAGGGCGTTGCCCTTTATGGTGGGTCGCCGATGGTCTTCCTATGACTCAGGCACTAGATAGATAGATATACTGTCTGTATATATGTGTGTGTAAGTGTGTGTGTGTGTGTGTGTGTGTGTGTGTGTGTGTGTGTGTGTTGAACCATCCTGCCAGAGCTAAAGATTCTTCCACACCTCTTTGTTCTGCCTGAGGGCGCTGACAGGTTCGATTCCCTCCCTGTTGATGTGGAGCTGAGAATGAGATTCCCCAAATAACACACACACACACACACACACACACACACACACACACACACACACACACACACACACACACACACAGTCAAGCTGAAACCTGAGCTAGCCTTCTCACCCCTGATTCTCTTCGATCTATGAACACACACACACACACACACACACACACACACACACACACACACACACACACACACACACACACACACACACACACACATATATATGAAGACACACTGACACACACACACACACACACACACACACACACACACACACACACACGAAGACAGACTGACACGCACACACACACAAACACTTTTTCTTGCTTTTCTTTTTGATGTTCCTTTTTCTAAAACACCGGTATATCTTTTTTCACCTTTCCCCTTTCTGTCAGTCATCAGTTCCCTCACTCTCTTTGTAATTTATTTTATATTAAAAGTATCAGCTCTTCGCTAAGTGCAATTTTTTCCTTTAGTGCCTGCCAGTCAAATATTATTCATCACAGCTCACTGATTTATTTAAGTACGACAGGGAAATCTATATATTCTGAGTCTTTTCATGTTTTCTTTGGAAAATATTTTGTATATTTTCCAGTCAATAAGATATAAAATATTAAGCTGTTTATACTTCCTCTTCATTTTCTTTTCCTTTCGGCTGTTCCCTTCAGGGGTCGCTACAGTGAATCATCTGACTCCATCTCACTCTATCCTCTGCATCTTCTTCTCGTACACCAGCTACCTTCATGTCCTCCTTCACCACATCCATAAATCTTCTCTTTGGTCTTCCTTGAGGCCTTCTGCCTGGTAGTTCTAACCTCAGTATCCTACTACCAATATATTCATTATCAACACTTCTGCTACCTCGAGCTCTGCCTACTGTCTCTTGCCCAGTGACACTGTTTCTAAACCATACAACATCGCTGGCCTCATCACTGTCTTGTGCACTTTTCATTTCATTCTTGCCGATACCTTCCAATCTCACATCACACCAGACACTTTTCTCCAACCATTCCAACCTACCTGCACACTTTTTCATTGCTCTGTGACTATTGAGCTGAAGTACTTAAAACCCTCCACCTTTTTTTTTTTTTAAATCTCTGTTCCCTTTAACCTCACCGTTCCTCTTGGGTCCTTGTCATTCACACACATGTATTCTGTTTTACTGAGGCTAACCTTCATTCCTCTCCTTTCCAGGGCATACCTCCACCTCTCTAGATTTTCCTCCACTTGTTCTCTGCTCTCACTACAGATCACAATGTCATCTGCAAACATTATAGTCTATAGAGATTCTTGTCTAACCTCGTCTGTCAGCCTGTCCATCACCAGAGCAGACAAGAAGGGGCTCCTAGCTGACCCTGGATGCAGTCCCCCCTTCACCTTAAACTCTTCTGTCACACTGACAGCACAGCTCACCACTGTCTTACATCTTTCATACATGTCATGCACCACTCTAACATACTTCTCTGTCACTCCAGACTTCCTCATATAATTCCACAGTTCCTCTCTCGGCACCCTGTCATATGCTTGCTCCAGATCCACAAAAGCACAATGCAGCTCCCTCTGACCTTCTCTGTACTTCTCCATTAACATCGGAAAAGAAAACACTGCATCCCTGGTGCTCTTTCTTGACATGAAACCAAACTGTTGTTCACAAATGCTGACCTCTGTCCTTAGTCTCGCTTCCTCTATTCTTTCTCATAACTTCATCGTATGGCTCATCAACTGTATCCCTCTGTAGTTGCCACAACTCTGCACGTCTCCCTTGTTCTCAAAAATGGGCACCAGCACACTTTTCCTCCATTCCTCCGGCATCCTCTCACTCTCTCAGACCTTGTTGAAGGTTCTTGTCAGAAAATCTACTGCTACCTCTCCAAGACACTTCCATACCTCCACCGGTCTGTCATCAGGACCAACTGCCTTTCCATTCTTCATCCTCTTCGATGCTGTCCTCACCTCACCCTTAGTAATCTTTGCTACTTCCTGGTCCTCAATAGTCACCTCTTCTACTCTTTTCTCTCTCTCATTTTTCTCATTCATCAGCTCTTCAAAGCACTCTTTCCATCTTCCCATCACACCTCTGATATCAGTCAATACATTTCTCTCTCTGTCCTTAATTACTCTAACTTGCTGCAGGATGTCAGGATGATCTCTATTTCTCTGCTGTGCCAACCTGTATCATTCATTTTCTCGTGCCTTACTGTCCAACCTATTATACAAGTCATCATACACCCTCTGTTTGGCCTTTGACACTGCTACCTTCGCCTTACGCTGTGTCTCCCTGTACTCCTGTTTACTCTCTTCAGTCCTCTCAATGTCCCACTTCTTCTTAGCTAACCTCTTCCTTTGTACACACTCCTGCACTTCCTCATTCCACCACCAAGTCTCCCTATCTACTTTCCTTCCAGAAGACACATCAAGTAGTCTCCTACCTGTCTCCCTGATCACGTTAACTATAGTTGTCCATTCATTCGGAAGCACTTCCTGACCACCCAAAGCCTGTTTCAACTCCTCCTTGAACACACCTCCTTGTCTTCTGCTTTGCCTTTGCCTTCTTCACCTTCTTCATCATCAGCGTCATACTGCACAACACCATCCTAGGCTGTTTGGCAACACTCTCACCCACTGCTACTTTGCAGTCACTGACTTCCTTCAAATTACAGTGCCTACCTGTGTGCTCCCATCTCCTGTTTTATAAGTCACCTTATGCTCCTGTCTCTTTTGGAAGAAAGTATTCAACACAGCCATTTCGATACTTTTTTCAAAATCTATCAACATCTGTCCTTCTGTGTTCCTGTCCTGATATCCAAACCTCCCTATCACTTGCTCATCCCCTGTTGCCTGCACCAACATGTCCATTGAAGTCTGCACCAATGACCACTCTTTCAGCTCTGCGGGTACTCTGTATCACTTCATCTAACTCGGTCCAAATCTCTCCTTCTCTTCTAGCTCACATCCTGCCTGTGGGGCATAAGCACTAACAACATTGAACACCACGCCTTCAATTTCTAACTTAAAACTCATCACTCTCTCTGACACTCTTTACACTTCTAGAATATTCCTGACAAACCCCTCCATCAAGATGACTCCTACTCCATTTCTCTTCCCATCCACACCATGATAAAACAGCTTAAACCCTGCTCCTAAGCTTCTCACCTTGCTATCTTTACACCTGTTTTCCAGAACACACAGTATGTCTGCCTTCCTCCCCTACATCATGTCAGCATGTCACAGTTGTAACATTCAAAGTCCATACTCTCAGTCCTAAACTCATGCTTTTCCTCTTTTCTCTCCGAGAACCCCCAACCTTAGGGTCAGTTATCCAGCACCTTTACCACCAGGCTACCACTGCCCATGGTCCACTTTTGCAGAATTAAAAAAAACCCACTCTGACAGATTGTCAGTGTTGGTGCAGGAAACAGAGGGGACGAAGAAGTGATGGGCAGGTTTGGTATTCAGGACAGGAACGCAGAAGGACAGATGTTGATCGATTTTGCAAAAAGGATGGAAATGGCTGTGGTGAATACTTTCTTCCAGAAGAAACAGGAGCATAGGGTGACTTATAAAAGCGGAGGTAGGAGCACACAGGTAGACTACATCTTGTGTAGGCGATGTAATTTGAAGGAAGTCAGTGACTGCAAAGTCATAGTGGGTGAGAGTGTTGCCAAACAGCATAGGATGGTGGTGTGCAGGATGACTCTGATGGTGAGGAAGGTGAAAAAGGCAAAGGCAGAGCAGAAGACAAAGTAGTGGAAGCTGAAAAAGGAAGAGTATTGTGTTGTCTTCGAGGAGTTGAAACAGGCTTTGGGTGGTCAGGATGTGCTTCCAGATGACCGGACAACCACAGCCAATGTGATCAGGGAGACTGGTAAGAGAGTACCTGGTGTGTCCTCTGGAAGGAAAGTAGATAAGGAAACTTGGTGGTGGAATGAGGAAGTGCAGGAGTGTGTACAAAAGAAGAGGTTAGCTAAGAAGAAGTGGGACAGTAAGAGGATCGAAGAGAGTAAACAGGAGTACAGGGAGACACAGTGTAAGGTGAAGATAGCAGTGTCAAAGGCCAAACAGAGGGCGTATGATGACTTGTATGATAGGTTGGACAGTAAGGAGGGAGAAAATGATTTATACAGGTTGGCACAGCAGAGAAATAGAGATGGGAAAGACGTGCAGCAAGTTAGAGTGATAAAGGACAGAGAGGGAAATGTATTGACTGATGACAGAAGTGTGCTGGGAAGATGGAAAGAGTACTTTGAAGAGCTGATGAATGAGGAAAATGAGAGAGAGTAGAAGGGGTGACCGTTGAGGACCAGGAAGTAGCAAAGATTAGTAAGGGTGAAGTGAGGAGGGCATTGAAGAGGATGAAAGTTGGAAAGGCAGTTGGTTCTGATGACATACCGGTGGAGGTATGGAAGCGTCTGGGAGAGGTAGCAGTAGATTTTCTGGCAAGAATATTCAACAAGGTCTTAGAAATTGAGCAGATGCCGGACGAATGGAGGAGAAGTGTGCTTATGCCCATTTTTAAGAACAAGGGAGGGTGTATAGGATCAGAAATGAGCACATCAGAGGGACAGCACATGTTAGATGTTTTGGAGACAAAGTCAGAGAGGCTAAATTGAAATGGTTTGGACATGTACAGAGGAGGGATAGTGAGTATATTGGTAGTAGGATGCTGAGGTTGGAACTGCCAGGCAGAAGGCCCCGAGGAAGACCAAAGAGAAGATTTATGGATGCGGTGAAGATGGACATGAAGGTTGTTGGAGTAAGAGTAGAAGATACAGAGGATAGGGTGAGATAGAGGCAGATCATTTGCTGTGGCGACCCCTGAAGGGAACAGCCGAAAGGAAAGGAAGAAGAAGAAGAAGACGTGGGGCGGGCGTCGTCATCATTATCACACTTTAAATTACATATTCTCATATTCTTCTGTGAGATAATTTATTCATCAGTGACCATTCGGATAAGTTGAAAATTATTAAGACCATCATTCATGCATTGTTGATCCTCGTAGATATCACAAGATAGATATTCTGTTCCCTGTTTCAGACTGTGGAAGCGCTGTGGTCTTAATAGTAATACTGTTGTAAGCACATAGATAGAGATAGAGCACTATAACAGTATACATATTGATAAAATGAAAGTTTTTCGAGAAGATGCACGATGCTTTGGGTATAGCGTTGCTATGTTCTGATATCTACAGTTCTCTGCATCCCAGAGAAAGCTAAGGAGAAAATGGCTGCTGGTGATCCAGACATCCTGATCATCACAAAAATTTTTTGTTAAAATTATTGAAGATATTGTTTCTTTTCTGTATCTAAGATTAATTGGGAAAGGTAGCAACAAGAGTGTATATATATATATATATATATATATATATATATATATATATATATATATATATATATATATATACATATAAATATATATATATATATATATATATATATATATATATATATATATATATATATATATATATATATATATATATATACATATAAATATATATATATATATATATATATATATATATATATATATATATATATATATATATATATATATATATATATAAATCCCTCTGTAAAATCTGGAAATTTTCTATCATGCTATCCATCTATTTATCCACCTGTCTACCAATCCTGTATGTACAGCCCTATTATCATAGTCTCTTTCTCTGTTTCAAACACGCTCACACACACTCTCTATCTCTTTCTGGCTCACACACACAAATATTCTCTCACTCTCTCTCTCTCGCTCTCTCTCTCTCTCTCCCTTTCGCTTGCTCTCTCGCTCTCTCTCTCTCTCTCTCTCTCTCTCTCTCTCTCTCTCTCTCTCACACACACACACACACACACACACACCACTAGCAGTGGAAAAATTAATATTGGTGAGCTGGTATGGGTCCCAGCATGCTCTATATTATTGCAGAGGGCAGGGAAGCTGACTGACACACACACACACACACACACACACACACACACACACACACACACACACACACATATACACACACACACACACACACACACACACACACACACACACACACACACACACACACACACACTAGTAAGGAACCTCCTGTGGTCCTGGCAGAGAAATGCATAACAAAGTTAAAGTGTTGCCTACCTCTCTCACCTCAAGCACATTACTGTGCCAAGCACATACCAACCGACCAACCAAACAAACAAATAAAAATATGCAGTGTGTGCTGGGGCTCCTGATGACATCAAACACACACACACACACACACACACTGAACCTTGTCTTCCATAATAGTGATGAATCAGCTGTTAACACCTCTCCATCCATACAGTATTATCTTCACTCATACTTTTGATACTTTCATCCAGAAGCAGCATCACCGTCAGTTTATTTAACTTTATGTCCCAATAATGAAAACCTCCAGCATTCATTCAGACCTCAGAGATTCATACACACACACACACACACACACACACACACACACACACACACACACACACACACACACACACACACACACACACACACACACAGAAACACAGAATTCTCTCGCTACTTCGCGCTTCAATTCTTGCAGTGTTGGTGCATCACGTTTTTTTTTTTTTTTTAATATTCATTGAATTAAAAAGCTAAGGAAAATGCCACAAAAACAATTCTGAAAAAAAAAAACCCCAAAACCCTAAACTAACACAAAACAAAAAACAACCCGAAACCTCCCATCAAAACTACTTACATTTTTGTGAGGTGTGTGCGCACGTCTGTATGTGTGTGTGTGTGTATTTATATTTTATTTACATCTTATGCATTATTTTTAATGTTTAATTATTATTGTAAGCATTTATAGCATTGAGTATGTATTGATTGATATTATATATAAATATATTCATGTACTTATGCTTCAGTTGGGGGATTAATAGTCCCAATTAACTGTGGAAAGTGAGGGATCCCTTTGTGTGTGTGTGTGTGTGTGTATACTAGTATATATATATGTATATATATATATATATATATATATATATATATATATATACATATAAAATGCAGCCGTGAGGGGGGGCACAAACAAGTGTCCGCTCTCACGCCGGTCCCAAGCCTGGATAAATGGAGAGGGTTGCGACAGGAAGGGCATCCGGCATAAAACTTATGCCAGAATACAAAATGCAAATCGTAAAGACAAATTTCATACCAGATTGGTCGAGGCCCGGGTTAAGAACGACCGCCATCAGTGCTGTTAACCAACAGGGTGCTGGTGGAAATTGGACTACTGTTGGTCGAAGAAGGAGAGGCAGGAGGTGTGTTTGTAGAGGTTTTGGGTGGTCAGGAAATGCTTCCTGATGACTGGACAACTACAGCTAATGTGATCAGGGAGACAGGTAGGAGAGCACTTGATGTGTCCTCTGGAAAGACAGTAGATAAGGAGACTTGGTGGTGGAATGCAGAAGTGCAGAAGTGTGTACAAAGGAAGAGGTTAGCTAAGAAGAAGTGGGACAGTAAGAGGATCGAAGAGAGTAAACAGGAGTACAGGGAGACACAGTGTAAGGTGAAGATAGCAGTGTCAAAGGCCAAACAGAGGGCGTATGATGACTTGTATGATAGGTTGGACAGTAAGGAGGGAGAAAATGATTGATACAGGTTGGCACAGTAGAGAAATAGAGATGGGAAAGACGTGCAGCAAGTTAGAGTGATTAAGGACAGAGTGGGAAATGTACTGACTGATGACAGAAGTGTGCTGGGAAGATGGAAAGAGTACTTTGAAGAGCTGATGAATGAGGAAAATGAGAGAGAAAAAAGAGTCGACAACTGTTGAGGAACAGGAAGTAGCAAAGATTAGTAAGGGTGAAGTGAGGAGGGCATTGAAGAGGATGAAGAGTGGAAAGGCAGTTGGTCCTGATGACATAGCGGTGGAGGTATGGAATAAATTTTCTGACAAGAACATTCAACAAGGTCTTGGAGAGTAAGAGGATGCTGGAGGAATGGAGAAGTGTACTGCTGCCAATTTTTAAGAACAAGGGAGATGTGCAGAGTTGTGGCAACTACAGAGGGATAAGATTGATGAGCCATATGATGACGTTATGGGAAAGAATAGTGGAAGCTAGACTAAGGACAGAGATCAGCATTTGTGAACATTAGTTTGGTTTCATGACAAGAAAGAGCACCACAGATGCATTGTTTGCTTTGAGGATGTTAATAGAGAAGTACAGAGAAGGTCAGTGGGAGCTGCATTGTGCCTTTGTGGATCTGGAGAAAGCATATGACAGGGTGCCGAGAGAAGAACTGTGGTATTGTATGAGGAACGAAGTCGGGAGTGGCAGAGAAGTATGTCAGAGTGGTGCAGGACATGTATGAGAGATATAAGACAGTGGTGAGGTGTGCTGTTGGTGTGACAGAAGAGTTCAAGGTGGAGGTGGGACTGCATCAAGGGTCAGCTCTGAGCCCCTTCTTGTTTGCTATGGTGATGGACAGGCTGACAGACGAGGTTAGACAAGAATCTCCATGGACTATGATGTTTGCAGATGACATCGTGATCTGTAGTGAGAGCAGAGAACAAGTGGAGGAAAATCTCGAGAGGTGGAGGTATGCCCTGGAAAGGAGAGGAATGAAGGTTAGTCTCAGTAACACAGAATACATGTGTGTGAACGACTAGGACCCAAGAGGAACGGTGAGGGTACAGGGAGTAGAGATAAAGAAGGTGGAGGATTTTAAGTACTTAGGCTCAACAATCCAGAGCAATGGAGAGTGTGGAAAAGAGGTGAAGAAGCGCATGCAGGCAGGTTGGAATGGATGGAGAAAACTGTCCGGTGTGATGTGTGATAGGAGAGTATTGGCAAGAATGAAAGGAAAAGTGTACAAGACGGTGATGAGGCCAGCGATGTTGTATGGTTTAGAAACAGTGGCGCTGAGGAAAAAACAGGAGGCAGAGCTGGAGGTAGCAGAGATGAAAATGTTGAGGTTCTCTTTGGGAGTAACGAGGATGGATAGGATCAGGAATGAGCACATCAGAGGGACAGCACATGTTAGATGTTTTGGAGACAAAGTCAGAGAGGCTAGATTGAAATGGTTTGGAGATGTCCAGAGGAGGGATAGTGAGTATATTGGTAGTAGGATGCTGAGGTTGGAACTGCCAGGCAGAAGGCCCAGAGGAAGACCAAAGAGAAGATTTATGGATGTGGTGAAGACGGACATGAAGGTTGTTGGAGTAAGAGTAGAAGATGCAGAGGATAGGGAGAGATGGAGGCAGATCATTTGCTGTGGCGACCCCTGAAGGGAACAGCCGAAAGGAAAGGAAGAAGAAGAAGAAGAAGACGTGGGGCGGGTGTCGTCATCATTATCACACTTTAAATTACATATTCTCATATTCTTCTGTGAGATAATTTATTCATCAGTGACCATTTGGATAAGTTGAAAATTATTAAGACCATCATTCATGCATTGTTGATCCTCGTAGATATCACAAGAGATGTAAGACAGTGGTGAGGTGTGCTGTTGGTGTGACAGAAGAGTTCAAGGTAGAGGTGGGACTGCATCCAGGGTCAGCTTTGAGCCCCTTCTTGTTTGCTATGGCGATGGAGACGTTGACAGATGAAGTTAAACAAGATTCCTCAGGGACTATGATGTTTGCAAATGACTCTGTGATCTGCAGTGAGAGCAGAGAACAAGTGCAGGAACATTTAGAGAGGTGGATGTATGGTTAGCCTCAATAAGACAGAATATATGAACGATTTTGTAAGTCGCTCTGTCAGAGCTTCTGCTGAGTGCTGTAAATGAAAATGCATATGATTTGTGTGTTTATAGTTCCACCCAAATGAGGATGAGTTTCCCTTTTGAACTTGGTTTCTCTCAAGGTTTCTTCCTAGCGTCAACTGAGGGAGTTTTTCCTTGCCAGCACTGCTGCAGTTAACTGCTGCGGGCGGTGCTCATTAGGGATATGTATAGGTTGTAGAAAAGTTTGAATTCCTTTGTACTTTGTAAAGTCCTACTATTACTTTGTAAAGCTGCTTTGTGACAATACCAATTGTAAAAAGTACGAAACAAATAAAACTGAATTGAATTGAATAGAATTGAATCAGACAACTCTGATCTCTCCTTCAGTCACTTCTTCCACTCAGGTCTCCCAAATATTGATTCAGTCCTTTTTCATCTCAAGACAAGACCACTGTGAACCACACCTGGCAGGTCTACTTTTTAAGCGTAACTCAATCTCTCCCATTGATCCAGATTACAGTTGCACAGCTTGTTTTCAACCTTCCCAAGATCCCCCCACACTAGTCCACTCTACACTCTCTCCATTGGCTTCCTGTAGCTACTCGCATTAAATATAAACACTAAGACGAGCATACATAGCAAAAAAATAGATCTGCAGGCTGCTATCTCAAAGCACTTATCACATCTCGCACTGCAACACATTCTTTCAGATCGTCCAGTGCTGCTGGAATGGTCCCACCTTCCACCAAGGGACAAGAAAATACGTATGTAAACTCTTGTCTGTTTTGGCACCAATGTGCTGAACCAGTCTCTGAATATATTCACTCACTGTGACTTTAAAGCATTTCTGAAAGTCCACCTGTATAAAGCATTCGCCAAATACCACAAATGTAAGTATACGGTGTATCTAAGTGATGTGATCTGTTTGGTTCACTATCTCAAAAAAACAACAACAACAAACAAACATTGTTTTCAGTGGATTCTTCTGGAATCAAATCAACAGACTACTTTACCTATGCCCAGAGATGGCTGAGATAGGCTTCCTCCCCCCACATTTGAAAAATAAATGAATACTGCGCAGTGAAAGTCAATGTGATTGAATTAACACGATATGATTGGATGACTGCAAAAATTTTCCAAATAGAGTGGAAGGTTTATGCAGCATATCTTGCACTTTAGTTCACTCCTCATGCCTTTTAAAGCTAGTTCATCTCTCTCTCTCTCTCTCTCTCTCTCTCTATCACACACACACACACTCACACACACAAAACACACACACACACACACACACACACACACACACACACACCCTCTTGTGTGCCGGTCAGAGGTAATAATGATGGACCAGATGGGTTTTTAAAAAGCAGCAGGAGATTCCTACAGGAGACAAACACACACACACACACACACACACACACACACACACACACACACACACACACACATACACACATACACACACTCCTTTTGTGAGTTAGTACAGATAGAAAAATCTTTATGAAAAGACTCTTTAGATTGGAGTATATATACACACACACACACACACATATATATATATATATATATATATATATATACATGCATACACACACACACACACACACACACACACACACACACACACACACATATATATATATATATATATATATATATATATATATATATATATATATATATATGCATATATACATACATACAGTAGGCCCTCGACATTTGCGGGGGTTCGGTTCTGGGCCCTCCCGCGAATCGAGATAATCCGCGAGTTCTGTACCCAGAAGTAAAACCCCATGTATCACGTCACATGCACGAATGAGCATCTGGAAGTAAAATCCTATGTATCTATTACATGCACTAAAACATGCTTCTTAAACACATTCTATAGACAGTCTTACTCATTAATACAGTATTAATGTAGAAAAATATAGTCATGATTAAAAAAAAAATTTTACTCTTATTTTTATTGATGATAAAATATAAACATTATACAGCATATACAGTTGTAAAGCACTCGTAGTAAAATATTTTTCAATTATTATTATTATTATTATTATTATTATTATTATATTATAATTATTATATAGCATTGAGCTATCATAGCATATTAACTCATGATAGGAGTTGAAGACTCCGATCTCATAGCTGTAGTAGGGCCGACCTGTCATAGACGAGTATAGTGCAAAACATGAACAAACAAAACAACAAATAAAACAAATTTAAAAGAACAAAGAAACAATTTGACTCTGAGATCTCCACGACGTTGCCCTCTAGGCAGCGCCATCTTGGACACGTCACTCCAAGTTCAATGTAAAAGAACATGAAGCGTAGTAAAGTTTATCCTTTTGGTATCATTTGTTAAATATGCTACAGAACATAAAATCTCACGCACAAACATTCTAAGAATTAACTGAGGTACTGTACTGGAATAATAATTGAAAAAGACTTTAATACAACAGTTCAGAGAAAAACGTTGTTTCTCAGGAGAAAGTCTTATGTCTTTAGAAGAGACATCCAACATTTTCTATCGCTTAGCCAGAGATAACACAGCGTTTGAGTGCTATCATAGAGCTTAACTGGTAATTAAAACACACACAAAAAGTGGCTCATTGACAACTTGTCTGCGAATGAGGGAAAAAGGGGCTTTACATCATCTCAACCAATCAGCAGGAAGGAGGACAGCCATTGGCTGAATTTGAGTGCAAAACAGCAAATAGTTAAGGGCCTACTGTATATATACTGTTACGGGCATGTAAATATTTGTGTGAATGTAAATATAAAAATAATGGAAGAGAGTGACATAGTGTGACTCAGCTGTTTGGGTCTGGAATTTTCCATTAGGGGACCTAGTTGGCATGCGCCCTGGTGGCTCAGGCGATTGTGGAATTTTCCAGAATGGAAAATTCCTGAACATTAGGGAATCTATACTAAAGACCTGTTGCCAACTGGCTACAATCTTCTTGAGTCTCCTCCAGGCTCTTTGAATCTCCTCCAGTCTCTTTCGTCTCCTCGTGTCGCTTCGGGCGATCCCCTAAGGGGACTCATCGCAGCGGATCAACTCATCCAAGGTGAACCATGGAACACGCTTCACCTAAGTTTCGTTGTTCGGGACTTCATCGTCAAAGTCCATCATCCACATCTACACACAGCCCACGCGAGGATGGTCATCATTTGTTTCGTCTGGTACGCGGGATGGCAAGCCTTTCCCAACCAGCACATGCGCCATCTCTAAATTTACCCTGCTGCAGGCGCATGGTGACTATAGGACCCTTTGTTAATTTGTATGTGGTTTAACTTTGAGATGTAAGTAATGAATTTTGTTTCATTTTGTTCATATTATTAAATTGTATATAGTTTATGTCATGGTCTGTCGTGCTTTGTTGGTTTCATGGGGCAATTTCAATCCTCTAAATTTTCCTATCTGTAACAAGTGGGGGCTCGTCCGATAGAAGCCATTAGGCATATGTAACAATATTAGGGTAGGGCAGTGGTGGCCTGGTGATTTAAGGTGCTGGAACGCTGATCCTAAGGTTGGAGGTTCGAGTCCAACTCTCCACAAGGTTGTCACTGTCCCCCCCCCCCCCAGTACACTAACTGGGTTATCAAAGGCCGGCCATGTTTCTCACTGTCTATGGTGAGAGATTCATAAAGGTTTCA
>CM045742.1:46217500-46252500 GCA_024760905.1 Plotosus lineatus
CCCAATGTAGCCGGTCCCAGAAGCAGTTGACAATATCAGCCTGGACTTTTGCGAGTAGAATCCCAGGGTGGTCTATGCAGGAGAGGCGGTGCCACAACATGGAAGCAACCAGATTATTGATACTTAAAACATGACCTTTAAAAGATATTTTTCTCTAAAACATATTCCCAATTCTTATTTACAATGTTTTGTTCACCAAGGTAGATTCCCAGGTATATAATCCCACCCCTTTTCCAGGTGAGACTGCCTGGCAGGACGATACGTCGCGGCTCGTCTCACACCCACAGAGCGTCAGTTCTCCCCGGTTTACCTCAACTGATGAGATTTCACTGAAATTTTTTCAAGTGTCGGTTAAAAAATTAATATCATATCTGGGTTATCATAGCAATGCTAAGATAGGTAAGGAAACTTTATTAAAATTCTTTACAAAACAGTATACATAAAATTTTTTATTTATTTATTTAAGGGACAATGTACAGGAACATTAAGCTCATAGAGACAGAGATGTACTGCACCAGATTATAGCTTAATAGCTAGTTTCCATCTGTAGTCCCTAATTTAGAACGGCCAATTAACCTACAGTGCATGTCTTTGGATTGTGGGAGGAAACCGGAGCACCCGGAGGAAACCCACACAAGCACGGGGAGAACATGCAAACTCCACACAGAAACGCCCAGGCCGGGAATCGAACCCGGGCCTTCTTGCTGTGAGGCGGACGTGCTAACCACTACGCCACCGTGCCATCCAATAAAAAGATATATAAATGTTTTCAAATTAAATTAAACCCACATAATGGGTATAATAAACATTAAAATGCTAAAATATAAAATTATTCAATTATAATATGAACACTCTTTACATTATCAATATCATTATGTCCCATGTTTAAACTCTTGGTTCCTCTCAAGCACAGCGCAGCGGATCTGATCAGATTTAGAGATAGTTTTACTCTTATCCAGTTCATTATAATATTAGCCAATTTGTTTCTTCTTTGAAAGTTTTGAGGAGCGTTCAGAAATGAATCGTTCTGCTTCTCTTCCATGACCTCCGTATTGTGTAAAGATGACTGGTGTCTGGGATCTCTGTTCAACCTCTATTATGCAACTGTTGTATTCACGCTTCTTCTCATTCCCATTTATGGTAAAGTTGGTGCTGAGTTTTTGGTTGAGATGGCTCTTTGCAAAAGGGTTAAACACCCTTAAATCATAGAATGCCCGTTACCCTTTCTGTCAAAATCCTCTTGCACTGATGTCAAGTCTAGCTTCTTCTGTTGTATTGGTGCTACCATGTAATGTTTCTCCAGTTAATGGTCTGAGTGGTGGTTCAACTTGAACATCGTAACTGACTTCTTCAAGTCTGTCTGTCTGTCTTCCTTTCGGCTTTTTCCCTTTTATTCGGGAGTCACCACAGCAAATCATCTGATTCGCACGTTTGATTTGGCAGAGGTTTTTTTTACGTCGGATGCCCTTCCTATCACAACCCTTTTTAGCAAGGGACAGAAACATGCTGACGACTTTGCAGCCTACTCTTTACGAAAGTCAGCAATGGTTCTTTTACATCAACCTCTCACCATAGACAGTGACAGACATGGCCTGCCTTTGATAACCCAGTTAGCTGCACTGGTGGAACTGACTTCTTCAAGTAAATATGCGAAAAGATCTCAAACATCGTCATGGCGTCTGTGGATAAAACCGCGGTCTATGTCAAACCTCTTGCCACATGGACACATTGTTGGTACATACTGGTGAAGGGCATCTGAAAACTCCCTTTTGTTTAGGTTGAAATGTTTTGACTTCACTGGTAACGTAGATAACCAGCTTGATGCACCTTTTTATTATACTTAGGTCATAAGTTCTGAGTTTTGGTCATCTTTTTATAGATTTGTTCTGATATGGTATTATAATAGTCCTCTTTGGCACTGATGATGATCTTTCTTGCACACTTGAGCTGTTCATTATCGATCGCCGCAGTGTTGTCCTGATTCTTAATGTGGTTAACCAGTTGTTGTCGGTTGTACAAACATGGCCTTCAGTAATTGATGGTATAAAATTGTTGTCTATGATTTCATCTACTCTCATCAGACTTTGCTTGAAGTTTTGGATTGTTCTGATATAATAAGTCAGTTTGTGTCTAAAGTCACTGGTAAATGCTGCATAAGCGGATTGTGGCTCTGATCTTGCTATTTTAGACAATAATATCAGTTGTTCACACCAGTTATCGACAAGTCCTTCGAAGTGTTTGGATTGACCGCTTTCACTACTGACAAACCCTCCAAGGTATTTTCTTCCTTCCATTGTAATTTTTATATCTGTTTCAGCAAAAACTTGCTGTGCTTGACCTTTTACTTCTGGTCTTATGATGAGCCATTACTTTGTAGTGTTTGGATAGTATCCCAGTTTCAGACCTTGTGTTGTTATGTTGTCCCACCATGTATGAAGGTGATCAATGCAGCCAGAACCACTAAAGTCATCTGCAAAGGCTACATGCTTTACATGTAGCATCCGATTTGATACTGGTGAGGAGGGGTGTTATTCCAATGGCGTACTATGGCATTGCAAGGCAATCACCTTGCGTTGTTCCCTCTGATGACAGGATTTCAGTACCACCGAGAACAAATAAGCAAGATGGTATGCTATAACAATTCCTTATGTACGTAGCCATTGGTGGACATAAATATATGTTGTGGAGGAGCACAGCACAATCAAGTGAATTAAAAGCATTATCAGCATCCACAAGCAACACTGTATCAGTTGACTGAGCATTAAAGATATCTTTGATAGCATGAACAGCAGCTTCGCCTCCACTTGCTTGTCCAGCAGAGTTGAGATTTCCTGCTGAGCTGATGATGTCAGACTTAATGGCCGACAGAATCACTTTACCCACAATCCTCAGCAGCACTTCACCAACACCGAGAGGTCTGACTCCAGGATTGTTGGCCAGAAAAATCAATCGACAAGCAAAGTAAGCTTC
This sequence comes from Plotosus lineatus, assembly GCA_024760905.1. Lineage (NCBI taxonomy): Eukaryota > Metazoa > Chordata > Actinopteri > Siluriformes > Plotosidae > Plotosus > Plotosus lineatus. Next base: position 46,220,471 of record CM045742.1, read on the forward strand.
CAAATTTGTGTAGATCTTACCATCTTCAACTATAGCTTCTTTCTCTGTTGTACTGACTTTTTGTGTAAATGTAACGAGTGCACCTCTAAGCTCTTGTCCAGCTGTTGAAAATTTTTTTAAGATGAATATCCTTCTCTATCCGCATCCGCATCCTTCTTCAGCATCTAGGCCCGAGGGCCAACTTGATCCTTTCGTTTTTAGCGCTGCACTCAGGATGGTAGATTTGGTGATGCTTTGAAACATAACAGGGTCGATAAAGGGTATCAGGCCATCCATCAAGACTGATGTTTCTGCTTCAGATGCATTGGGATCTTTTTGTAATAGTTTGTTTAGGGTAGCTTGAGATAGTGGAAGAACTCCCCTACTATTCTCTTGGTCAAGAAGCTTCATTGCTGCCTTTATTTTCTCTTCGAGCACTAGCTTGGCAAAAGTTTTTGCCAACCACTTCCATACTTTTAGACTTAGCTGTATTTAGCTTTTCCTGGATTGTGCATGCTTCTAGAAATAAAGCAGTTAGATCAACATTCTCCCATTGTGTCAAACGTCTTGCCAGGCATTGAGAGTGTTCCTTAGAAGTTGATTTAAATGCTGGTTTCTGTAAAAGTAGGGCAGGCATGACGATTACTACTTTCCAAGAGATGTCTTTAAAAGTGGGGGAGTATTTATTCCAGTAGTCAATCCATTTAGTGGTTTCAATAACAAACTTCTTTCCTGCCCCTCCAATTGGGAACATAAATAAAATGTGTTGCCAGAGTACAATTTGGTTATACAGTATATTTGATTGATAGTATTGTGAAAGTCTTCTTTTGTCAAATGGCCCCAGATTTGTAGCGATTGTTGACTTTATACAAAGATGGTGTTATCTCGATTTGAGTTACTCTGTGTTTGCTGACATTGCTGGCCTAAGAGCCATTGATGAGGCTGCCCAGATCCATGATATTTTAGACAGGTGATGAGATGAATATTTGTCTCGTGACTCGGGGAAAATATTTGTGAGCATAGGTTACATTGGAAGGTAGCAGGCGGTTGTGAATGTAGTTCATTATTATGTTGGTTGTGTTCCATCTTGTCATCAGCGACATTACTTTATTTTCATATATTAAGGCACAAGTTGTCGAGGATAGGGTTGATTTGCATTCAAGATTCTCTCCTTCTTTTCCTTTCGGCTGTTCCCTTCAAGGGTCGTCAAAGTAAATCATCTGCCTCCATCTCACCCTGTCCTCTGCATCTTCTTCTCTTACACCAACAACCTTCATGTCCTCCTTCATCACATCCATAAATCTTCTCTTTGGTCTTCCTCTAGACCAGGGGTCACCAACCTTTTTGAAACTGAGAGCTACTTCATGGGTACCAATTAATGCGAAGGGCTTCTAGGTCGATACACACCTCTGAAATTACAAATTTGCTCAATTTACATTTAATTAGATTTAATTAGATGTTATTATTAATAATTAATGATATTCATCTATGTGAAGATATTGACTTGATTTAAAAATATATTCAAAAAAATTATATGCAGCTCAATGGAGAGTGGCGCTGTCCTAAAAATGGGCCTGTCCTAAAAATAGCAGTGAACAGGTCCGCGGGCAACTTATATTGTCCTTGCGGGCTACCTGGTGCCCACGGGCACCACGTTGGTGATCCCTGCTCTAGACCTTCTGCCTGGTAGTTCCAACCTCAGCATCCTACTACCAATATACTCACTATCCCTCCTCTGTACATGTCCAAACCATCTCAATCTAGCCTCTCTGACTTTGTGTCCAAAACAGCTTACATGTGCTGCCCCTCTGATGGACTCATTCCTGATCCTATCCATCCTCGTTACTCCCAGAGAGAACCTCAACATTTTCATCTCTGCTACCTCCAGCTCTGCCTCCTGTCTTTTCCTCAGTGCCACTGTTTCTAAACCAGACAACATCGCTGGCCTCATCACAGTCTTGTACACTTTTCCTTTCATTCTTACCAATACCTTCCTATCACACATCACACCGGATACTTTTCTCCAACCATTCCAACCTGTCTGCACATGCTTCTTCACCTCTTTTCCACACTCTCCATTGCTCTGGATTGTTGAACCTAAGTACTTAAAATCCTCTACCTTCTTTATCTCTGCTCCCTGTAACCTCACCGTTCCTCTTGGGTCCTTGCCGTTCACACACATGTATTCTGTCTTACTGAGGCTAACCTTTATTCCTCTCCTTTCCAGGGCATACCTTCACCTCTCTAGATTTTGCTGAACTTGTTCTCTGCTTTAACTATAGATCACAATGACATATGCAACATCATAGTCCATGGAGATTTTTGTCTAACCTCATCTGTCAGCCTGTCCATTACCTTAGCAAACAAGAAGGAGCTCAGAGCTGATGCTTGATGCAATCCCACCTCCACCTTGAACGCTTCTATCACACCAACAGCACAGCTCAGCACTGTCTTACATCTCTCATACATGACCTGCACCACTCTAACATCCTTCTCTGCTACTCCAGACTTTCTCATGCAATACTACAGTTCCTCCCTTGGCACCCTGTCATATGCTTTCTCCAGATCCGCAAAGGTACATTGCAGCTCCCTGTGACCTTCTCTGTACTTCTCTATTAACATCCTCAAAGCAAACACTGCATCTGTCATGCTCTTTCTTGGCATGAAACCAAACTGTTTTTCACAAATGCTGACCTCTGCCCTTAGTTGAGCTTCCACTATTCCTTTCCATAACTTCATCATATGGCTCATCAACTTTATCCCTCTGTAGTTGCCACAACTCTGCATGTCTCTCTTGTTCTTAAAAATGGGCACCAGTACACTTCTCCATTCCTCTGGCATTCTGTCACTCTCTAAGACCTTGATGAATGTTCTTGTCAGAAAATCTACTGCTACCTCTCCTAGACTTTCCATGCATCCATAGGTATGTCATCACAACCAACTGCCTTTCCACTCTTCATCCTCTTCAATGCTCTTCTCACTTCACCCTTACTAATCTTTGCTACCTCCTGGTTCTCAATGGCCACATCTTCTATGCTTTTTTCTCTCTTTTTCCCATTCATCAACTCGTACACTTTCCATTTTCCCAGCACACTTCTGACATCAGTCAATACATTTCCCGCTCTGTCCTTAATCACTCTAACTTGCTGCACGTCCTTCCCATCTCTATTTCTCTGCTGTGCCAACCTGTGTAAAACATTTTCTCCCTCCTAACTGTCCAACCTAGCATACAAGTCATCATACACCCTCTGTTTGGCCTTTGACACCGCTACCTTCACCTTACACTGTGTCTCCCTGTACTTCTGTTTACTCTCTTCGGTCCTCTCAATGTCCCACTTCTTAGCTAACCTCTTCCTTTGTACACACTCCTGCACTTCATCATTCCACCACAAAGTCTCCCTATCTACTTTCCTTCCAGATGACCCACCAAGTACTCTCCTACCTGTCTCCCTGATCACATTTGCTGTGGTTGTCCAGTCATCTGGAAGCACTTCCTGACCATCCAAAGCCTGTTTCAACTCTTCCTTGAAGACAACACGACACTCCTCCTTTTTCAGCTTCCACCACTTTGTCTTCTGCTCTGCCTTTGCCTTCTTCACCTTCCTCACCATCAGCATCATTCTGCACACCACCATCCTCTGCTGTTTGGCAACACTCTCACCCACTACTACTTTGCAGTCACTTACTTCCTTTAAATTACTTTGTGTACACAAGATGTAGTCTACCTGTGTGCTCCTATCACCACTTTCATAAGTCACCCTATGCTCCTGTCTATTCTGGAAGAAAGTATTTAACACAGCCATTTCCATCCTTTTTGCAAAATCGATCAACATCTTTCCTTCTGCGTTCCTGTTCTGGATACCAAACCTGCCCATCACTTCCTCATCCCCTCTGTTGCCTGCACCAACATGTCCATTGAAGTCTGCCCCAATGACCACTCTTTCACTTCTGGGGGTACTCTGCATCACCTCATCTAACTCACTCCAGAATCTCTCCTTCTCTTTTAGCTCACATCCTGCATTAGCTCACATTCCCATCTGCACCATGATAAAACAGCTTAAACCCTGCTCCTAAGCGTCTAGCTTTGCTAGCTTTCCACCTGGTCTCCAAAACACATACTATGTCCACCTTGCTCCTCTGCATCATTTCAGTCTACCTTTTCCTGTCATTGTTCCAATATTCAAAGTCCCTACTCTCAGTCCTAGACTCATGCTTTTCCTCCTCTCTCTCTGCCTATGGACACGCCTCCCACCTGTCCTTCTTTGATCAACAGTCGCCAGTTTCCACCAGCACCCTATTGGTTAGCAGCACTGATGGCGGTCGTTGTTTACCTGGGCCTCGACCAGTCTGGTGTGATATGAATTTTTATGATTTGCATATAAAATTCTGGCACAAGTTTTATGTAGGATGCTGTTCCTGATGCAACCCTCTGCATTAATCTGGGCTTGGGACCGGCATGAGGATGAACACTGGCTTGTGCCCCCTCACAGCTGCATTACATATCTGGCCTTTAAAATATCTATAACTTTTTGCTTTTATCCGATCATAAAACTTAAATTCTTTGAGCTAAAATCGAATACTTCACTCAGAGTCAGAGTCCGAGCAATTTGTTTGTGATAATTTTTGAATTATTATTAATACTATTCATTGATTGCAACCGGAAGTCCTGAACACCCAGATGACTCTGACTCCGGTACAGCCGGTGGCGATACACTCCTCAAGATGTTAATTATGAATGGCCAATGAAACTAAAGAAGAAAAAGTTGGTTTTGTGCCTATATATACAGTGGTATGAAAAAGTATCTAAAACTTTTGTAATTTCTCACATTTCTGCATAAAATCACCATCAAATGTGATCTGATCTTTGTCAAAATCACACAGATGAAAAAACAGTGTTTGCTTTAACTAAAACCACCCAAACATTTATATGTTTTCATATTTTAATGAGGACAGCATGCAAACAATGACAGAAGGGGGAGGAATAAGTAACTGAACCATCACATTTAATATTTTGTGGCCCCCCCTTTGGCAGCAATAACTTCAACCAGACGCTTCCTGTAGCTGCAGATCAGTCTGGCACATCGATCAGGACTAATCTTGGCCCATTCTTCTTTACAAAACTGCTGTAGATCAGTCAGATTCCTGGGCTCTCTGGCATGAATCGCTGTCTTGAGGTCATGCCACAGCATCTCAATGGGGTTCAAGTCTGGACTTTGACTTGACCACTCCAGAACATGTATTTTGTTCTTCTGAAACCATTCTGAAGTTGATTTACTTCTGTGTTTTGGATCGTCTTGTTGCAGCATCCATTCTCTTTTTAGCTTCAACTATCTGACAGACGGCCTCAGGTTTTCCTGCAAAACATTCTGATAAACTTTTGAATTCATTTTTCTATTAATGAATTCAAATTGTCCAGGCCCCGAGGCAGCAAAACAGCCCCAAACCATGATGCACCCTCCACCATGCTTCACGGTGGAGATGAAGGTGTTGATGTTGGTGAGCTGTTCCATTTTTCCTCCACACATGACGCTGTGTGCTTCTCCCAAACAATTCAACTTTGGTTTCATCAGTCCACAAAATATTTTGCCAAAACTTCTGTGGAGTGTCCAAGTGCCTTTTTGCGAACATCAGCAACAATGTTTTTTTTAGACAGCAGTGGCTTCCTCCTTGGAGTCCTCCCATGAACACCATTCTTGGCCATTGTTTTACATATAGTTGATGTGTGCACAGAGATATTGGACTGTGCCAGTCTCATCTCATCTCATCTTCTTCCGCTTAGTCCGGGGTCGGGTCGCGGGGGCAGCAACCTTAGCAAAGAGGTCCAGACATCCCGCTCCCGAGCCACTTCCTCCAACTCTCCCGGGGGGACACCGAGGCGGTCCCAGACAAGCCGAGAGACATAGTCCCTCCAGCGTGTTCTAGGTCGACCCCGGGGTCTCTTCCCGGTTGGACATGCCCGAAACACCACACCAGGGAGGCGTCCGGGGGCATTCTAACCAGATGCCCGAGCCACCTCAACTGGCCCCTCTCAATGCGGAGGAGCAGCGGATCTACTCCGAGCTCTCCCCGGATGGCGGAGCTTCTCACCCTAAGGGAGAACCCCGCCACCCGGCGAAGAAAGCTCATTTCAGCCGCTTGTATCCGTGATCTTGTCCTTTCGGTCATTACCCAAAGCTCGTGACCATAGGTGAGGGTTGGAACGTAGATCGACTGGTAAATTGAGAGCTTCGCCTTGCGGCTCAGCTCCTTTTTCACCACGACGGACCGGTACAGGCACCGCTTAACAGCAGAGGCTGCAGCGATCCGTCTGTCGATCTCTCGCTCCATCCTTCCCTCACTCGTAAACAACACCCCAAGATACTTAAACTCCTCCACTTGGGGCGGGACCTCATCCCCGACCCAGAGGGTGCATTCCACCATTGTCCGACTGAGAACCATGGCCTCGGACTTGGAGGTACTGATCTTCATCCCGGCTGCTTCGCACTCAGCTGCGAATCGCTCCAATGAGAGCTGGAGGGCCCGACTTGATGAAGCCAAAAGGACAACATCATCCGCAAAAAGCAGAGATGATATCCGATGGCCACCGAACCAGAACCCCTCATCGCCTCGACTGCTCCTAGAAATTCTGTCCATAAAAATTATGAACAGAATCGGTGACAAAGGACAGCCTTGGCGGACTCCAACTCCCACCGGAAACGAATCCGAGCTGCTGTTACCAATATGGACCAAACTCTGGCTCCGGTGATACAGCGACCGAATAGCTCGTAGCAACGGATCCGGAACGCCATACTCTCGGAGCACGCCCCACAAGATCTTTCGAGGGACACGGTCGAAAGCCTTCTCCAAATCCACAAAGCACATGTGGACAGATTGGGCAAACTCCCACGCCCCCTCCAGAATCCTGTGGAGTGTATAGAGTTGGTCAAGAGTGCTGCGGCCAGGACCAAAACCACATTGTTCCTCCTGAATCCGAGGTTCGACTATCGGTCGGATCCTCCTCTCTAGTACCCCTGCATAGACTTTCCCAGGTAGGCTGAGGAGTGTAATTCCCCGATAATTGGAACACACCCTCCGGTCCCCCTTCTTAAAAATTGGGACCACCACCCCAGTTTGCCAATCCAGAGGTACAGCCCCCGATGACCACGCGATGTTGCAGAGACGTGTCAACCAAGACAGTCCTACAACGGCGGACCCTCACCCGAACCCCCAGGGTCTTCCTCTTCCACGGAGGGCGTGTTGGTGGGATTGAGAAGGTCCTCAAAGTATTCCCTCCACCTCTCAACAACATCCCCAGTCAAGGTAAGCAGCTCCCCACCTCTACCGTAAACAGTGTTTGTGAAGAACTGCTTCCCCCTCCTGAGGCGTCGGATGGTGGCCCAGAACCTTTTTGAGGCCAACCGATAATCACTCTCCAGGTCCTCACCGAACTCCTCCCACGCCCGAGATTTTGCATCTGTGACAGCCTCGGCTGCAGCACGTTTGGCCTGCCGGTACCCGTTTGCTGCCTCAGGAGTCCCACAGGCTAATAAAACCCGATAGGCCTCCTTCTTCAGCTTGGACGGCCCCTTCACCGCAGGTGTCCACCACCGGGTTCAGGGATTACCGCCCACGACAAGCACCGGCGCCCTTACGGCCACAGCTATGGGCTGCCGCCTCAGCAATGGAGGCACGAAACATGGCCCATTCGGATTCCATGTCCCCCGCCTCCTCCGGAACGTGGTTGTAGCTCTGCCGGAGGTGGGAGTTAAAGGCCTCTTGGACAGGGGGCTCCGCCAAACGTTCCCAGCAGACCCTGATTACACGCTTGGGCCTGCCAGGTCTGGAAGGCAACCTCCCACACCACCGAAGCCAACTCACCACCAGGTAGTGATCGGTAGACAGCTCAGCTCCTCTCTTCACCCGAGTGTCCAGAACATATGGTCGCAAGTCCGATGACACGACTACAAAGTCAATCATCGAACTGCGACCTAGGGTGTCCTGGTGCCAAGTGCACTTATGGACACCCTTATGTTCGAACATGGTGTTCGTGATAGACAAACTATGACGAGCACAGAAGTCCAACAACGACACACCATTCGGATTCAGACTGGAGAGGCCGTACCTACCGATCACACCCTTCCAGGTCACACTATCGTTGCCCACATGGGCGTTGAAGTCTCCCAAGACAACGAGCGAGTCTCCCGAGGGAGCGTTCTCCAACACCCCCCCCAAAGACTCCAAAAAGGGTGGGTACTCTGAACTGTCATTTGGTGCATAAGCACAAATAACAGTCAGGACCCGTCCCCCACCCGAAGACGGAGGGAAGCTACCCTTTCGTCAACCGGGAGAACCCCAACATTTGGGCACCGAGGCGGGGGCAACAAGAATACCCACACCCGGCTCGCCGCCTCTCCCCATGAGCAACTCCAGAATAGAAGAAGGTCCAGCCTCTTTCGAGATGGATGGTTCCAGAGCCCAAGCTATGCGTTGAGGTGAGCCCGACTATATCTAGTCGGTATCTCTCCACCTCACGCACCAAATCAGGCTCCTTTCCCGCCAGAGAGGTGACATTCCATGTCCCGAAGGTCAGAGTAAGCAGCCGAGGATCAGTCCGACAGAACCCATGCCTTCGGCTGCCACCCAACTCACACTGCACCCGACCCTAAAACTCCTCCCACGGGTGGTGGGTCCATGGGAGGCGGACCCATGTCTCCTTTTCGGCTGGGCCCGGCCAGGCTCCATGGGCATAAGCCCGACCACCAGGCGCTGCCTTGAGCCCCTCCCCTGGGCCTGGCTCCAGGAGGGAGCCCCGGTGACCCGCGTCCGGGCAAGGGAGACTGATTCCTGTGTTGTTTTCTCATGTCTTAGGGGTCTGTTTTGAATCGCACTTTGTCTGGACCTTCACCCCGGACCTGTTTGCCTTGGGTGACCCTACCAGGGGCATTTGCCCCCGACAACATAGCTCCTAGGATCATTAGGTCACGCAAACCCCTCCACCACGATAAGGTGGCGATTCGAGGAGGGGGGACTGTGCCAGTGATTTCTGTAAGTCTTTAGCAGACACTCTAGGGTTTTTTTTACCTCTCTGAGTATTCTGCGCTGAACTCTTGGCGTCATCTTTGGTGGACGGCCACTCCTTGGGAGAGAAGCAACAGTGCCAAACTCTCTCCATTTGTAGACAACTTCTCTGACTGTTGATTGATGAACATCCAGAATTTTAGAGATGGTTTTGTATCCTTTCCCAGCTTTATACAAATCAACAATTCTTGATCGCAGGTCTTCAGACAGCTTTTTTGAGCGAGCCATGGTGCACATCAGACAATGCTTCTCATCAAGACAAAGGACTCCTTCCATGACATCTGAATGTGATTCCTCTTTGAGTAGTTCGCCTCATTCTGATTTTCCTGTTCATTGTCCATCTCGTCTGTGTCTGTCTCGACTGAAACTTTTGGGTGCAAGGAGGTATCCTTATTGAGTGAGAGTGGTTCATTTGAAATATCCGAGTTTGTTGTCTGGTTTTGTACATTTGATTGGTCTTGATTATTGTCATAAATCTTAATGAATGTCTCTGTTTCGATTGAAGGTTGTCCTGGCATGGGTTCATACTCCTCCTCTGATTCTGACAGATCTGTGTCCTGTGGTTCAGAAGGACTTTGTCGAGTTTTGCGTCTACGTGGAGGTTTTGGTCTTGTCTCAACTTCATCCTTAATGTCTGAGAGGTCACCACACGCAAGTAAAAGGTCTCGGTGAAGAGTTCTACTTGGACCATCACCTCTCTCTGGTCGAACCACATACACAGGAACATTTTCCATTTTCTTGCTAAACGGTACACCATGTGTTCCCATTTGTCGGCAAGTTTATGTTTATTGCGCAAACGGACATTTTTGACTCTATCTCCTGCTTCAAGAGTGGATTCTCTGACTTTCTTATCAAATCTGCTCTTATTGCGCTCTGCAACTTTTTTGGAGTTTTCAAGGGCAATTTGGTAACTTTCTTCGAGTTTAGCCTTTAGACTGCGCACATACTGAGAATGGGATGCAGGTGAGTCCCCTATAACGGGCAACCCAAAGGCAAGGTCAACTGGTAGCTTAGGCTTACGGCCAAACATCAACTCATAAGGACTAAACCCAGTAACCTCACTGTTTGAACAGTTGTAGGCGTGTGTGAGAGGCTTGACAAAATCACGCCAATGAACTTTTTGGTCATCCTTCAGAGTACCTAACATACTAAGGAGGGTGCGATTGAATCGCTCTACGGGGTTACCCCTCGGGTGATAAGGACTGGTTCTCACTTTTTTGATGCCAGTAATAGCACACAGTTCCTTAATCACATGTGACTCAAAATCCCTCCCCTGGTCACTATGGAGGCGTTCGGGGAACCCGTAGTGAACCAAAAAGTTTTCCCAGAGATTTTTAGCCACAGTGGTTGCCTATTGATCACGAGTGGGCAAGGCCACCGCATATTTCATAAAATGATCTGTGATGACTAACACGTCCTTGGTACTCTTACTATCGGGCTCAATCGAAAGAAAGTCCATGCAGACCAATTCCATTGGTCGCGTGGTTTTAATGTTAACTAAAGGCGCGGCCTTTTCAGGCAAGGACTTTCTTCGAACACAACGACCACAGTTCTTTATTTTGGTCTCAATGTCATGACCCATCTTAGGCCAATAAAATCTTGCTCTCACTAGTTCATGAGTCCTCTCCCACCCCATATGACCCATGTCATCATGGAGTAACTTAAGAACAGTGGGTCTAAGTGAGACAGGGAGTACAAGCTGGTAAGTTGTATCTGGGTCACACTGTCGCCTCCTGAACAAAAGGTCATCCCTCATTTCAAGACGTTTCCATTCTCGGAGCATCAGTTTTATTTCAAATGTTTCTCTGTTGTCATGTGGAACATCTGCTCCAGCTTCAAGTAACTGAATGACATGATTGATGCTTGGGTCAGATCTTTGTTGTTCTTTAAGCTCATGAGCAGAAAACGAGGGAACAGTTACTTGACCAGATGTTTCAGCATCACTGTATACATCAGGAATTGCATCAGCATTCATAGCCAAGGACTCAACAAGAATGACATGAGGTGAATCTTTGGTTTTCTCATTGAGAAAATGCTTGTGACATACTGCTGCAATAGTATCAGGACATAAATCACTACATCGAGGAGGGGATCCGAGAAGACGTGAGGTGAGTTGTTGTATTCGGTTCTCCTCTTCCAATGTCACATAATCCGCAGCTAGTGTTTGGTGGGGCCTTCGTGATAGGCCATCTGCGTCCTGGTTATCCTTTCCAGCTCTGTATTTGATTTGGAAGTTGAAGGTGGATAGCGCTGCTAACCAGCGATAGCTAGCTGCATCAAGCTTTGCAGTGGTCAGAATGTATGTAAGCGGATTATTATCCGTTACAACTGTGAATTCATTACCATAAAGGTAATCATGAAACTTTTCTACAATGGACCATTTCAGAGCTAGAAATTCTAGCTTATGAGCTGGATATCTGGTTTCGCTTGGTGTCAGCCCCCTACTGGCATAGGCTATGAGGCGCATTTTACCACCTTGCTCTTGATAAAGAGCGGCACCTAGGCCTGTAGAGCTGGCGTTGGTATGCAGAACATATTGGAGCTTTGGATCTGCAAAGCCCAATACAGGAGAGGATGTTAATTTCTCCTTAATGCATTCAAAGGCTGACTGACAGACAGATGTCCACCTCTTGGCAAAAGGTTCTCGAGGGTTGAAATACTTAGAAGTGTCGGTTCGTTTCTGGACTTTTCTATAAGGTGGGTAGCCACACGTAAGGTCGTTTAAGGGCCGAACTATCTTTGAATAATCTTTAACAAATCGGCGATAGTAGCCGGTGAACCCTAAAAACGACTTGAGCTGCTTCAAGTTTTGTGGCACTGGCCAGGTCTTAATGGCTGCTACTTTTTCAGGATCTGTTTCTCGCCATTTCTTGAAACAATATGGCCTAAATATTTAACCGATGTCTGAAAAAGCGACATTTCTGGGGGGACAACTTTAAGCCATATTCACGAAGATGGTCCAAAACATGCTTTAGCCTCTGTTCGTGTTGCTCTAGGGAGTCTGAGAAAACAATCAAATCGTCTAGGAAGACGAGCACCTCCTTAAGATTAATGTCTCCCATGCACCTCTCCATTAACCTCTGAAAGGTGCTGGGAGCATTTGTGATTCCCTGAGGCATTCGATTGAACTCATAAAACCCTAGGGGGCATACAAACGCTGTTTTGGCCTTATCTTCCTCCTCCATCTCTATCTGGTAGTAGCCCGACTTTAAGTCCATGACGGAGAACCAGTTTGACCCAGATAGAGCGGAGAAGGTCTCTTCAAGATTTGGTAACGCGTAAGCGTCTTTAACCGTTTGTACGTTAACCTTACGGTAGTCCACACAGAGACGTACCTCACCCGTCTTTTTCTTAACTACAACGATGGGGGACGAGAAAGGGGATTCTGATGGTCTTATTACCCCGGCATCGAGAAGCATTTTGAGGGGTTTCCTAACAGCTTCGTAGTCATTTGGGTGAATCGGCCTCGATCTCTGTTTTATGGGTGTTTCGTCTTTAAGCTTGATTTTATGCTTAACTCTAGTGGCATGGCCAAAGTCAAGATCGTGGCATGCGAAGAAATCACTGTAAGCACTCAGACTCTGTGTGATGCGACTTTTCCACTCCTCAGGCAGAGGTGAATTTTCAAAATCAAAAGTCAACTGGTCCTTCGGTGATGAGGAGTCTGCAGACAAGCGACAACAACCTGCTGAGTTGGTATTGGACAGGTTTTGAGTTTCCAAAACTTGGTCTGCAACATGCAGTTCAGCAAGGACACAGTTGCCAGGAAGCATAATGTCATGATCGGTTTCATTTCTTATCCAAACAGGGTGCTTGTAAGGACTTTGACTTGGCACTGTGATAAGACAGCAGTCAACAAAGATTCCACCTGGAAGGGCTGAGGACATTGGCTGCTCTACTACTGCCCATTTGTCTGTGAGTGGCGAACTTAAGTGGGCGTAGCTTTCAAGACAGACCTTCTCGTGAGCTGGAATAACATAAGGTGTGTTGCCCCTCAGTGTCATTAGCCCAAGCTTCCCTGTGCTCTTTGTTTCGTATCTGTGCTCGAGGATTTTTAAAATCTGACTATAGCCATAGACAGCTGGTAGAATGGGAGTGTCTCGACAATGTTCCTCATATAAAACATCGAGGGCATTTGTACCAATTAACACTGGCAAGTCTGTGCTGGAGTGCAAATCAGGTACTATTAGAGCTAATGTAGAAATTTGAGGCTCAGACTCAACAAACTCTTTTGGAAAACCAACTGGAACTTCTACATAGCCTAGATAAGGTACCGCCTGACTGTTTGCACCCTCAACATCTAGGTCACTGATCGGCTGGATTGGAAAATCAACCAGGTGTCTCTGGTAAAAGGAGTGTGAAATAGTCGTAACTTGCGACCCTGAATCTAATAGAGAATTGCAGCTAACCCCAGCTATGTTGATATTAGCAGTGCACCTCTTGCCTATTAAGCCCTTGGGAAAGCTAGAATGGTGCTTACTCGTTAGCGTACAACTCTGTTTTGGCTGGGGTTTCTGAGTGTGACTTGTGTCGCTACTAGTTCCAGTTTGTCCCTCAACTGAAACAGGAACTAGTTTAAATCAGTGTTACATTGGTCCTCCCAAGCCTTTTGTTTTGACCTAAGCTCTTTGCGCTTAGCTTCAACAGCTTAGGGGTTTGGGTCACTGTCACAAGAGGGGGCTATATGGCCATCCTCGCCACAGTTAAAGCAGAACCATGGGCGAGGCTTTTTGTTACCTTTGCCAAAGCTTTCACTTTTCGGCGGTGAGTTCTGTGTTTGTGTCTCTTTCCGCTGTTGTTTCTTTGCAACTTTGGGGGACTTTGTCTGAGGTTTCTTTTCAACTGTCTTTTCCATGGACGCTTTTAAGGAAGTTAACTGTTCTTGCAGTTGAGCAGTTTGTTTCTGCAGTTTCTTGGTAGACGTTTTACTAGAATTGTCTGCAGCAGCAGCTTGAAACTCAGTGTCTGCATAAACATTTAAAGGGTTGGACTGTACCTTTACTTTTGAAAGTCCTAAGTGCTGCTTCATGCGAGTGGACTTAGCTGCTTGTTTATCCTCCTCTGTTCGCAGCAACAAAAGAAGTTCAGAAAAGGGAGGTGGGCTGGATTTCTTTTGTTCTAGACGGAGGCTGGCAATTAGGTTATCATCCCAGCACCCCCTACAGAACTGTTTTCAAAGCTGTCGATCAAAATCACTGACTGTAACGCCTCCCCCTTTAGCAACTTTGCTTAATGTAGTCTGGAGCCGGTGCAAGTATGTTGAAGGTTTTTCTCCGGCATTTTGGTTTGTGCTCAAAAATTTCACAAACAGCTCATCAGTATCATCTACATTCCCGTATGCAGAATCGAGCAAGCTCAGAAAGTCTTTGGGGATGGACAAGGGACCCAATTTTTTGACAATATTGGCGGCTGGTGGTAAGAGACTTTCAATAATTTTTCTTACTACCTGTCTTTCAGAAACAGAAGAGTCGGCAAGATAAAACTCAACATGACTGCGCCAAGTGTCATAATCTACTTCCGTATTAGGGCACGGAAATTTTCCAGAGAACGACCTGAACTTGGAAGAGTTCAGATAAGTTTGGGACGTGTCAGCACTTTTGACAATGTGCTCGACAATCACCCTCTGGACTTCAGGGGTGCTCAAGTGTTTGGGATTTAAAATAGGAGTTGGTCTGCTGTTGATTGGAGAACTGGGAATATCAGAGTTTGAGGTAGTTGTGAGAGTTTCCCTATTTGTTTGTGTCACAACAGAATCACCTGTTAAAGTTTCAGTTACTGGAGTAGCGTCAGTGGAAGCTATACTTTCACTTTCAGCAGCAGAGGCCTGAAGTTTGCTAAGTTCACCAAGCAACAGTTTCTCATAATCTATTCCGCTTGCTTTGGCAATTCCCTTTAAATCAAAGAGAAAAGACTTGGTCAGATCAGCTGTTAACTTATCACTATAAAGTGGGGATAAGAGCTGAATTTTGTGAACAACCTTTGGGTCAGATGTTGCTCTTTGACATGGTAGTTCATCCTGAATTGACTCAATAGCAGTGCCATACTCAAACTCAACTACGGCTGTATTTTTAAAGTCAGGGTCAGAAGTAGTAAGTTTCACTGTTCGTGTAATAGACTTAATAACTTCTTCATCAGTCTCAGTACCAGAAAAACCACTAATTAATACAGCATTTGGTACTTTGATACCTTCACGTTCAATGATATCCATGTTTCTTTTGTGGGAAAAGTTGTACAAAAACTGTCATAAAACTGCCAAACTGTATGCCAAATTATTAATTTAGAGGCAAAATGTAGCCAAAACTCCTCCTGGCTGGCTCGCCACTTTGATGTAACACCAGCTTGATATAGCTGTGCTAGATTATATGCTAGGTTCTAGAGGAGTAGAATGAATTGTGGAGATTTAAAGTTGAACAGCCGGCAGATTTATTACAATTTACAATAGCACAAGAAACAGTGCAAACAATGTTGTAGAACGCTCTTTACAAAATAAAAATAAAAATAAAATAGGCTTAGAGTCTCTAAGGTTCGATTTGTGTGAATTCGGGAGTCTTTTCCAGGATTGTGATCCGTTTGGGATAAAGGTGTTTTTATTTGTTCTTATCTGGGATCCTGTGATTTGAAGTGGTTGGGTCTGTAGATCTACTCTCGCATCCAGAGAACA
The DNA here is from genome assembly GCA_024760905.1 of Plotosus lineatus. Taxonomy (NCBI): domain Eukaryota; kingdom Metazoa; phylum Chordata; class Actinopteri; order Siluriformes; family Plotosidae; genus Plotosus; species Plotosus lineatus. The sequence continues at coordinate 46,236,168 of CM045742.1, forward strand.
GTTGGCCACACTGCTTCTGGATCCGGCAAGAGTTCTCACTGGGTTTAGCTCGCCATCCGTGTCTGAAACCAGCTTCAAGATCAGATCCAAGTCCACTAAAAATCCAGTCGGAGTTTCCAAGAAAACAAACACTCTCCACCCGGTTTGATTGAGAGAGAACAAAACACATACAAGGCTCTGAAAAGTACATTAACTTAGTTAAACTTGTTAAAAGTTCACTTAAACACATTTTGGATCGTTTGACTCACTTGTGTAGCTTATCGAGTGCTCTGTGTGTGTCCTGCTCTGCAGCACGCTCTGCTGTGCTTAGCTAGGTGCATGCAGCATGTGCTTATGATGCGTTCAAGGGGACTAGGAAACTATAGTGCTTTCAGGGAGCGTTGGAAATTAGGGGTTTTTTCCAATAAAATTAGTAACCATGTATTTATATGGGTTACACATAGAAATGGGACCAAGTTTCACTCCCAATAAACTGGAGAGGTCGAAAATATCCCGAATGAAAAAGACATTGTTTGTTATCAGCCTGCCTGGTACACAGTAGGTCTGGTCTACATGAATCACTTTCCTCAACCTGTTCACCAGGACTTTGGGGAGGAGCTTGTAGCCAGTTCAGAGGAGGCACACTGCTCACCATTTTTTTTTTTAGATTCTCTCTCTTTTGCAGGAGGGCGAGAACCACGCCTCGAAAACTCAGGGGCAAATGGCTTCTCACCAGACTGTCCCTGAGAACATCCAGCAGGTTCTCTGATCACCGCCCAGAAGGTTTTATAGAAGTTGGCTGGCAGGCCGTCTATACTCGAGGCATTTCCCGGTTTGAGGCTCTGAGGCGCCACCAACAGTTCTTGCAGGGAGATGTCAGCCTCTACAAGCCTGTTGGCATCTGCTAACACCTTTGGCAGGCCAGTGAGAAGCATATCTAATGTTTTTGATTTCTCAGAATATTCACATAAAATTCATCATAGAAACCTGCTGTGTACCTGTGAACTCCTGCAGAGGCCCAGAGCAGCCGTCCATCCCCAGAGCGCAGGCAGTGTATCAGTCTCCTCTGCCTGTTTTTCCTTTCCATCCCAAAGAAAAAGTGAGAGGGATCACCTTCAGAGTAATGTTTTGGAATGGGCTGCGTGCTGCAGCGCCCCTGGTGGCGATGCCCTGCAAGTCAGCTAACATGTGTTTTTTTGGCTTTGAAGACTTCAACATGTCTTCTTTCTCCTGTGAAGTCGACTAAAGTTTGCAGCTCCAGCATCTCTCTCTCTCTCTCTCTCTCTCTCTCTCTCCAAATCCTTAATGGATCTGACCAGGTTCCTGGAGACATTGTGAGTGTACTGCAGGCAGAGATTTAATTTAACTTTTCTTGATGTCGCACCACTACTGCACAGAACTGAAACTGTACTTTGTTTAAAATTGTTGAAAAAGAGAGTAAAAGCTTATCTGAAACCTCCGTCAGATAAAAGTGCTGCTCTTAAAATGCCAGTTTCACTTCCACAGCTGATGTTTTTGATTAAAAATCAGAACTTTACCCATGAATGTTCTGAAAATCCCACCGGCCCAATGAAACCATTTTTAAAACCTTGAAATGATGTTTAAAGCAATAGAACCTGTCGAGCCTGGTCATGGACCGTAGTCCATTGTTCGAGTGGAGCCAGGTGTACAGCCAGCCGCTGCTGTAGAAGTTGCTCCACACATCTAAGAGCTCGTGTGTCTCTACAAACTTCTGTAACGTCCTTTGCAATGACATGTGGGGTTCAGAGTGAGTTTGGTCTAAAATATGATTCTCTGTACAATTAAAATCTCCAAGAAAACGATACTCGTCTTGAGTGGACCTCCGGATCACATGGTCCAGGGCGTGCGAAAAGAGGAGTTTCTCTGTGCTGCGGTTGGAGCGTAACACTGAAAAACATTTTAACCCTTTCCTGTTCTGCTGTGATTTTTAAAATATAAGCTGCCATCACATCTTCACAGCAACAGAAACCGGGTTAAAATCTCCACAAAATAAAACTCCGCCCCCCCACTATTGTTACTTTTATAACTAAAATAAACCCGTCGGTTCCGTTCCTCCTCCAGTCGCCTTCACTCTCCACTGTGCAGCGGCTCTCCCGGAGAAAAACATTTATCAAAATCATTAATCAAAATAAACATCGAGGCTCTTTATGTCTCGTCTCGCTCCACTTATGTTCAGTGTGAAAATTTTAAAAGTGCAGATGTTAAAGTAAAGAGAGAAGAACAGAACCACGAGAGAAGGAAAAGCAGGTCGAAATATAACAAACGAAAAACATTCCATTCGCTTCAGCGAGTTGATTTTAATCCCGTGCTCTCCTGGCTGTCCCGGGCTCACCTGGCTGTACAGTCTCACCTGGCTGTCCTGGTTCCCCTGGTTGTCCTGGGCTCTCCTGGTTGTCTCGGATTACCTGGCTGTCTCCTTAGTGTCTGCAACGTCCTGCACACTGCATGTCTGTGTCTCTGAGCTGTGAGAACTCTCCGGCTTAGTTTTCAGAGAGGAAGATGTTTTGTCTGGTGATTTGTACGCTATCTCTCCCGGCAGGACTGTTGTCGGCTCTCACGGCAGGGATGATGCCGGAGATCCCGGCATTGTGGCTGCCGGCTCTGCTCCCCGCTCTGCCGAAGGACAGGAGACAGCAGCCGGCTGCTTTTTCGGTCTCCCTCTGGGCATGAATGGGTAAGATGTCCCTCTCCGCCACACCTGAAGCACTTCATATTCCCCGATGTTACCATATATTCGAAGGTGTCCAGTTTAAATGTCAGCGCTAAATTCATCTCTTCAGGACTTTTTAGGATCATCATCATCACCTTGCGCCTGAACGAGATGACATGCTTCAGGTGAGGGGACTTGTGGTATAACAAGATAATTTTTAATGGCGTTAAGAGCTGACCGGAATCTTCAATCAAGAATCTCCATGGACTATGATGTTTGCAGATGACATTGTGATCTGTAGTGAGAGCAGAGAACAAGTACAGGAAAATCTAGAGAGGTGGAGGTATGAACTGGAAAGGAGGGGAATGAAGGTTAGCCTCAGTAAGACAGAATACATGTGCATGAATGAGAAGGACCAAAGAGGAACGGTGAGGTTACAGGGAGCAGAGATAAGGAAGGTGGAGGATTTTAAGTACTTCGGCTCAACAATCCAGAGCAATGGAGAGTGTGGAAAAGAGGTGAAGAAGCGTGTGCAGGCAGGTTGGAATGGTTGGAGAAAAGTGTCCGGTGTGATGTGTGATAGGAGAGTATCGGCAAGAATGAAAGGAAAAGTGTACAAGACGGTGTTGAGGCCAGCGATGTTGTATGGGTTAGAAACAGTGGCCCTGGGGAAAAGACAGGAGGCAGAGCTGGAGGTAGCAGAGATGAAAATGTTGAGGTTCTCTTTGGGAGTAACGAGGATGGATAGGATCAGGAATGAGCACATCAGAGGGACAGCACATGTAAGACGTTTTGGAGACATAGTCAGAGAGGCTAGATTGAGATGGTTTGGACATGTACAGAGGAGGGACAATGAGTATATAAGGAAGACCAAAGAGAAGATTTATGGATGCGGTGAAGGAGGACATGAACAATGTTCCCTCTAAGCTGCGCAACTGCGCAATTGCGCACTGGTCGCACACTCTCAGCGCACAAGAAAACCTATCCAGCGCAGTGAACGCACTGCGAATTATATATATATATATATATATATATATATATATATATATATATATATATATAACTTTTTTTCTGTATCATTTTCCTGTGTAATTCCATGAGTGACAGGTGTCCACCCAATCACACGATATGATGCAATTACGCTACGCAGCCAATCACGGCACTGTCACGTGCTCTGCTCATACACGCTCCATAACAATAATAACAGTATGGCGGAGTTAAGTGATGCTAATGCTAACCCCTTATCATTGCGAAACGAGCGGGCAGTGAATGTGATACGTCGACTCCCCAAACCAAAGTAAAAAAGAACTACTCAAATTATGTGAGTATACCAGAAAGCTGACAAAGCAAAAACTATGCCGTTGAATTTGTGAACTCAATCAATGAGATAGTACAGAATGAGATTGTGCAGAATGTGTAAGGTTAAAAATGCACCCTGATAGTAGATAAGAGCACAGACATGACAGTACACAAAATGCTAGTCATATATATCAAATTCAGGGGGGGCACAAACCAGTGTCTCTCCCTCACGCCGGTCCCAAGCCCGGATAAATGCAGAGGGTTGCGTCAGGAAGGGCATCTGGCGTAAAACAAATGCCAAATAAAACATGCGAGTCATATCAAGAAAATTCATACCGGATGCAAAGGATAGGGTGAGATGGAGGCAGATGATTCGCTGTGGCGACCCCTGAAGGGAAAAGCCGAAAGGAAAAGAAGATATATCAAATTCAGGGAAGAAAATGATGTCAGCTATAAAACTCTGTTTCATAAGTCATGAAACTTTCTATGATCCCAGGTGTGATACTGGTGTGTGGCCACAGCGAGCACTTCTGATGTTGCTCACAGTGGTCCTCAGTGTGCTCAGGGAGGTTGTTTGTATGCCCAGACATAGAAAAAATTACAGGGAACATTGCACATGAAGGTCGTTGGTATAAGAGAAGAAGATGCAGAGGATAGGGTGAGATGGAGGCAGATGATTTGCTGTGGCGACCCCTGAAGAGAAAAGCCGAAAGGAAAAGAAGAAGAAGAAGAAGAAGAAGAAGAAGAAGAAGAAGAAGAAGTGATGACCGGATCGGGACCGCTCCCTCGCCAGAACCTCATTCTGCATGAATGGAGGGATGTTGGAGATGGTGACCCTCCTGGCAGGCCTGACCAGGGAGAGAACAGGGTGAAAATTCCCTGAACCACAACCCCGCCCCTACAACCTGGTTCACTTTATCCACACAATCCAGGAACATCACCACCACACTGTTCAACCTCGACGCCGATTTCACACTGTCGAACCCGACCAGTTCCCCCACAGCCAGAACACAGTCCTGCACCGCGCACCTGACTGTCGAGAACATTTTGATGGTGAGTCGGCGGGTCAGCTTCTCCAGCATAGAGCCAACAGACATATTAGTGGTGTGCTCACCTCCAATTTTATCGCCACACCACCACCACGGAAAACTTAAGAGAAGGGTAAATTAAACTAAGAAAGAAATAAAAGTGAAAAAAACACATAAAGAAAAAAGTATATACATATCAATAAATAAATATATATATAGAAAGAAAGATAGAGAGAAAGAGAAAGAGAGAAAGAGAGAGAAAGAGAGAGAGAGAGAGATGGAGAGAGGGAGAGAGAGGGAGAGGGAGAGAAAGAGAAAGAGAGAGAGAGCAAGAGAGAGCGAGATAGATAAAGAGAGAGATGGAGAGTGGGAGAGAGAGGGAGAGGGAGAGAAAGAGAGAGAGAGCGAGAGACAGAGAGATAGATAGAGAGAGACAGAGAGATAGAGAGAGAGAGAGAGAGAGAGAGAGAGAGCTGCAGCAGCGTGGCAATCTGTCCTCAGTTGTCAGTTTGTAAACCCTTTGACACTGAGCTTTTTAATTAAAATTACATTATGATCAGGCAGAAGGAGCTACTGGGAGACAACTTTCCATCCATCTACCCATCCATACTTTCTTTCCTCTCTCTCCCACTCTCTATCCTCATTCTCTCTCTCTCTCTCTCTCTCTCTCTCTCTCTCTCTCTCTCTTATTATGGAGGTAGTGATTTGTTGGTGTTCAGAGTTCAGTTTTATTTCTGAATCCTGAGTATTGATGTTTAGATTGGAGGTTGGGTGTTTAGTCCTGGGTTTTAGTGCTGAGGCCTCAGTTTCGGTGTTGAGGTTTGGGTTTGGGTGGTTATACATAAGTTTTAATGTTAAGACTTGAGGTTTATTGTTAAGCTTTGGTGTTGGTGTTTAGGCCTCAGTATTAGGTTCAAGGCCTGAGGTTTTGGGGTTTTTTGCTTGAGTTTTGGTATTTAGGCCTTAGTTCTAAGATTAAAGCCTGAGTTTAATGTTAAGGTGTAAGCTTTAGTGTTTAGACTTGAGTTTTGGTATTTAGGCCATGGTTTTAGTATTGAGCTTGAGTTTTATTAGTAACACCTCCATTTAGTGTTTAGGCCTGAATTTTATGATGAAGGCCTGGGTTTTTGCTGAGGCCTGGGTTTTCTGGTGAATACTTCGTTCTGCTGTTTCGGCTTCAGTGTTTATTGTTAATATCTGGTTGTTTGCGTAGGGCTACCTGTGTACTTCTACCTCCACTTTTATAAGTCACCCTATGCTCCTCTCTCTTCTGGAAGAAAGTATTCACCACAGCCATTTCCATCCTTTTTGCAAAATCTACCAACATCTGTCCTTCTGTGTTCCTGTCCTGGATACCAAACCTGCCCATCACTTCCTCGTCCCCTCTGTTTCCGGCACCAACATGTCCATTGAAGTCTGCACCAATGACCACTCTTTCACCTCTGGCGGTACTCTGCATCACTTCATCTAACTCACTCCAGAATCTCTCCTTCTCTTCTCGCTCACATCCTGTCTGTGGGGCATAAGCACTAACAACATTGAACATCACACCTTCAATTTCTAACTCGAGACTCATCACTCTGTCCGACACTCTTTTCACTTCTAGAACATTCCTGACAAACTCCTCCTTCAAGATGACTCCGACTCCATTTCTCTTCCCATCCACACCATGATAAAACAGTTTAAACCTGATCCTAAACTTCTAGCCTTGCTACCTTTCCACCTGGTCTCCTGAACACACAGTATGTCCACCTTCCTCCTCTGCATCATGTCAGCCAGCTCTCTACCTTTTCCTGTCATAGTTCCAACATTCAAAGTCCCCACTCTCAGTCCTAGACTCATGCATTTCCTCTTCTCTTTGCCTACGGACACGCCTCCCACCTCTCCTTCTTCGACGTCTTCGACCAACAGTAGTCCAATTTCCGCCAGCACCCTGTTAATTAACAGCACTGATGGCGGTCGTTGTTAACCCGGGCCTCGACTGATCCGGTATGAATTTTCTTGATATGACTCGCATGTTTTATTTGGCATTTGTTTTACGCCGGATGCCCCTCCTGACGCAACCCTCTGCATTTATCTGGGCTTGGGACCGGCATGAGGGAGAGACACTGGCTTGTGCCCCTCCCAGTCTCCACAGTGAGACCTGCAAAAGTCATTGAATTGAGAGCAACCACTGAAGGTGAATGTAGCATGTGTGCTATTCCATCGCTTCGTGTGGTTGGAGTGTCTGGACCAGAACCGACATCAGTTTGAGAACAGGCGGGGACAAAACAATAGAATGATGTTTGTAAATTCTTTTACATGATGAAAACTAAACCAATTATCATAAACACCTAGTTTACAATATGTAAAGTGTGTATACATTTGGGACACTCTGTATTTGTGATTTGTTTGTGTGTGTGTGTGTGTGTGTGTGTGAGAGAGAGAGAGAGGGCGAGAGAGAGAGAGAGAGAGAGAGAGAGTATGTGTGTATGTGTTTATTTATTTATTTGTGTTTCTGTTTCCTGCTGTTAAATTGACAGACTGAATTAAAACTCAGCTGGTTGTTTCTCACTGTCAAAGTAGAAAATCGGTCATAACCCGCACACGCGCGTGCACACACACACACACACACACACACACACACACACACACACACACACACAGAAATCCCTTGTTAATCCGTTGAGCTGAACTTTATTAACATGATGAGCTTAATCACTTTGAGAAATCACTCATGCAGTCAGTGCACCCTGTGATGACAGCAGTAACACCATACACACACACACACACACACACACACACACACACACACACACACACACACCGAGGATGTTAATTCTCTTTCTTAATGTTAACTGGAGTAACTGATGAGTTATTCAGTAACCTGGAGTGAGTTTCAACACCTGTATATGATTTATCATTTATCTCATCATTCTTGGTGACTTCAATGCACGAGTGGGTGCTGACCATGACTTGTGGCCTTCATGCATTGGACGCTTTGGAGTTGGTAAGATCAATGAGAATGGACAGCGTTTGCTGGAGTTCTGCTCTTACCACGGCCTCTGTGTGACCAACACTTACTTCAGAAAAGAAGAAGAAGAGAAGAAGAAGAGCAAGGACATGAAATTTCTTCTTGGGTGGGGTTAGTTCTGGTTGGTTAGAGCTCATGATCTTTGCTCATGATTTTTGTTGGTTAATTTTAATGTTGTTTGAATGTCTTGCGTTTTGAATTTATTTCAGGCTTTTAGTTATCAATACCTTAGTTAATGTTGGTGATGCCCAGTTAGTGTTCAGTGGGTCTTTGGTTGTGATTGTGAATGGTCATGTTTGGTGTTCGGGGTTCTTGGAATGCTGGTATTTGGCAGTCAGTCATGTAAGGTAGTGTTGAGTTAGTGTGCCTGTTGAGTAGAATTTTTTAGATTTGGTTCATAATACAGTTCTGTTTTAGTGTTTTTAAATTTATTCTGAAAGGAGTGTTGAGCAGTATTTAGCTGAAGCTTGACATTTAGTTGATTATTCTGTCTGGCTGATTGTCTTTTATAACTTTCCACCAATGCCCGGTTGATAATGTTAATTTATGTCAGTGTTTGGTTGATGTTCGCTTTGTTTGATGCTTTAACTGTGAAAAACCTGCAGACCAGACAGATGCAGTGCATTCAAAAAGTTTTTAAAACTGACGCCTGCAGCCAAATCCAAATTACTGGGTAAATTGAACTTCAAAGCCCAAGTAAGGGTCAGGAAATGTGTAATCAAGCTAATCTACATCAAGCCAAAGGAAAATCAGAAATGTATAAGTTCAAAACTTGAACTGAAAGTAAAAGAACTCAGAGAGTGCAGACTTTCACCAAGATCCTAATATTCTGTTGTCTGCAAAATCAATACGTGACTGTAAGTGACTTGTATAAGGTAAATCAATAAAACTTCTCACACTTCAACATAAAAAAATAAATAAATAAAGGTAACCAAATCATTATTTCTCCATGAAACTTCGTTCATCATGATTTAAGGATGATCCTCCATCTGGTGGTGGTGGTCATCTTGTACCCTTTCTGGGGTGATTTCTGAAGGTTGCCGTGGCTCGATGGGTGGTGATGGATGAAAGAGCGGTCAGGTCTTCTGCTGAATAACAACCTAAAGAGTTTCAAGAGTTTTTGGCGGAGGCGTGTACACTCATGATTTAAGGTAGCACCACAGAAATAAAATCATTAGGAGTGTGGTCAGGGTGACAGACCACCATCCGACAACATTACCATGCGACGAGAACACACGGACTGAAAACAGCTCCCTCAGCACTTCCAATGATATTCCACCTGTGTGTGGCATCACTCCATCTTACTGAAACCCACCGCCATTTCCTCAAGATCCACCAAAATACCTCAGCATTGCCTCGCCTGCATCATGAAGTTTCATGCGTACAAATATTTTTATTACCAGTATTTGATTTTATTTACCTTCACTGCATTTGAGTCACTATATATTTAAATTGTCTGAGCAAGAAAACATGTCCCTACGAGTTTAGTCCTGATCTGATCAAGTGTTTATTTACTTTCTTGTTTTGCTCAGTGAAAGTTTTTCTGCATACCTGAGTTAGATTGTTTTTTTTATTCTGTGCGAGTCTGAATGGTGGCGTATGAGCCTTTATGAGGTGTTTCAGTTGGGTCATTAATAACTGATCATTTTAAATAAATAAAAAAAAGTATATTTATTGCTACCTCAAGTCAGTGATTCAAAACTGGCACGAACCTGGTACGGCTTTTAAAGTCATTTTCCATTCGGGAGCTTTGCTATAAACTTTATATTAATAAGTGAGAGGTTTTATAAAATGAATGTATTTTTTCATTTCATTCAACATGATGATGGAAAGTTGTTTTGGTGTTTCACTTCCAGTTGATGTTTATTACTGCTATTAATAAAACTTGTCACCTTTTGCTAAACTGTAGCACTCTGGCCTGGATGTTTATTTAAGCTTCACACTCCACACCCATTCCAGCACACACACACACACACACACACACACACACACACACACACACACACACACAGACACACACACACACACACACACACAGGGTGTGAAACAGTAAGTTCGAAGGCAAGCGACTGTTTCAGCTTCTAAAGCACATCAGTGTGTTTTTTGCTTATCTTACACTCTCTTACAGTTGACTGTATACTTAACACTGCATGCTGGGAAGCAGCACTGACTGATCCCCAGAAAAATATGGCACAGTAATGCCTCAGCTCGGGACTCCACATGTCATACTGCAAACTACAACAAATGATAAAATAAAATGTACAATTCCATGGAAAACACAGTGACTTAGCAGTTTATTAAACACCTGTCTCATGCCACAGTGTCATCATGGGACCTGCTCCATCCCAGAACACACACACCCCACCCACTGCAGTATTTCCCCCATTAACACACTGGGATAATCACACGACTGTTGTGTTAATGAGCTGATGAGTTGCGTCAGAGGTGTTAGACCAGGAAACACTACGCCAAGCAGAATAGGATAACCATGGGTTCCTTGGTAATGCGGCTTAAATGAAATCAGCAGCAGGCAGAACCTATCACTATTAAAGAATAATAACACTTAACAAGAGAGAGAGAGAGAGAGAGAGAGAGAGAGAGAGAGAGACGGAGAGAGAGTGAGAGAGAGAGAGACAAAGCGAGACAGACAAACAGAGAGAGAGAGAGAGAGAGAGAGAGAAAGACACACAGAGAGAGAGAGAGACAGAGAGAGAGCGAAAGACACAGAGAGAGAGAGAGAGAGACAGACAGACAGAGACAGAGAGAGAGAGAGAGAGAGAGAAAGAGAGAGAAAGACTGAGTGTGTATGTGTGTGGGTGTGTGTGTGTGTGTGTGTGAGGAGTGAGACTGAGAGAGAGACAAACAGAGAGAGAGCGAGAGAGAGAGAGGGAGAGAGACAGACCGACAGACAGAGAGAGAGAGAGAGAGAGAGAGAGAGAGAGAGAGAGAGAGAAAGAGAGAGAAAGGCTGAGTGTGTATGTGTGTGTGTGTGTGTGTGTGTGTGTGTGTGTGTGTGTGTGTGAGAGAGAGACAAAGCGAGATGGAAAGAAATGGAAAGAATTTAATGGAAAGAAAAATGGAAGACTCTGTGAATAGAGGAAACAGAAAGCTCCCAAAAATATTAAAATCGAATACGTAAACAACACACAGCAAAGCAAAATATTACTACAGCAAGAAAATGAACTGATGAAAATCAGAATCAAAATCAGGATCAGAATCAGAATCAGGATCAGGATCAGGATGAGGATCAGAATACTTTATTGATTCCAAAGGAAATTGTGCACACTTAATTGTTCCATACAAGTAATAGTGAGAGGAACGGAAATGAAGGAAATAAAGTTATTCATTCAATTTCTGAACGGTTTAATCCTAATTAGGGTCACAAAGAGGCTGGTGCCCATCTCAACTGATTCTGGGCGAGAGCAGAGTACACCCCGGACAGATCCCCAGGCCATCACAGGCCAATGGCTCCTTTACATGAACCTCTACTGCAGACAGTGAGAGGCATGGATGGCCTTACATAAACCACTGGAGGACAGGAATGACAACCTGGGGGTTGTGGTTTTGAACCCTCGAACTTTATTGGTAATCCAGCACCTTACCACTGGGCCACTGCTGTTCTGACAGAAAGATAAAAAAGGAATAAGAAAGAAAAATTAAGAAATAATAAAAAAGAAACAGATTAAGACTATTCTAATCTTCTTTTCCTTTTGGCTTTTCCCTTCAGGGGTCGCCACAGCAAACTATTCGCCTCCATCTCACCCTATCCTCTGCATCTTCTTCTCTTACACCAACTACCTTCATGTCCTCCTTCACCACATCCATGAATCTTCTCTTTGGTCTACCTCAGCATCCTACTACCAGTATATTCACTATCCCTCCTCTGTACATGTCCAAACCATCTCAATCTAGCCTCTCTGACTTTGTCTAACAAAACGTCTTACATGTGCTGTCCCTCTGATGTGCTCATTCCTGATCCTATCCATCCTCGTTACTCCCAAAGAGAACCTCAACATTTTCATCTCTGCTACCTCCAGCTCTGCCTCCTGTCTTTTCCCCAGGGCCACTGTTTCTAAACCATACAACATCACTGGCCTCAACACCGTCTTGTACACTTTTCCTTTCATTTTTGCAGATACCTTCCTATCACACATCACACCGGATACTTTTCTCCAACCATTCCAACCTGCCTGCACACGCTTCTTCACCTCTTTTCCACACTCTCCATTGCTCTGGATTGTTGAGCCTAAGTACTTAAAATCCTTCACCTTCCTTTTCTCTGCTCCCTGTAACCTCACGGTTCCTCTTGGGTCCTTGTCATTCATACACATGTATTCTGTCTTACTGAGGCTAACCTTCATTCCCCTCCTTTCCAGGTCATACCTCCACCTCTCTAGATTTTCCTGCACTTGTTCTCTGCTCACACTACAGATCACAAAATCATCTGCAAACATCATAGTCCATGGGGAATCTTGTCTAACCTTGTCTGTCAGCCTGTCCATCACCATAGCGAACAAGAAGGGGCTCAGAGCTGACCCTTGATGCACCTTGAACTCTTCTGTCACACTGACAGCACACCTCACCACTGTCTTACATCTCTTATACATGTCCTGCACCACTCTAACATACTTCTCTGCCACTCCAGACTTCCTCATGCAATACCACAGTTCCTCTCTCAGCACCCTGTCATATGCTTTCTCCAGATCCACAAAGGCACAATGCAGCTCGTTCTGACTTCTCTGTCAGTCTTCCTTTCGGCTTTTCCCCTTTTACTCGGGAGTCGCCACAGCGAATCATCTGATTCGCACGTTTGATTTGGCAGAGGTTTTTACATCGGATGCCCTTCCTGTCACAACCCTTGTTAGCAAGGGACAGAAACATGCTGACGACTTTGCAGCCTACTCTTTACGAAAGTCAGCAATGGTTCTTTTACATCAACCTCTCACCATAGACAGTGAGCGATATGGCCCGCCTTTGATAACCCAGTTAGCTGCATTGGGGGGACAGTGACAACCCCGTGGGGACTCGAACCCCCAACCTTAGGATCAGCGATCCTGCGCCCTATCCACTAGACCACCACTGACTCCGTCTGACTTCTCTGTACTTCTCTATTAACATCCTCAAGGCAAACACTGCATCTGTGGTGCTATTTCTTGGCATGAAACCAAACTGTTGTTCACAAATGCTGACCTCTGCCCTTAGTCTCACTTCCAATATTCTTTCCCACAACTTCATCATATGGCTCATCAACTTTATCCCTCTGTAGTTGCCACAACTCTGCACGTCTCCCTTGTTCTTAAAAATGCGCACCATCACACTTCTCCTCCATTCCTCTGGCATCCTCTCACTCTCTAAGACCTTGTTGAATGCTCTTGTCAGAAAATCTACTGCTACCTCTCCTAGACACTTCCATACCTCCACCGGTATGTCATCAGGACCAACTGCCTTTCCATTCTTCATCCTCTTCAATGCCCTCCTCACTTCACCCTTACGAATCTTTGCTACTTCCTGGTCCTCAACGGTCACCTCTTCTGCTCTTTTTTCTCTCTCATTTTCCTCATTCATCAGCTCTTCAAAGTACTCTTTCCATCTTCCCAGCACACTTCTGTCATCAGTCAATACATTTCCCTCTCTGTCCTTTATCAATCTAACTTGCTGCACGTCCTTCCCATCTCTATGTCTCTGCTGTGCCAACCTGTATAAATCATTTTCTCCCTCTTTACTTTCCAACCGAGCATACAAGTCATCATACTGTTTGGCCTTTGACACCGCTACCTTCGCCTTACGTTGTGTCTCCAAGTACTTCTGTTTACTCTCTTCGGTCCTCTCAGTGTCCCACTTCTTCTTAGCTTAGCTCTTCCTTTGTACACACTCCTGCACTTCCTCATTCCACCAGCAAGTCTCCTTATCTACTCTCCTTCCAGATGACACACCAAGTGCTTTCCTACTAGTCTCCCTGATCACATTAGCTGTAGTTGTCCAGTCATCTGGAAGCACTTCCTGACCACCCAAAACCTGTTTCAAGTCCTCTTTGAAGACAACCCGACATTCTTCATTTTTCAGCTTCCACCATCTTGTCTTCTGCTCTGCCTTTGCCTTTGTCTTCTGCTCTGCCTTTGCCTTCTTCACCTTACTCACTATCAGTGTCATCCTGCACACCACCATCCTATGCTGTTTGGCGACACTCTCACCCGCTACTACTTTGCGGTCACTGACTTCCTTCAAATTACATCGCCAACACAAGATGTTGTCTACCTGTGTGCTCCTGCCTCCGCTTTTATAAGACACCCTATGCTCATGTCTCTTCTGGAAGAAAGTATTTACCACAGCCATTTCCATCCTTTTATAAAATCGATCACTTCCCCTTTGCCCATCACTTCCTCGTCCCCTCTGTTTCCTGCACCAACATGCCCATTGAAGTCTGCTCCAATGACCACTCTTCCACCTCTGGGGTACTCTGTATCACTTCATCTAAGTCACTCCAAAATCTTTCCTTCTCTTTTAGTACAAACCAAAGAAGCAAAGCCAGAAAGGGTGTAATGTGTTCTGACTGTCATGCTCCAGACATACGACTGCCTTTTGAGCCAGCTGGAGACGTGACAGGGAAGCTTGGCCTTAAATACAATGCCAAGGGACCCAGGTCACCATGAGGGTACTCACAGGAGCCACTGGGAACATAAACCATAACTTCAGGGCTTTTTCATAAAATGTAGAAAAAAAAAAGGGCCATTCGAGTTATGTCTTTGAGTCATATGAGGAGAAGAGTAACTGAAAATTCATCAATCTGCTTCAGTGGTACATGAATCTGACTGTCATCAGCGTATCAGTGGAAGGAGAAACTGTTCCATTCTATTTCTAATAGCAGAGCCAGAGGAAGTACATAGAGGTAGAAAAGCAGTGACTCTAAGATTGAGAACTGTCGAACCCCGCGTAAAAGTGGCAAAGAGGAGGGCTCAGAACCAGCAGTGTTTACACTAATGGTTCTATCTGCCAATTTCGTACATTATCAGAAATGCCCACTAGATTCTGTAAACAAGATAATAAAATCTAACATGAAACTAATTGGCTGTCCCAAATTGCCTCTGGGTGTGAGTGTGACTGTGAATACATAGTTGTTTGCATGTTGGCCTTGTGATGGACCAGTAAGCTATTTAACCCGCCTTCACTCAGAGGTGGATGAGATAGGCTTCTGCCTCCTTACAACACTAGTATAGTTAGCTGGTTCAAAAATGAATGAGTGAGAGAAATACTACAAAATTAAGATGAATAAAAGATAATGTTAGAGGTGCAGAGGACAAAGATGGAGACAGGATAAAGAGTAATGATGGGAAGTAAATAGCAGACAGATAGAAACAAAGGCAAGATTAAGGTAAGAAAGGAGAGAATCAGCTCCCAACAGAAAGAAGGGATGAAGGATGGAAATGTAGGGATGTGCTCAGGGGTCTTTGGCAGAGGTGTGAAAAAATGCACTTATCCATAAGGGCAGCTGTCTGACTCACAGCTGCACTGTTTCTGACAGCACACACTGAAGCTACACCAACATCTGCACCACAACCCCAAATCCTGTCACTTCCTGTTTCCCCGCCTGTAACGGGACTATTATTAAATTATTTACCCACAAAAGCACTCACAACCTTCTTTAAAACGAGTCTCTGTATTTCATGACATTCAGATATGCAATATCATATGATCTGGTTTACTGGGTGAGAGCATCAGAGAGGTGTGGCGGTATTCAGGTAGTGTAAATGGTGTATTAGTAAAGTATTACTGCGGTATTAGTGCAAGTAGCAAGGGCGTAGGCTGGTCTGACTGTGGGGGGGGCACATCTTGATTGAGCAGAACTCGAGACCCAGGGTCTATAATTTTACTTATTATATTACTAAACACTTTGGGGGAACCAGGTACAGCCGTGGGTAGAATTATAAACTTTAAAAAATGGCTGTCTATACAGGGCTGAACTGCAATCAAATATTATAGTTCAACCAAAAACATTCTCAAATATATTTCAAACTACATCTGCAAGTACATGTGCTAAATACATTTACAAATTGAGCTAAAGTTATTTATCTATTCAAAGGCACAAACAAATATTAATACATATTTACTGGACAAAAACATACTATTAATTGTATAAAAGTACTGAGCATGAGGCTGCAGATCCAGGCTGGATGGATTCTGATTATTTTCTACATTCATTCTCTGTGTGTCAATGTTTGTGTTCTAACACATGTGCAGGAACCGGAGGCGGGACTAACAAACTGTGCTTTATTCTCACACTTGCAGTTTGTTTGATTGACAGTGTTCAGCTACTATTGCTTACTGATGATATGTGAGGCGCTCCAC
>CM045742.1:46270000-46272500 GCA_024760905.1 Plotosus lineatus
AACTACCTCACAAAGACAAGGACTATGTTCGAACATCAATACCATACTTGATACCCCAGATAGTGGTTGCCCAGAATAACTCTCTTCCATGGTCACACATGGACTCATTTGACTCAAGATCGACATTGCTGATCTCAGTAAAGTCCGTTTCCATGGAGAAAGTGGCCTTCAAGAATGTGGCGCCATTTCATTATCTCAGTGTCTCAATTCTGGTATATTCTATGGTGTATATGCCCTGACCTTCAAGCAGACAAAAAGGGTAAGTTCTATGCTGACCTGTGTCAGTTAGTCCAGCACATGACAATGTCATTATTCTTGGAAACTTTAACGCCAGAGTATGCCGAGATGCAGAAGCCTGAAAAGGAATCCTCAGCAAACACGGCAGTGGATGCCTTCTCAAAGAGTTTTGCATGGAGCAGTAACTCACTATCACCAATACCACCTTTCAGCAAAAAGACAGCCTGAAGGGAACTCCATGGTCCAAACATTGGCATCTCATTGACTGCATCTTGGTGTGCCAGAGAGACATCAGAAATGTCTGACATTCATGTTCTGAACCATTTAATTCTATTTAACGTCACAGGGAGGCTGGTGCCAATCTCAAGGAAAGGGCAGAGTGCACCCTAAGCAGCTCACCAGGCCATTGGAGGGCAGAAACATGCTTACAGCTATGCAGCCTACTCATGACGAAAGTCAGCAATGGTTCTTTTACATGCTTCACACCATAGACAGTGAGAGACATGGCTGGCCTTTGATAACCCAATTAATTGCACTGGGGCAGTGACAACCAGTTGATAGTGGAGCCTGAACCCCCAAACTTGGGATCAATGATCCAGCACCTTACGACCAGTCCATCAGTGCCTAGGAAATGTCCTACATATCAGAGTAATGCCCAGGGCAGAATGCCATGCCTACCACTGTCTTGTTTGCTGTAAATTTTGCCTCCATTTCAAATCTAAGGCAAAAAGAGGCAGTGCTACAAGAAAAAAGTTCCAGGTTGACAACCTCCAGTCAGCTGAAGTAAAAGCTGACTTACAGGCAAATCTTCAAAGCACAAAGATCCGAGTAAACCAGTTGAGCCCTCTCCAGAAGCACTTTGGGAACACATAAAAACTGCCATTCTGCAGTCCTCTGAAGAGGTTCTTTGGTTCTGCATGAAGAACACAAAGACTGGTTCGATGAGAATAACCAGGAGATGAAGGAATTGCTTGGAAAGAAGAGGCTCACCCAATAGGCACACCTTGGGCATCCATCATGACCTGGGAAGAAAGCAGCCTTACACCTTGTATGAAGCAACCTTTTTAGAGAAATCCAGAATGAGTTGTGGGCCAAATTCGGAAAAAGAAAACTCCGTTTTGCGCTGATGCTGGAGACTACAGAGGGTTTTATGAAGCCTTAAAGGCAGCTTATGGCCAGTTGAACCAGGCTCAGAGCCCTTTACATAACACAGGCAGACAGGCTCTCTTTACAGACAAGGCAACCATCCTGAACCAATGGTTCGAGCACTTCCTGACCCTTTTCAGCACCAACAGCACAGTTCATGACTTAACAATTCAGGGCATCCCTCAGCAACCAGTGAAGACAGAACTTGATGAGAGCCCTACACCACAGGAGACTATCAAGGGCATAGAACAGCTAAAGGGTGTAAAGGCAGCAGGAGTTGATGAAATTCCACCTGAAATCTTCAAGCATGAAGGCCCAGTATTACATACCAAACTTCCCAAGTTCTTTGTCTGCTACTGGGAGCAAGGCAAAGTACCACAAGATCTCCACAATGTAGTCATAATTAACCTGTATAATAACAACGGATATGGACCATTGATATGGTCTTTGTGCTCAGACAATTCTAAGAGAAATACTGGAAGCAGAACAAAGGACTGTACATGACATTTGTCAACCTCATTAAAGAATTAGACACTGTGGGTAGAATGGGTCTGAGGCAGTTCGTTGAGATTATTCTGCTCTCCAAAGTCCCTCAGCATGGTCATGCAGCTACATGAAGACCACCATTTTCAGGTCGAGACAAGTCCTTTCTGACTCCTTCCCAATTGAGAACAGTGTAAAACAAGGATGTATTATTGGGAAAAAAACACTTTTATTTATTTATTTTTTCACCATTTTCAGCATGGTGATTACATTTACATTCACATTTACAGCATTTGGCAGATGCTCTTATCCAGAGCAACTTACAGAAGATCAAATGGGCCACTAAAAGCTTCGTTGATCAAGAGGGTGTCTCCATTGAATATCACACAGTGAGGCAACTCCAGGCCAACAACAAAACACAGGAACAACTCATCAGAGAGCTTCTCCTCAGTGATGATACTACCCTCTTCATCCATATGGAGACAGCCCTGCAACACATTCTACTTTGCAGAGGCCGCTAAGCTCTTGGGACTCAATGTCAACCAGAAGAAGGATGAAGTTTTCCACCAATCAGCACCATTGGAAGTCGACCACCCACCTCATATTACCATCACTGTGACAGAGCTGAAGATGA
>CM045742.1:46277500-46282500 GCA_024760905.1 Plotosus lineatus
CTGTCGATTGATGAACATCCAGACTTTTAGAGATGGTTTTGTATCCTTTCCCAGCTTTATACAAATCAACAATTCTTGATCGCAGGTCTTCAGACAGCTCTTTTGAGCGAGCTATGGTGCACATCAGACAATGCTTCTCATCAAGACAATTCTTACCAGGTGTGTGTTTTATAGTGGGCGGGGCAGCTTTAAGCCACTCATCAGTGATTGGGCACACACCTGACTTAAATTGTTTGGTAAAAATTGGTTTCAATTGCTCTTTAAGTCTCCTTAGGCAGAGGGTTCAGTTACTTATTCCTCCCCCTTCTGTCATTGTTTGCATGCTATCCTCATTAAAATATGAAAACCTATAAATGTTTGTGTGGTTTTAATTAAAGCAGACACTATTTTTTCATCTGTGTGATTTTGACAAAGATCAGATCACATTTGATGGTGAGTTTATGCAGAAATGTGAGAAATTCCAAAAGGTTCAGATACTTTTTCTGAGTAGATCCTTCCATAAGAGAGTGTTCAATACTTTTTGGTAGAGCAAATAAAAATAAAAATAAAAGGACAGGACAAACACTTCTATTGAAACTTAATTTATCACTACAGATCTGTTTTGAGGAGTGGCGAAACCATCCTCTCCCCTCAGGTGATTACAGAAGAATGATTACAAAGTGCTGGGGGCGGTGCTATATCAATAAACATGGCGTCCGCTAGATTACGTGATGTACACTATGCATACGGGGCAGGTTGAACTGAACTGTTTGAAAGATCAGAGGTCCTCATTCAATATTAACTTGATTCCTTGTAAGATCGGAGGTCTTCTCCCACGGAGCACTGTGTTTTAATATCGTTCCAAAATAATCGCCCCCGTCACTGTATTTCCGCTTTAAGGTCTCCTTCTGGTTCAGTATCGTCCCGATTGTACAGGGGTTTCGGTGATAATGAAATATAACGCTGCATGATCGATCTCAAAACAAGTCAACTCTCCTTCACGCGTGTGACAAACAGGAAGTTTGGGTAACGTTCAGCTGCGTCATCCCTCCTAGCCAATGGGAGGTGAGCGGGGCGGGATGTTGGGATACAGCCAATGAGAGAGCAACTCGTGCATCGTGTGAAATTTTGATTGGCGTGTTTGAATTTTGAATGGCGCATTTGGCGCTTTTCGTAAGAGGAGGTTGTTTTCGTATCCTGGGGATGAAACTTAGGACAATGATTTTGTAACCTGGAATTTTCGTACCCAGGGGTTTTGTAAGTAGGGGGCCAACAATATATATAACAATGATGATAATAAGAGAAGATAAAATATAAATATAATCAACGAAAGCCACCTCCAAGGCCGATTCAAAGCTTGGTGTTTTGCAGAATGGCATCATCCCCAGATTGCAGTGGCCTTTCCTCCTGTACGATATTGCGTTCAGCTCAGTTGAAGCCATGGAGAAGCAATGCAGCAGGTTTCTTCGTAAGTGGTTGGGCGTGCCACCAAGCTTCAGTGTAGTAAACGTTTACAGCAAATTGTCCAAGCTCAGCCTGCCACTATCGTCAGTAGTAGAGGAGTTTCAGTCTGCTAAAGTAAGAGCCATTTTCACCTTACACCAGTCCAAAGACACACCAGTGCAAAAAGCAGGTGAAACAGTCAAGACAGGAAGAAAATGGAACCCTCACTCAGCAATAGAAGTAGCAGAAGAAGACATGCGACACAAAGAATTTGTTAGAACAATTTGTAAAGGTAGACTGGGCTTAGGCAACTATAGAGAGACCAGGTGGAGTAAGGCAGATGATAAAACCAAGTGGGACATGATCATCCAGCAAGTTAGACAGGAGGCAGAACAAACCAGATTTGTTAAGTACACCGTCTTGTACACTTTTCCTTTCATTCTTGCCAATACCTTCCGATCACACATCACACCGGACACTTTTCTCCAACCATTCCAACCTGCCTGCACAAGCTTCTTCACCTCGTTTCCTCACTCTCCATTGCTCTGGATTGTTGAGCCTAAGAACTTAAAATCCTCCATCTTCCTTATATATGTATATATATTTATTTGTGTGTGATTTGTGTGTGTGTGTGTGTGTGTGTGTGTGTGTGTGTGCGCACGTGTAAAAGAGAGCGAGAGAGAGAGAGAGAGATGATAATTACTGGTTGTATCATGACATTAAGCTCTGTGCTGTTACACTCCAAAATAAACAGAAACCTTTACATACAGTAATTTACAGTGTGTGTTACTTAATATCACACATATCCCACAAGCACAATATGCACAATAAACAAATAAATAAATAAATAAATAAATACATTTATAGAGGGAAATCTATTTTGTAAGTTGTTGATTTGGCGTGTTGAGGTGTAAAGCCAGAAACCCCCCGCTGAACACTGTTGCTATTGTTCACTTCAGCAGAGCAAGCTGTCGCTCTTTCTCCCTCTGTTTTTATCTCTTTCTGTCTGTCTCTCTGTCCTTTCTTTTGCCTGAAAATATAAAACAGGAGTGGGTGGGGCCCAGCAGGTCATCAGTGCTGCTGTTAGCGAGGCTTGTGGTGTCACCCTAAAATTAGCTGTGTAACTGAACAAGGAAAAATAACTATATGATTCAACTTGAGTTGCGCTTATTGAGAGTGTGAGACACTTCCACCATAAATATGGATAATGTAGTGAGTATATATATATATATATATATATATATATATATATATATATATATATATATATATATATATATATATATCTTCTTGATCTCTTTCAGGTTTTTCTCTTTCTCGGGAGAATCATCTGATTCACACATTTGATTTGGCATAGGTTTTTATGTCGGATGCTCTTCCTGTCACAACCCTTTAGTAAGGGACAGAAACACGGCAACGGATTTACAGCCTACTCTTTACGAAAGTCAGCAATAGTTGGGAGGGAGTTTAACTACCCTATATATATATATATATATATATATATATATATATATATATATATATATATATATATATATATATATATATCCCCTTCCTTCCTTTCGGCTTTTTCCCTATATATATACCCTACTATATATCAACACACACACACACACACACACACACACACACACACACACACACACACACACACACACACACACACACACACACACAGGCACCGGGTTTAACTACCCGGCCTCCTGTCTGATTATACGTTCCATATTATGTGGAAGTGATTCCACCTCCCTATTCCGTCCTATCGGGACTACGTGAGATGCGCATGTGCAGAATATCAGTTCGCGTGAGTAGATTATCAGTGTTCAACATACTTTTTATCTCTGCTATGTTTTTTGAAATTTCGCTCATTAGAAGTGGAAGTTCGAAGCACAACATCTCTCTTGCAATTCTCTCGTTGGAAGTGGGAGATCGTAGAACTTTTGGGAGAACTGAGTGTGATTCTTTGTTTGAAATCATTTTGGAGATTTCTAGCTGGTTCGCTTGAACGACAGCTGTGAATTTGACCAAAACGGCCACTGGTCGTGGTCAGCCTACAGGGCTAGAACAATGGCAACACGTGGTGTGCCCAGCAACAACCCTGAGGAGGTAGAGGCTCGTGAGGGAGCACTTGGCATTGTACAGAGTATGCCGTCAACTTCCAGAAATGGAAAGAGAAGGAAATCCTCATGGGTAAGGTGAGTGCAGCCAAATGTCGAGCACATTGCTGCCTCAGATGGAGAAATTGGATCAGGTGCTGAGACCCCTGATGATCTAGTTTCGGCAAAAGTTTGAGGCGACAAGCCAGCGAGCAGCAAGGTGGGCACGGTCACCGCTGATAACCATCTCATAAATTGTTTTAATTTTATGGTGAAAAATCAAGTGACCCAGACTGCAGCTATGCAGAAAATGGAAAAGAGGTTAGAAAATGTTGGTAGGAATTTGAGCACTTTTCACGGTGACGGAAACTCACGGCCAGCTCCGGTCCCGCCCCCGATTGTGTGCCAGACGGAAGTAAACAAACAATGGCGGAAGGTGACGCCACTTCGGACACAGATGAGGAGGAAGACACCGAATTTGATACATTAGTCACGAATTAGTGTCTCAGGTATGTGGGAATGATAGTGAAATTAGTGACCCAGACACAGAAGACTCTGATGCCTCGTTCATATCTTCTTTAATGAACAAATTCGCAGATTTCTTTGGGAATGATGAAAAGACTTCAGACGATATAAAACCAGAGTTAACGAAGTCGATTGGGGATGGACTGGCCAAAGCGCCAGATTTCAAAGTTGAAGGTCCTAATGGACAAATATTTTTGTCCCAAGAATTGTGCAGGCTCGTGCTGCTGAAAGTAAATGAAGAAATCTGGCACGAGGCGAAAGCATAAAGCAAAACAAGAGACATAAAAATGCAACATGGGCGTGCAGCAAGTTAGAGCGATTAAGGACAGAGAGGGAAATGTATTGACTGATGACAGAAGTGTGCTGGGAAGATGGAAAGAGTACTTTGAAGAGCTGATGAATGAGGAAAATGAGAGAGAAAAAAGAGTAGAAGGGGTGACCGTTGAGGAGCAGGAAGTAGCAAAGATTAGTAAGGGTGAAGTGAAGAGGGCATTGAAGAGGATGAAGAATGGAAAGGCAGTTGGTCCTGATGACATACCGGTGGAGGTATGGAAGTGTTTAGGAGAGGTAGCAGTAGATTTTCTGACAAGAACATTCATCAAGGTCTTCGAGAGTGAGCAGATGCCGGAGGAATGGAGGAGAAGTGTGCTTGTGCCCATTTTTAAGAACAAGGGAGACGTACAGAGTTGTGGCAACTACAGAGGGATAAAGTTGATGAGCCATACGATGAAGTTATGGGAAAGAATACTGGAAGCTAGACTAAGGGCAGAGGTCAGCATTTGTGAACAACAGTTTGGTTTCATGCCAAGAAAGAGCACCACAGATGCAGTGTTTGCTTTGTGGATGTTAATAGAGAAGTACAGAGAAGGTCAGAGGGAGCTACATTGTGCCTTTGTGGATCTGGAGAAAGCATATGACAGGGTGCTGAGAGAGGAACTGTGGACTATGATGTTTGCA
>CM045742.1:46287500-46297500 GCA_024760905.1 Plotosus lineatus
AAGTGAGGAGGGCATTGAAGAGGATGAAGAATGAAAAGGCAGTTGGTCCTGATGACATACCGGTGAAGGTATGGAAGTGTCTAGGAGAGGTAGCAGTAGATTTCCTGACAAGAACATTCAACAAGGTCTTATAGAGAGAGGATGCCAGAGGAATGGAGGAGAAGTGTGATGGTGCGCATTTTTAAGAACAAGGGAGACGTGCAGAGTTGTGGCAAATACAGAGGGATAAAGTTGATGAGCCATATGATGAAGTTGTGGGAAAGAACATTGGAAGTGAGACTCAGGGCAGAGTTCAGCATTTGTGAACAACAGTTTGGTTTCATGCCAAGAAATAGCACCACAGATGCAGTGTTTGCCTTGAGGATGTTAATAGAGAAGTACAGAGAAGTCAGACGGAGTCAGTGGTGGTCTAGTGGATAGGGCGCAGGATCGCTGATCCTAAGGTTGGGGGTTCGAGTCCCCACGGGGTTGTCACTGTCCCCCCAGTGCAGCTAACTGGGTTATCAAAGGCGGACCATATCGCTCACTGTCTATGGTGAGAGGCATGTAAAAGAACCATTGCTGACTTTCGTAAAGAGTCGGCTGCAAAGTCGTCAGCGTGTTTCTGTCCCTTGCTAACAAGGGTTGTGACAGGAAGGGCATCCGATGTAAAAACCTCTGCCAAATCAAACGTGCGAATCAGATGATTCGCTGTGGCGACTCCCGAGTAAAAGGGGAAAAGCTGAAAGGAAGACTGACAGAGAAGTCAGAACGAGCTGCATTGTGCCTTTGTGGATCTGGAGAAAGCATATGACAGGGTGCTGAGAGAAGAACTGTGGCATTATATGAGGAAGTCTGGAGTGGCAGAGAAGTATGTTAGAGTGGTGCAGGACATGTATAAGAGATGTAAGACAGTGGTGAGGTGTGCTGTCAGTGTGACAGAAGAGTTCAAGGTGCATCAAGGGTCAGCTCTGAGCCCCTTCTTGTTCGCTATGGTGATGGACAAGCTGACAGACGAGGTTAGACAAGATTCCCCATGGACTATGATGTTTGCAGATGACTTTGTGATCTGTAGTGTGAGCAGAGAGCAAGTGCGGGAAAATCTAGAGAGGTGGAGGTATGCCCTGGAAAGGAGGGCAATGAAGGTTAGCCTCAGTAAGACAGAATACATGTGTATGAATGACAAGGACCCAAGAGGAACCGTGAGGTTACAGGGAGCAGAGAAAAGGAAGGTGAAGGATTTTAAGTACTTCGGCTCAACAATTCAAAGCAGTTGAGAGTGTGGAAAAGAGGTGAAGAAGCGTGTGCAGGCAGGTTGGAATGGTTGGAGAAAAGTGTCCAGTGTGATGTGTGATAGTAAGGTATCTGCAAGAATGAAAGGAAAAGTGTACAAGACGGTGTTGAGGCCAGCGATGTTGTATGGTTTAGAAACAGTGGCCCTGGGGATAAGACAGGAGGCAGAGCTGGAGATAGCAGACATGAAAATGTTGAGGTTCTCTTTGGGAGTAACGAGGATGGATAGGATTAGGAATGAGCACATCAGAGGGACAGCACATGTAAGACATTGGAGACAAAGTCAGAGAGGCTAGATTGAGATGGTTTGGACATGTACAGAGGAGGGATAGTGAATATACTGGTAGTAGGATGCTGAGGCTATCTACCAGGCAGAAGGCCTAGAGGAAGACCAAAGAGAAGATTCATGGATGTGGTGAAGGAGGACATGAAGGTAGTTGGTGTAAGAGAAGAAAATGCAAAGTATAGGGTTAGATGGAGGCAGATGATTCGCTGTGGCAACCCCTGAAGGGAAAAGCCGAAAGGACAAGAAGAAGAAGGGTGAACAGAGGCACAGTTGTAGGTAAGACCTTGCCCAGGGGTCTTTGCACAGTGGGGGTTTAACTGGGATTCGAACACACAACCTCCCGATCATGAGCGCAGCACCCTAACCACTATGCCACCAGCCCCATTTACAGATATGTACAGTACTCAGTCTTCTCCTTTTTATACAAGATAAATGAAACTCCATACAAGCAAGGGACTAAAAGAGGCGGAGAAAAATTGGATGACTGACAAGGAATTTCAATGCAGGAATTATGTCCATTGTGGGTGTCCCCAAGACTGTCTAAATTAAAAAGGCTGTGTGTGCGTGCGTGTGTGTGTGCTTGTGGGAGAGACTCCTTCAGACTAGTAAACACACGATCATTAAAGGGTACCTGTACCCAAAATTTACAGCATTCAAAAAATATCCACTATACTTTATTATTAACTTTTAAACATCGCGTGATATCGGTATTTTTTTTATAAGTCCACATTTCCTTTTCTTCGAAATGACATTCCTGGCTCACGAAGGTTGAGCGCATGGACATGTTGGCTTTTTTTCACCGGGGTTAAAGGTCACTGTGACGTAACATCGTTGACAGTCGTATCGCCAATTGCAGAATATCAGTATATTTTCCTCAAGCAGTTCATGTTCTTCACTCCTGATCATTTTTTGACACATGCATTTTCCACAAGGGCACCAAATATTTGCTGGTTGTTTGCTACGATTTTCCCGTGTAAGAGCTTCTGCCGACTCTCCAATATCGTCCTCCGAGTCGTCACTTTCCTGGTCCGATTTCACTAAATGTGGATAGTCTTTCTTCAGTGGTTCATATAAATAACCTTCTAATCCTTCTCGGAAATTGTCTTCGTCCATGGTTTAAAAAAACAACGACTGTAATGTCTGTTTTTTCCAAGTTTCCATGAGTTTGTGTTGTACATGTCAGGTATATATCCTTACGTTTGCATTGCAATCTTGCAGTTCCAGTCAAGGCTTTGTCAACGATATGACATTACTTCAAATGCGCCATTTTAAAACTCGTGTGCTCTGAAGCTTGACGTTAGCGAAGCCATTAAATGGCTTAAAGCTGGTTTGTGAGCGAATATAATAAACGCCTTATCGGTGTATTGTCACTAGCTATACACAATACATCAAATTAGGTATATGAGCGCTTTCACTACAGGTACCCTTTAACAACTAAAAACTCATTAGCACTCCTGAAATAGAGCTGCTGACTTTAGCAATTTAATTTATTCCTCTCTGAGTTTTTCACATGGAACACACTGAGCTTCGTCAAGGTAAATGTGCATAGAACACACACACACACACACACACACACACACACACACACACACACACACACACACCATTTAACATATTTTAAAGATATACTAACCTGACCTTCAGCGAAGTGCCATTAATAAGCATTCATGCCGTCGAACAACTGAAACCTCAGGACCAACAGAACCAGAATGCTGTATTTCTGAGTGTGTGTGTGTGTGTGTGTGTGTGTGTGTGTGTATGTGTGTGTGTGTGTGTGTGTGCGTGTGTTAAAAGAGGAATAAGTGTGGAAGAAAGTGCAACATCCACAAGCGTAGTGTGAAGAAGAGCATCAGTTTGGCAGAGGACCAGGTCTTAATAAACAGTGTTCACTCTGGTTCCTCTATGCGACACACACACACACACACACACACACACACACACACACACACACACACACACACACCTAGCACCAGATTAACACCATCGTCTCAGACACATTCAAAGGCCAGGACAGTTTTAAATAAACATATGTGTGTGTTTTTATTGCTGTGATGTCATCAGTTCTAATTAAGTTCGGATGAGTTCAAATCCAGTGTGAACAACTTATTCTTATTCTGTTAAACATCAGAAAACACCAAGGATTGTTTTTATGAGAAAACATTGTTCTCGGTTAAGCATTTTCCTCAGAGGAGTCTTCTTCTTCTTCTTCTTCTTCTTTTCCTTTCGGCTTTTCCCTTCAGGGGTCGCCACAGCAAACTATTCGCCTCCATCTCACCTTACCCTCTGTATCTTCTACTCTTACTCGAACTACCTTCATGTCCTCCTTCACCACATCCTTAAATCCTCTCTTTGGTCTTCCCCTCGGCCTTCTGCCTGGTAGTTCAACCTCAGCATCCTACTACCAATATACTCACTAACCCTCCTCTGTACATGTCCAAACCATCTCAATCTAGCCTCTCTGACGTTGTCTACAAAACATCTTACATGTGCTGTCCCTCTAATGGACTCATTCCTGATCCTATCCATCCTCGTTACTCCCAAAGAGAACCTCAACATTTTCATCTCTGCTACCTCCAACTCTGCCTCCTGTCTTTTCTTCAGCACAACTGTTTCTAAACCATACAACATCGCTGGCCTCATCACCGTCTTGTACACTTTTCCTTTCATTCTTGCCGATACCCTCTTATCACACATCACACTGGACACTTTTCTCCAACCATTGCAACCTGCCTGCACACGCTTCTTCACCTTTTTTCCACACTCTCCATTGCTCTGGATTGTTGAGCCGAAGTACTTGAAATCTTCCACCTTCTTTATCTCTTCTTCCGGTAACATCACCGTTCCTCTTGGGTCCTTGTCGTTCACACACATGTATTCTGATTTTCTGAGGCTAACCTTCATTCCTCTCCTTTCCAGGGCATACCTCCACCTCTCTAGATTTTCCTGCACTTATTCTCTGCTCTCACTACAGATCACAATGTTGTCTGCAAACATCATGGTCCATGGAAATTCTTGTCTAACCTCATCTGTCAGCCTGTCCATCACAATAGCAAACAAGAAGGGGCTCAGAGCTGACCGTTGATGCAGTCCCACCTTGAACAATTCTGTCACACCAACAGCACACCTCACCACTGTCTTACATCTCTCATACATGTCCTGCACCACTCTAACATACTTCTCTGCCACTCCAGACTTTCTCATGCAATACCACAGTTCCTCTCTCGGCACCCTGTCATATGCTTTCTCCAGATCCACAAAGGCACAATGCAGCTCCTTCTGACCTTCTCTGTACTTCTCTATTAACATCCTCAAGGCAAACACTGCATCTGTGGTGCTCTTACTTGGCATGAAACCAAACTGTTGTTAACAAATGCTGACCTCTGCCCTTAGTCTAGCTTCCACTATTCTTTCCCATAACTTCATCGTACAGCTCATCAACTCTCTAAGACCTTGTTGAATGTTCTTGTCAGATTGTCAGAAAATCTACTGCTACCTCTCCTAGACACTTCCATACCTCCACCGGTCTGTCATCAGGACCAACTGCCCTTCCATTCTTCATCCTCTTCAATGCCCTCCTCACGTCATCCTTACTAATCTTTGCTACTTCCTGGTCCTCAACGGTCACGTCTTCTACTCTTTTTTTTCCTCTCTCATTTTCCTCATTCATAAGCTCTTCAAAGTACTCTAACTTGCTGCACGTCCTTCCCATCTCTATTTCTCTGCTGTGCCAACCTGTATAAATCATTTTCTCCCTCTTTACTGTCCAACCTAGCATACAAGTCATCATACGCCCTCTGTTTGGCCTTTGACAGCGCTATCTTCACCTTACACTGTGTCTCCCTGTACTCCTGCTTACTCTCTTTGGTCCTCTCTATGTCCCATTTCTTCTTAGTTAACCGCTTCTTTTGTACACACTCCTGCACTTCCTCATTCCACCACCAAGTCTCCTTATCTACTGTCCTTCCAGAGGACACGCCAAGTACTCTCCTACCCATCTCCCTGATCACATTAGCTGTGGTTGTCCAGTCATCTGGAAGCACTTCCTGACCACCCAAAACCTGTTTAGATAAGATACGATAAGATAAGATAGAGCTTTATTAATCTAATGCAGCCATGAGGCGGGGGGGGGGGGCACTAACCAGTGTCTCTCCCCCTTATGCCGGTCCCAAGCCCGGATAAATGCAGAGGGTTGCGACAGGAAGGGCATCCGGCGTAAAACTTCTGCCAAAAAAAAAAAAATGCAAATGATCAATACAGAATTCATACCGGATCGGTCGAGGCCCGGGTTAACAACGACCGCCATCAGTGCTGTCAACCAACAGGGTGCTGATGGAAATTGGACTACTGTTGGTCGAAGACGTCGAAGAAGGAGAGGCGGGAGGCGTGTCCGTAGGCAGAGAGAGAAGAGGAAATGCGTGAGCCTCGGACTGAGAGTAGGGACTTTGAATGTTGGAACTATGCAAGGAAAAGCTAGGGAGCTGGCTGACATGATGCAGAGGAGGAAGGTGGACATACTGTGTGTTCAGGAGACAAGGTGGAAAGGTAGAAAGGCTAAAAGCTTAGGAGCAGGGTTTAAACTGTTTTATAATGGTGTGGATGGGAAGAGAAATGGAGTAGGAGTCATCTTGAAGGAGGGGTTTGTCAGGAATGTTCTAGAAGTGAAAAGAGTGTCAGACAGAGTGATGAGTCTCAAGTTAGAAATTGAAGGCGTGATGGTCAATGTTGTTAGTGCTTATGCCCCACAGGCAGGATGTAAGCTAGAAGAGAAGGAGAGATTCTGGAGTGAGTTAGATGAAGTGATGCAGAGTACCCCCAGAGGTGAAAGAGTGGTCATTGGAGCAGACTTCAATGGACATGTTGGTGCAGGCAACAGAGGGGACGAGGAAGTGATGGGCAGGTTTGGTATCCAGGACAGGAACACAGAAGGACAGATGTTGATCGATTTTGCAAAAAGGATGGAAATGGCTGTGGTGAATACTTTCTTCAAGAAGAAACAGAAGCATAGGGTGACTTATGAAAGCGGAGGTAAGAGCACACAGGTAGACTACATCTTGTGTAGGCGATGTAATTTGAAGGAAGTCAGTGACTGCAAAGTAGTAGTGAGTGAGAGTGTTGCCAAACAGCATAGGATGGTGGTGTGCAGGATGACACTGATGGTGAGAAAGGTGAAAAAGGCAAAGGCAGAGCAGAAGACAAAGTGGTGGAAGCTGAAAAAGGAAGAGTGTCGTGTTGTCTTCAAGGAGGAGTTGAAACAGGCTTTGGGTAGTCAGGAAGTGCTTCCAGAGGACTGGACAACCACAGCCAATGTGATCAGGGAGACCGGTAGGAGAGTCCTTGGTGTGTCCTCTGGAAGGAAAGTAGATAAGGAGACTTGGTGGTGGAATGAGGAAGTGCAGGAGTGTGTACAAAAGAAGAGGTTAGCCAAGAAGAAGTGGGACATTGAGAGGACCGAAGAGAGTAAACAGGAGTACAGGGAGACACAGCGTAAAGGCGAAGGTAAGCGGTGTCAAAGGCCAAACAGAGGCGTATGATGACTTGTATGATAGGTTGAACAGTAAGGAGGGAGAAAATGATCTATACAGGTTAGCACAGCAGAGAAATAGAGATGGGAAAGACGTGCAGCAAGTTAGAGTGATAAAGGACAGAGAGGGAAATGTATTGACTGATGACAGAAGTGTGCTGGGAAGATGGAAAGAGTACTTTGAAGAGCTGATGAATGAGGAAAATGAGAGAGAAAAAAGAGTAGAAGGGGTGACCGTTGAGGAGCAGGAAGTAGCAAAGATTAGTAAGGGAGAAGTGAGGAGGGCATTGAAGAGGATGAAGAATGGAAAGGCAGTTGGCCCTGATGACATACCAGTTGAGGTATGGAAGTGTCTAGGGGAGGTAGCAGTAGATTTTCTGACAAGAATATTCAACAAGGTCTTAGAGAGTAAGACAATGCCAAAGGAATGGAGGAGAAGTGTGCTTGTGCCCATTTTTAAGAACAAGGGCGATGTACAGAGTTGTGGCAACTACAGAGGGATAAAGTTGATGAGCCATACAATGAAGCTATGGGAAAGAATAGTGGAAGCAAGACTAAGGGCAGAGGTCAGCATTTGTGAACAACAGTTTGGTTTCATGCCCAGAAAGAGCACCACAGATGCAGTGTTTGCCTTGAGGATGTTAATAGAGAAGTACAGAGAAGGTCAGAAGGAGCTGCATTGTGCCTTTGTGGATCTGGAGAAAGCATATGACAGGGTGCAGAGAGTGGAACTGTGGTATTGCATGAGGAAGTCGGAAGTGGCAGAGAAGTATGTTAGAGTGGTGCAGGACATGTATGAGAGATGTAAGACAGTGGTGAGGTGTGCAGTTGGTGTGACAGAAGAGTTCAAGGTGGAGGTGGGACTGCATCAACGGTCAGCTCTGAGCCCCTTCTTGTTTGCTATGGTGATGGACAGGCTGACAGACTAGGTTAGACAAGATTCCCCATGGACTATGATGTTTGCAGATGACATTGTGATCTGTAGTGAGAGCAGAGAACAAGTGCAGGAAAATCTAGAGAGGTGGAGGTATGCCCTGGAAAGGAGGGGAATTAAGGTTATCCTCAGTATGAGAGAATACATTTGTATGAATGACAAGGACCCAACAGCAATGGTGAGGTTACAGGGAGCAGAGAAAAGGAAGGTGGAGGATTTTAAGTACTTCGGCTCAACAATCCAGAGCAATGGAGAGAACTTCTCCTTCAATATCGTGCCAGTGGTAGATGGGTTTGGCCATATTCCTTTGCGATATCACTCGAGCCCCGTTCTTCTTCTCACTCGCACCAGAAATCACACACACGTGTGTGTGTGTGTGTGTGTGTGTGTGTGTGTGTGTGTGTGTGTGTGTGTGTGTGTGTGTGTGTGTGAGAGAGCGCTTGTGTGTGAGCGTGTGTGTTGACCATGTCTTCTTAGTAGAGTTATAATCTTCCAAATGTTTAAGGAAGGTTAAAAGCCTGAGTCAAGAAATAAACCATGAAACCACACTAACTCTGTCCTTTACACAAAAAGCATTATGGGAGATGCAGCTCCATAATAGCCAATGGGAGGGAGCTGCTTAATCCCTCCTAGCCAGTGGGAGGCCAGCGGGGCGGGATGTTGGGAGATAGGCAATGGGACATAGCTGCGTCATCCCTACTAGCCAGTGGGAGGCCAACGGGGTGGGATGTTTGAACGTCATTGATGAGAGAGCAGTTCGTGCATTGTTTGAATGTTTGAATGGCGTGTTTTAATGTTTGAATGATGCATTTGAATGTTTGAATGGCATGTTTGGCACGTTTCGTAAGGAGAACTTGTTTCGTATACAGCAGTGGTTCTTAACCTTGTTGGCGGTATTGAACCCCACCAGTTTCATATGCTTATTCACCGAACCCTCCTTTATTGAAAAATAAAATGTGATTTTTTTCAAATTCAAGACAAAGGTATATGTTTTTACTGAGGCATCAGTCAGCCGGGGTTTATCCTACTTTGCAAATCATGCAGATAGGACGCTGACTAGCATGACGTTCCATTATATGTGTGAATCCATGTTGTACGTATTTGTCCGACCACTTTCTTTTTTTGCTCAACATAGTATGGATTAAAACATTAAGAAAGAAATCACATGATGTACCATCACGACAGTTACAAGTCGATTACTGAGCACACCAAATTTCCTGCAGCACAGATTGGCCAAGCAATGTAGCATGCTCACCTGCAGCCAAATGATGCCCAAGCGGGGCTTGTCGTCATGAATATGAGTAGGGTCTGTGTCTTGACCTCCGCCGAACCCCTGAGACTGACTCACCGAACCCCTCGGGTTCGATCGAACACAGGTTAAGAAACACTGGTATACAGAGACAAAAAATTTTGGAAAATGTTTTTCGTAACCTGGATTTTTCATTTACTGAGACTATCTACCTAGACTCAACAATCCAGAACAATGGCGAGTGTGGAAAAGAGGTGAAGAAGCATGTGAAGGCAGTTTGGAATGGTTGGAGAAAAGTGTCTGGTGTGATGTGTGATAGGAGAGTATCGGCAAGAATGAAAGGAAAAGTGTACAAGATGACGTTGAGGCCAGCGATGTTGTATGGTTTAGAAACAGTGGCCCTGAGGAAAAGACAGGAAGTAGAGCTGGCGGTAGCAGACATGAAAATGTTGAGGTTCTCTTTGGGAGTAACGAGGATGGATAGGACCAGGAATTAATTCATCAGAGGGACAGCATATGTTAGAGGTTTTGGAGACAAAGTCAGAGAGGCTAGATTGAGATGGTTTGGACATGTACAGAGGATGGATAGCGAGTATATTGGTAGTAGGATGCTGAGGTTGGCACTACCAGGCAGAAGGCCTAGAAGAAGATCAAAGGGAAGATTTATGGATGTGGTGAAGGAGGACATGAAGGTAGTTGGAATAAGAGAAGAAGATGCAAAGGATAGGGTGAGATGGA